>JASEVX010000001.1:107315858-107513358 GCA_031761405.1 Serripes groenlandicus | reverse complement strand
TTAAAGTTGATGCCTTTAATCTTAGGTCTTTAAGGGCAGACCTTTCTTTATTTACATGCTGCTTGTCATCTTTTAAGTGTACAAGTTCACTAAAAATAGTTTCCAATGAACAAATTACTGGAGTAGTGGCCGTCCCTTTAAGAACAAGCGGTTGGCTGTATCCATGATCTATGCAAAGTTTATAAGAACTTTCTAGTTCTATAGTTTCATCCACAGATTCATCAATGATATTAACCCTAGCTGAATTTTGATCTGGAATATTAACATTTTTCTTTGGAGACTCAAGTCGTAACTGTTTTCTTTATTTCGAAATGGGTTCACTGGACAAAATGTGGGCGGACTTAGGGGTCAATGGAGATAGGGCACGTCTCTTCACTCTAACCGACCCTCCCGCTACGTATTTCACTGCCGACGTTCTAAAGTGAACTATATAGTCATATGTCTGTGTAATTTTACAGTAGCAGTTTCGACATACGCACGTATCATCCAATTCTGACAGCGTTGACAATAACGATACATCGTCTAACAACGTTTTTAATTTGTTAAAAAACCCATCTGACCTTGCTTTTCTACTATTGAGTTTATAACATCTAGTATTACTAATGCAACAAACAAAACATATTTCGGATGTTGTTTTCAATGGTGAGGTCAATGGTGTAGAAGCCATTTTAGAATGTATCATAATATGGCCATGGTGATTGATCATGTGACTAAAAAGTCACGTGATAAAAAGTCACGTGAAACCCGAAAGTAGTTCGAGCCTGTTGCAGAGGTGTATGGTGAGTGTAAGGAACGACAACTCTGCGAAGGAGATTGGAAAATACCACCTTTCACAGGAAAAGAAGATTGGGCTGTATGGTCGGCAAAATTCGAGACAATAGCTCAGCGTTTTGGCTGGACGGAAGATGACAAAATCGACAATCTTCTGCCCAGGATCGAAGGACAAGCCAGTGAGTTTGTATTTTCGCAGTTACCTGTCCAAGTTCTGCACAGCTATAACGAACTGACGGCTGAATTGACAAGGCAGTACCGGGTGATAGAAACCAGCCGCTCTTTCGCTGCCAAGTTCAGCCAAAGAAACCAAAGGCCAAATGAAACCGTGGAGAATTACGCAGCTGAACTGAAACGCCTGTATGGTAAAGCACATGGATACCGGGATAGACGGGTCAGAGATGAAGATTTAGTCAGACGATTCTTTGACGGACTTCAAGACCAAGAAATCAAGTTTGAGGTGGAATACCACAAAGAACCAAGAGATGTGGATGAGGCGGTATACCATGTAGGCAACCTAATACAGACACGAAATGGTTGCAGATATGATAGGCGTAATAAGAACATGACAAGACAGGTATACGATAACCCAGATATGGAGGGCACTTTACCTTCGGCTGAGTACACGGAATGTATGTGTACACCAAATAACTATATAAATCGAGTACCGGACAAAGACAGGACCCAGGTTAACCAAAGTAAGAGGCAAATACCTGACATACCTGAGGAAGGTAAAAATGCCCAAGAAGACCTTCTGAAGCGTCTTCTACATATAGTTGAACAATTGGAAGCCGCCTGTGTCCGTACCAATGAAAGCAGGCAAAGGAAAAGTAAAGAGGTTGAATGCTACAACTGCCACGAAAAAGGCCACTATGCAAGAGAATGTCCAACCAAAATTAATCGGAATTGGAACAGTGACAGACGACAAAATTTGGAAGACGGAAAGAATAGCCATTCTTTAAACTATCAGTGACCATCCCTTGCGGCCAAAGGGAGGTCCAATTAGGAGAATACGGCCATGAAGCGAAGGCAACTGAGGGAAAATTTGTAATACCACAAGCCGTAGGTCAAGTAACCAAGATGGAGAGGCAAGGTTTAGCAGATGGGGTATATGTGCAGGGCACAGTGAATGGGGTACCCGTGACATTTACTGCTGACACTGGAGCCTCTAGGACTGTAGTGTCAAACCGGGTTTTTGATAAGATTAAGTTGGAGGAGCAGCCTCAGCTTAGACACTCGGCATGCTTGGTCGGAGCTGGAGGGACGCCAATTAGGGAGAAGGGTAAGGCTGAGTTCGAGCTTACCATAGGGCCACTTAAACTCATGCAAGACGCCATGGTTGCAGAGATAGTAGATGATGCTTTGCTAGGATATGACGTGCTTGTAGGGAGTAAGGCCGGTCCAGCGGATATCTTGCTGAGTGAGAATAAGATAGTGCTGGGAGGGGCAGTGATTCCAGTTTTCCAAGTAGGCCGAGTGAAACAAAACAGACGAGTTGTGGTAGCAGATGACATCAGTGTGCCGGGTCAGACTGAAGCGGTCGTAAGCGTCTACGTTGAACGTTTTGAAGGAGATGATGACCAAGAGTCTGATTTTGTGGTCGAGCCAACAGATAGGTTTTTAGATAACTACCCACTAAAAGTGGCTTCTACTCTTATAAACTTGAGCCGAGGGCCGGCATGCAAGATTAGGGTAATAAACCCCCTACCCACAAACGTAGACCTTATACAGGATGCATTTATCGGGAAGACTGAACCAATAGAAAGAGTAATAAGCGTATTTTGTGAAGCTGAGCATAGCCTGGAGAACGTAAACGATTGTCGAGTTAGGCGTTTATATACAGGTTTGATGCATGAGCTTCGCCCTCCTGACCCTATCCTTAAGAGAGCAAATGTTGAAGAGGTGCCGGAACATACACCTTATTTCTATGTTTAACTTTAAAGAAGAAAGTTTGAATATGAAAGGGAAATAGTAGCTGCTCGTTTGATGAAATATCAAGACACCCTTTCGATGTCGGAATGGGACATATACACCATCCTACCGTATTTCCCTTTTGACGAACTATTCATTTATGGACAATTTTTCAACGTTGCGTCCTCGATAACCAGCCACATCGTTTACCATGGGTTACGCTTGTCATTTAGGCAAGTCTGTACACTACACTCCATTTAGCCAGTAGTGTACGGATAAGTCGTACACTATGAAGTTGGTAGTGTGCCCATGTGTTGCTGTATCCAGGCAGTTAGCAACATGTGGGTTGGAAGAAGTCATCATCATCCTCTACAGTCAAGTCCAACAAACTCGTCGCTCAAGGGCTGAAACCTTTCAAAGAACATTAACTTAACATTTAACAATAGTGCTTAACAGTAATAGGTGATAAAACATTAGGAATATAATTAATCAATTGTTATTTTCAATGTAATCTAGACAATAATAGACAGTGGAACCGCATTAGGTGAAGTTAGTTGCAACTGTGTTAAGGTATTCATAATGTGGGGGGTTCGAACTTTAATTTAAAAAACTTGGCCTGATTGTCAGAGCCTCGCATCAGTAAGGAACATAATGAAAAAAACAGTGACAAAAGCATGTGTAAATAATTATAAGTGCTGTATTTATAAGCAAAACAAAAGTAGGACTATCAGAATTATTACATTATACACTCACAAGTTTAAAGTGCCAGAGTTCGTATATGACAGTTAAAGTGTAAAAGAATCAGTAGTTGTTGTTCGTTAATCTTGTTATTTATAATTGCTTTATGATTGTGTGCGGTAGTTTATGGTCATAGACTTCAATGGTTGTGGGACTATTCTTGAGTGCTGTTTCCAAACTATTTTAGCCGAGTCTGTGGACCTCCTGCTTGCTTAATTTGCATTTTATAGTACTTATCAAAAGTCGATATAAAGTTCGGCAATCGTAGTTTTGCCTTTGAAGGAGAGGGGTAATGTAATGCCTCGATCTTGGGGTGCTTACCTTACCTTTATCTTTTTGAGTCCTAATTCTAGTATATTTCCCAAATTATGGTACAGACCGTATGTGTTCACTTCGAGTGTCATTTGCTAGTAAGATGCTATCAACGTAACACAGAACTGTACACTTATGCGTTGACCAACATAAATGACCGACCAATCACATAATATACTTCCCCATGTTCGTTTAATCTTACCCGAAGTTTGTTTACATTCACATTTAAAACATGTCGTTATTTATCCTCATATTTCATCATTTTCCTAGCTTGTGAATCACTGTTACTTTCGCACATTTAGTCCAGTCAACTTATATGTGTGTGTAATACTTGTTTCATTTGTCTGCATAATCTAGTTTCTGCGTAATTCTTATCTATTCTCAAAGAACATGCTTATTTTCCACATTTCCTGACAGGATATACAGTTTGTGTCCGAGTGCATTGTGGGATTGTTTACTACCGTAACTAAGCGATCGCTGGATAGTGAAGTGTCACTCACCCGTAGCTAACACTATAACCTGCATTATATTATCATTTGCTTGGTCTTAAAGAGTCTTGTCTGTCTCAGTCATCAGTCTAAGTAACACACGTCTGTACTGCTTAGCTTCCTTGGTCCAAGTGGGCCATGTCAAAGTCACATGGTTGGCTGGTTCCTCTAAACTGGGAACCAGAGTTTTCTGGACATAAACAACTGACCAAAAGGAATGGTCTAAAACACAAAGGACAAAGTAGACTTTCACTACACTCCCCCCGGTTTTATCATTAGACCCAACCCGGGAGAATGCCTCTCAGCCCTACATTGCAGCATCACCAAACCAGGTTGTTGTACCATTTCGATGACTTGTGTTGTACCATGCCCTCTTAGCAGTTGCACCATTTTTGCTGCATAGCATCCCTGTCTTCGTGAAAATGCTATGAAGCACACCAATGACTTCCTAAAAAAAACCAAGCCCATGTTTTAAGCCAGATAATTTGTATCTTACTCGCATCATGGTTCTTGGTCTATTTAATTTACCATACGGGTTGATTATCTGGCATATCAAGCGCAATGGTCAGTTTGTAACCGGCTAGTCATTTTTGTACTTAATATGCCCTCTTTTCTGTAGGCTATACTGTCATCTCTGTACTTCTGTGTCAGAAGGTCTATATTGGTCGCCCCGGATGTTCAGTTTCCTTCTTATTGGATCTTGTGATGTAAAGTACATTCTCAGTCAATACTTTGCCAGATCTCGACTTCGACATTAGTTTCTTTCAAACACCATTCCAGGCCCTGGAACAATGTTGCGCCTCATGTCTAACAATCTGACGGTTACAGCATTCTTGAAATACTAAAACAAACATCCAAAGCAGACTCAATCTGTTTATCTGGCACACACTCAACGATCTTGTAGATGACAGTACTGCCTCTTCGATGCAATCAACCCCATTCATGATTCTAAACTCCTTTTTGTGTGACGGTTGATCTGTTTTGAAACAATTACCAGTCTCCCATCTATAAGGCGAGATTCCCGCATGAGCCAGTGTCATATCCTACCCCACTGACCCACGGTGGAATCCCTAAGATGCCCCCCGGATATTGTTTCAACTTAAACCACTCCTCTCCTTGGGCTAACATGATATTCCCTGAATTCAAACAGGTACTCAGATGTTTTTCCCCGAACTCTCACGGGTACTACAATTCTACTGAAAGACTCTCTTGCCAATGTTATCTTATCCTGGCTCTGGACTATACCTCCTTTGTAACGTGTCCATGGTTATCCACCACTCAGTGGGAAATGATTGTCCATTGGTCTTACTCTCTTCCCCTGCAATTTTAGTCCCAGGACACTCAGCGCACCCCAGCCTCCGGCTCGTCTTTTTGTCCCCCAAAGCCTGGGGCGCAAAGTGATCCTGTAATCCGTATAACGGTTTTGAGTGTTCTACACGCCAGCTCGTCTTTTTGTCCCCCAGCGTGTCTACTCCAGGGCATCTTCGAATCTGTCTCAGCTGCTCGTCGGCTCGTCGTTTTGTCCCCCAACGCGCAGTGTTGATCCAAACCGAAGCCTCCCTTGAACCGCATTGTCTTTGAAGCAGCCAATGGAATCGCCTCACCACTTCTCCGGAAAAAGTGGCCCACTGAGCCTCTACTCGCTTACAATAGGTATAGCCACCACAATCTCTTCAATCTTTACATGACTAGAATAGTGCGAACACATGTCGGCCATAGGCTTCCTTGATAATGCATCCGCATTCCCATGCACTTTTCCAGGTCGGTATTTAAGAATCATATTGTACTGTGATAATTCTTCCAACCATCTTGCTAACTGCCCCTGTGGTTCTTCATAGCCAAAAATAAACATTACCTCAATCCTTTCCCAGGTCAGTATCTCCCAGAACTGTGTCATCTGCCACCGGCTCGTCTTGTTGTCCCCCAGTGAACAGAGACCAGTTACCAGAGTTACTTCCCTTCTACCTTGTCTAAGGGTTCTGCTTTCCCAGGTCAGTATCCCCTAGAACTGTATCATCTGCCACTGGCTCGTCTTGTTGTCCCCCAGTGAGCAGAGACCAGTTACCAGAGTTACTTCCCTTCTACCTTGTCTTCTCGGCGGCTTGTCTTGTCTTCCAGCGGGCAATGACCAGTCCCCTGCTATTGAGGCATGCTTGAATCGTTTTCAGTGTCATAATTGGTTGCTGTACCAGTACTGTAAAATCCCTCAGATTTCTTTCCTGTCAGTTAACAAGTGGGTAATAGTCATAGTCAACCCGTCATATTAACACGGGGACCCATGACCACCAATCCACAAGTTAATGGTAGATGCGTTGTATCATCACTGTAAAATCTCTCGGAATTCTTTCTCGTCAGTTAACAAGTGGTTAATAGTCATAGTCATCCCGTCATATTAACACGGGTCCCCATGACCACCAATCCACAAGTTCACGGTAGATACGTTGAGCCCTTGTCACACTGCACTTGGAAAATGAAGACTGAAACAGTTGGCATTGTTCATTTCAACTTCTTTTGATTACTATCATTATTTCATTTGCCTCGGCAATATCCAGTGCATCCGCAGCTGTAATATCCATGCAAGCGTCATGATACTATTCGGCACAGTAATCGCATTGTATCATGACACGTCCTTGTCATGGGCTTCTTACAGTGGCACTGAATTACCTTAGCTATTAAGGATATCTCTTAAACCTAAAATAATGACAGCAACTATGTTTGTCAGGACAGTTCAATAGAATGGAAATAGTTGTCTCTTTTACTTAACTCCTACCCCCCTCTTTCTCTTTTTGAGCTTGCATTAGGCCTTAATTTGTGAAAACAAAAATACCCTCAGTCTCGTGCATTTAAACGGCCTGGGCATTCTTAAACACTGCCTATTGATGCCCATTGCAATAACACAGGCGTTGTTTGTAATACGCTCGCTATGTACACATGCAAACCAAGCACTGTTACGGATGAATAACACATTTTCGGTGGCTAAAATACAATTCCAAACAAGTTTCCAAAATCATAATAATAAATAAATGCTAAAAGCTGCCTGACTATTGGTTACAGGGACCAATTAACTTTGAAAAGCTCCATTGCAATTATTATCCATTAAATTAGCCACCAGGGTTTAATGCAGAACTTCTTTTTCCATGCTGTTTTCAAAATGGTCACCCCTCTCTCCTTCCCCAAAATTTTTGGAAAACAACAAAATGGAACAAACTTACATGGGTTCTGCTTCACTTCTGACACCATTGAAGTGTCACTCACCCGTAGCTAACACTATAACCTGCATTATATTATCATTTGCTTGGTCTTAAAGAGTCTTGTCTGTCTCAGTCATCAGTCTAAGTAACACACGTCTGTACTGCTTAGCTTCCTTGGTCCAAGTGGGCCATGTAAAAGTCACAAGGTTGGCTGGTTCCTCTAAACTGGGAACCAGAGTTTTCTGGACATAAACAACTGACCAAAAGGAATGGTCTAAAACACAAAGGACAAAGTAGACTTTCACTACACTAGTATTGTTATCATCCTTAAATATAGTAAAGATGTTTAAAGCTAATATCAGTAACAGATTTAATCCCTTGGTAAATATTTTATTAGGAATCATAATTTAATTGTATGAGTAGACATCGTGAGGAAAGAAGCAAGTTTCTCCATGTTTTGTGACCAATATTCTCTTATCCGTCACTGTGACCATTTCTTCGGTCACTGTGACCAAGTTGGTAGGTGACCGTTTAAATCTGGTCAATTTACCAGTTTTTACCAGTTTTCTTTGGTCACTTATCTCTTTTAGTATAAAAGGAATTGTTTGTGACCAGATAAGGACTTCTTTTCCAAACATTAAAACTGAGAGCGCATTTTTCGCAGATACAGAATTTTCTGAACTATCCATTCAACATGACTTGCAATATTGTAAGTACATTTTATTAGCGGACTGAAGTTTTTTATAAGATTTACGAAACCCTTGTTTAAGAAAAACCCTTTTTACACGATTTGATATATTATTTGATTCAGTACTATGCAAACAGTGTGTGTTATCTAAGGACTCGTGCACTCTTGTCTACTAAAGTTGTGGCAAGCATATATAGGTAGTCGTACTTTAAGTTTAATACGTAAAACGGTAGTTTTCATGTACTACATGTATATTATATAGTGATACGTTTGTGATTAGACGTGAATTAAACCCCATGAACTGTTGCTCCAGTGTTTTAAACGGTTAATAAATTCCAATGCATTATATGTGAATTGTAGTTATATGATTATGATTTAGAAGTGAATTAAAACCTCATGAACTGTTACTCCATTGTTGTTAGCGATTCATCTCATATACCAAAAGTGTCCAGATCGGACCAGTCCTCGACAGGGGTATAACGAAAAGGGTAAGCAAAGACCGCGTCCTGACAAGACAACCCGAGTACGTAACAATATGTCACTAATAAGTCCCATAACTGTTCTGTCCCCTTGATATTACTGAAATACCACAGAAAATGCATCAAATGCAAATAAAACAAAGACATGGTAAAAACTGGTATACATACTGGTAATGAAATTACAAATATTATCATGAACTGCTGTAGTTTAGTGGTCTAACAAGAGTTCCGATTTCAAATTTCAGCAGGAACATGTTTTGAAAGAAGCAACTAAACTTAAAAATATTTACAAATTATACATGAAACTATTATGTTGTTGGGAATCATCAGAGTTGTCTTACCAAAAAAATTATCACATTATCATCCAGGCTTCTAGTGAAATATTTTATTAAAAAAGTTATTTACTCCCTGTACTTTTTTTTAAAGCTTTTAAACTTGAGTAATAACAATCAGAAAACGCACTTGATCAACAATGATGACTCTGAGAAGCCGCAGATTTTCAAGGTCTGATCAGATCCTTCACTATCCATAATGTCAAACGACATCTCACATATGTTTACATAATCAGTTGTTGACACTTGTACTCAATAACCTGATGCCGTTTCATTTTTACAAATTAAAAACCAGTAAAGGAGATAGCGGTTTCAAAGTAAAAATAGTGTTGGATAGGAAGGTATTGTTCATTTTGGAGCAATTACACCATTCCATCAATGTATTCAGATTAGTCACAGACACCAAGTCATTTACATCAGACAAAGGATTAAACTTTATCCTTTCCAACAAACATCAAACCTACAGCAGATGACTTTGACAATGTTGAGGTAAAGAAAAGAAAAACTCCATAAGCCAAAGTTGAATTAATGAATAAAATAGGAAACATTGTGCCAAAAGGAGAAGTTGCTCATCATGAGCATATAGTCCTTTTGCCACAGTATTTCAGAATTTGTCTGCTGCATATACGTCAACAATTTTAACTAAACATACCTTAAACCTTTGTATGTCTTCCCTCGAGTGATGCAAAGCAGCGTGTCAAGTAAATAGTTAAAAGAATGATATGGGGGAATTTCTCTTCATCCTACGGAATTGAACCCTTTTTCCTTACTATATAGACGCGTAATCTTTAAACATCTTATACATGGGACCTTTGTAGTAGTTCAGTCTTTATGCATAGTGTTTTCATCTTTGTCCCAAGATTATACATTGAGCCAGATCATAACCAGTATTGGTGCTTGTCTGATGATTCAGTGAAAGCTATTTTTAATTTAATTGGTACTATTTGAATTTTCTTGGCATAACACCTTGTCCTTGAATAATCAGCCATAGCTTTCATATTGCCATATAAATCATAATAAAGGATTTGATAAGTTATCACAAATGAATCAGTCCATTTAATCTTTCCAATAATTGAAAAGGTAATTACTAGCGCCTTTCACCTAAAAAGCCTATGTGCAAAAAGGTAACCAGTTGCCTTGGATGATTGTTGTGTAGATTATTCTTTCTAATAGCCAGGGAAAACATGTGAACTTATTTGCATTGAAAATAATGTTAAGCTCAAGTCAATCAATCAACCATGGTAAGAGTAGGTTTCTCTACTAGTTTACAAATAACTGGTATTTGTAAACAGAAATCAGAACAGTCTTCAAAGCCTTCTAGTGTTGCTTTCCATCAACATCCCTTGACATCTTACAGTGTGTTACATTCCCGACCGTATACAAAATAAAACTGAAATGTACTAATTGAACTTAATGTAACATGATAAGTTTGGGTTTTTTCAATAAATGTATTTTAAATTCCTTTTTGTAAGTTTCTACATCTAATAACCTGTTTCTTGTTTGGGCACTGACACATCTTAATTAAGTGTTCTTGCTTTCACACGATATAGGCTTAGTCTATTAACATTTTAGTCTCTGTGAGCTTGAACTTTGACCTAGGTCGGTGGAATTATAATGTAGATAATTGTAAACATATGATTTAAGTTTCATAACCCGAAAAAAACCAATGAACCTTTTGAATGAAATTGCTAAAATCGCGGTAGTCACCTTTTTGGGTATGTATAAAAAGCGGTCTGTCAAACGGATTAAAGATTTATGTCGTCTAGTATATCATTATTGTTTTAAAAATCGATATTTAAGGTCATAAAAGTGCTTTGTAATGTTCGTGTGAACTTACATTTTAACGAAAAACTTGAAAATAAATGGAACTGAGTATGAAATATTTGTTCCCTTTCGTAAAAGTAGACGACAGTTAGACCAAGGACATATTTATAAACACTAGTTTACTGAAGATTCTCGCTCAATGTGGCGTTACATAAACAACGAATAATGTCCGTGTTCCACTGTACCCGACATAATGACGAATAGAGAGGTGTATCTTGTTGAACTATTTAATACAGATTATATGAAATTTATATTCTATAATCCAATTTAAAACAATTTGTAACAAAGGGTCGTGTGTTCAAATAAGTAAAGGTTCATAGCAGGGGAGATAAATGCTTCTGAATATCCGAAGGTTATATATCAGAATTATCTCCCTTGATAAGTTATGTGTACCCAGAAGGCCAATCCAAGTCAGCTTCCTTTTTCCTGAAACTCTTGAAGGGTATAGGAGTTTAACAAATTTAAAATCTAGGCAATCCGTGTAATAATGGCACCCAAGAGGAGTATAGTTTCAAAGAAGGTTCGAAAGGAGCCTAAGAGGTCCAGACAGGCAGAGAAAGACCAGTTACCCGTGGTAAACCAGGAATATTCAGGTGAAAAGTGTCGGATTTGTTAAATTTCCAAAGAGAAGTAATGGCGCCAGCCATGGAATTCGATGATGCATGGCAGCCGGTGCAGGAACCTAGTGTTTTATATAATGTAGGTAGTAGTATACCTTGAACATTTAAAGAGAACATTTGGGAAGCGCAATATATTGATATTGCATCATTGTTAAAGTCTACAAGAGAGCTGCAAGTCATAGCAGACAATGCTCCGTCTGGTGAGATCACCATACAAAATGGAAGATTATGCATTAACCAGGAAAAATTGGAATCATCTTAAATATCAATTGACCAGTGGACATCTGGCTTTCATGTTTATGTAATTATTACGCTGGAAAATTTTCTAGCTCGGGCCCAAGAACTGATTAAATATATGAGGGATATTAGAATGGCTGTCAGTAGGTCTCCTTGCTGGTGGAAAAACGATAAGCAATTCCGTCTGCAAATTGCTAATAATCCATTCGCATCCTGGGGGGGGGGGGGGGGGGGGGGGGGGGGGGGGGGGGGGGGGGGGGGGGTATTTACATGAAACAGTCAAACCATACTAGGCATAGAAACCAGCCTATACCGTTTAGGAGACCTACATTAGCCCATTCTGCATCATGTAACTTTTTCAATACAGTAGCTAAACGTCCATTTATGCCGTATTGCAGGTTTAGTCATGCCTGTCAGTTATGTGGCGGAAACCATCCGAAGTCAAGTTACAGGCAAAGCAAATAATACGATAAGCTTATATGCATTAGCAAAAAGACCGCTAAAAATACATAATTTACTTGCATCGTTAAAATACTACAAGCATACAGTTGATGGAAGGTCTACGCAATGGATTCTATTAAGTTACACAGGACCACGATGTGCATGTGAAACACCTTACTTGTCTTGTGCAAAGCAGCACCCTTATATCATTAGTGCAAACTGATCAAAGAAATTAATAGGGGTCGAATTGCCGGTCTTTTCAGTACTAAACCATTCCTGTCCCTTCAAGTATCTCCTGTAGGAAAAACACTGCACAGTCACATATTCAAATATTGATCAGGCAGCCGATCTGATTTTGAAGTTAGGTAAAGTGGCACTTTTAAGTAAAACAGATATAAAATCAGCCTTTCTATTACTTCCTATAACCCCATCAGATTTTAATTTACTAGGTATCAAATTTGAAAACCAATATTGTTATGATAAAATGCTTCCTATGGGCTCGTCAGCCAGTTGTGCTATCTGGGGAAAAAATACAAGTGTCTTACATTTGTCGATAAACAAAAGTAGAGACATCCTGCATTATGTAGAAGATTTCCTATTTGGCGAAAAAGCTTCTAGTTCTAGGCCGGGTTTAATGCTAACATAATTTCAATAAGTGTGTTCGGAGTCCCTTTAGCTGAAGATAAAACAGTTCAACCTACAACATGTTTAACTTTTTTTGGGATTGAAATGGATTCCGTGGAAATGGTTATGCGACTTTCAAAGGAAAAACTCATAAAAAATGAAAGAGCAAATATGCAAAGTCTTATCTTCAAGAAAGATAGCTCAAAAAGAAATGCAGTCACTGCTGGGTCTTCTTAATTTCGCATGCAAAGTTGTCTCCCCTGGTAGAGCACACTCTGCAGAAGGCTGATAAATGCCACAAAAGGAACCAAAAAGCCTTATCATAAAATTAGGGTCTCTTAAACCATTAAATCTGAATTTACTTCTCAGGTCAATGGGCGCAAATATGGCCCGAATATTGGGTAAAGCTAGGGCTAACTAAGGATATGACCCTCTTGGAGCTGTTTCCAGTGGTAGCCGCTATTTTAACTTGGACAGACAGCTTAAGAAATCAATGAGTTCTTTTCCATGTTGACAATCAAGCGGTTGTTCAAGTTATCAATACTCAAACATGTAAATCTGAGAGAGTGATGAATCTGGTCAGTCATATGGTTCTTGCAATACTGAAAACCAATATAAGGGTAAGAGCAGTCTATATCCCTTCAAAAGAAAACATTATTGCTGAGTCAATTTCTCGTTCACAGTGGGGGAGATTAAGGAGTGCAGCGCAAGAGGCCAATCTCAGCCCGGTCAAGGTCCCATCCCTAGTTTGGAAGATTTGAAAGGTATATCAAAAGATTGAATATTCAATTCCACTTCCCAAAATACAAAAAAAAAAATTATTCAGAGTAGCGCTAGGAAATCTCACCCATTTTAGAAAGTTATATAAGTTGCAAGAGATTGGCCTGTACCAAATCAAGACGTGGAACATTTCATCGCGTATCTAGCCTACCAGAATATAGCTGCTTCAACAATATCGACTTACATGTCAGGTATCTCATATGCTCATAAACTCCGACAAGTAGATGATACAACAAAATTAGTTCTAGTAGTTAAGGCATTGTAGGGTGCAAGACGAACTAAGGGTAGTAAAATGGATGCAAGAGCCCCGATTTCCCTAACCACGTTACATAAGATGATATCAAGCCTATGAAGCATTTGTCAAAACACATTTGAACAATCTTTATTTCGGGCTGCTTCACACGCGCCTGTTAAGAATAGGGGAATTTACAGAGGCCAACAATAAGTCACAGGACCAAAAGGTAATTAAATAATCAGACATTAGGTTGTCTGACAAAGAAATAAACCTAACAGTAAGATGGTCAAAAACTGACCAGTGCGGAAAATCGGTCACCCTCTATATTCCAGCAAACGGCAAGTCATACTGCCCAGTTCTATGCATGAAAGAGTACTATAATCTTCGCCGCCCTAAAACAGAAAAAGCGAACCTATTCATACACTTAAATGGGAAATCGCTCACCAGATATCATTTCAAAGCCATAATGTCTTAAGCCCTACAATTTACCTAATCAAACGGACACTTCAAATCACACAGTTTCGGAATAGGCGGGGCTAAACCTTTAGCTGATTTAGGAACAGAGGAACGTAGAATCATGGCGACAGGCAGGTGGAAATCAAATGCATATACTAAATACATAAGACTTTAAGGTTACACATACAAATGAATACAATCGTAAGTTTTCCAGGAATGCAGAGTCTGTGGTTGGTAGGTTCGTCTATTGTACTGGGTTGACATGGCCGCACGACAGATGTTTGACCAACACTTGGGCTTATCAGAGATGTCAATAAGGTGGATGGGGGAAAGGGGTATGGCACTTGACACCATGAATTCGATGGTCGAATACCAGTTCAAAAAAGATAAGTGTCCGAAATTCCTTTTTATCCGCTGTGGAACGAGACGGTGTTTCAGGCAAGGACATTATAGAAAACATTAAGATCTCTATCCTTCACTATTAAGCATTATTCAAAGACATAACAATTATTTGGTCATCACTGCTCGAGATATTGGCGTTTTGCTCCTATCGGTTCGGGGTCCCAGATTGACAACAAGAGCAAAAGGGTAAATGAAGCCATTAAATCGTTCGTTTTACATTCAGGTGGGAAGTAATCCATAATGACACTTATATAAAGGTAGACGAGGCTAGTCCGTACAGGACAGATGGGACCCACCTGTCAAATTTAGAAAACAACATTCTTCTAAAAAATTGGAAAGCAGCCGTAAACATGTTTTTAAAAGATAATGGCAATCTGTACCCTGCTGGTCAGTAGGAGCAAAATAACATTGTGTGGCGTGGCCAAACAGTTGGATATTTTACTGTGGCGGTTCTGGGGAGACAGAAAGCGTTCGGGGGGTTATCAACCTGACCTGGCCTGACACGCTCACAAGCTGCAGGTTCTTCAGTGTCGTATTAACATATGTGTAAGTACATGTAGGTTGGGAGCCTACCTTTGTGTAACGTGGGGGGTCTCCATCCACCTCTATGTATAGAGGGGAGGTCCAGAGCTGGCTAACGCTTGTGCACTTAATTCGGGGAATAGGTAATTTGGGCTGACCCCAAAACGCTGTCCACTGAGATTGTGTTAACTTGTAGGATTTCGACACTATGGTAACATAGGTCGCTGATTCGCAAGTAAAACGTTAAGTCGTAGGCAGTCGGTTGTCTCCCCAGGTCTGGTTGTCACAAAATGTGTTAGTTTGTTATGTCAGTTATAACGGACCTTTGCAGCCAATATTATGCCACTACAGTTTATCGATTACAATTAAAAGTATGTGTTTATTCTCTAAAAAAGCTGTTCTTAAATACTTGACGCATGCTTTAAATCTACACACAACTTGCAGTAGTACGGTCGCCATAGAACTTAAGATGTGAATCAAGTGATCTGCAGACCGTTGGAAGTGTTAGAAAGCTAGAGTGTATACAATATTGATTCAAATAGAAATCGATCTTCTAAAGTCTTGGTAAGTAGGCTTAAGATACTTTGTTACATGTAGTCTCACGAAAGTAGCCAGTCCTTCATTCCTGACTTCGAACCAGAGACAGGTACAAACATATATTTATATGTTTCTGTTCGAACTGACAAATTTGCATACAATAATTGGTTGAACCAGGAACCTTGATTCCTGGTTGAACAGAGAAGGAAAAAGATAATAATATTGACTTTTTGGACTGACATGTTTTAATATATTTCGTGAAGTCGTTGACTTCGCACAGTGCAATTTCGTACAACACAATACATGATATGTATCCTTAAAATATCGAGTTTTCTTTGCAATACAACGAATAGACAAATTCTGCTTAAGCCTTGTTGTTGGTTATAGACTACACTTATTCAAAATAAACAAATGTGATTTTATAAAAAAAAAATATTAAACAGTGTGTGATTGTGTTTCCTACTTTGTTAGCTTTGGTTCTCAACATCATTTCAGTTATATCTAAGCGACTGTTCACTTATGTACGATCCCTTGTTAAACAAACCAGTGCTAGGCTAGGAAATGTGCCTTGCCAAAGAGCGCCTGCGGATCGAACCCGGGATGCCCGGTTTTAAATCTCCGACGCTAACCACTAGTCCACTGCATATTGTTGTGTCTCCTACCATGTTTACACGGTAGCCTTGTAACCAAATAGTTAAAAAAAAGTACTGTACCCATTATCTTTTTAAAATCAGTATAACTAAACATGTTGTTATTATACCATTAAGTACGTAAACAGCTATAAATTTACAATTTATCACACTAAATCATATTTAAAAGTATGTGGTTCGAGATGAGACATGTGAAACGATCCAATGGACTTAGTGACACATACTTGGTCTGAGACAATGTTCACACCTAAAAGCACGGGTGGAAAGATCCTCAGCCTTTTTCAAAGTGTTTTAGTATTAGATCTATTTACATTCAAAACTAATTTTCAACAATTGAAGATATGATGGGAAATTCAATATTTCTAGCATTCCATATGTTCATGTCACATTCTTTATGTATCAAAATCCATCAAGTGGCTTGTGAATGTTCACATGTGTTCACATGAGCGTGGTATTTCAATGGTAATATGTTAAAAAATATCCCATAATGTAAGTTATGATGCAAAATGTAATCACACAGGAAACTCATTATACTTGTGCCAAAGTGACAAACATTTATTTCCAACTATGTTTTTTATCTATATTTGAGGTATAATAAGTCCACTTTATTTGTGGTCGACCAAGCAAGGAAAACCAATTTCCTGTCCCTAATATGGGTGATTCTGTACAGGAGACAACACCAGCAAGGAGACCTCTTGTATGACGGGTAGTTGAACTAAATGTCCTTGTAAAGGTCGATACAGAAACAGATGAAGAGGCGTTAACTCCCCTCATGGAATGCGATTCTGAGCCAAACCTGACATACACGCAGTCATTGAAATTAGCAAGGTTCCTATGGTCCGTGGCAAGTATCTTTGTGTAATTTCATTAGTCGCCGGGCAGAAGCCCGCGACTTCTATTTTTAATAGGTTTTCGGAAATCACATGGGAGGGGGGATTATTATTAGAAAGAAACACATTTAGATGTCTTGAACATATTACAATTGTGTTTGTTTAAAAACACTAAGTAATGACACATCTAAAATGAAATAAATATTCCGATGTTTTAAGTATTTTCAGTTTCTTTATTTTGACTCGTATTTAAGTTTTTTTGTTTCATTTACGAAGACAAAACAGTCCCTATTAGCTAGACTGGTATACTTTATTTTACACTATATACTACATGTACTCAAAAGGCGATAACTACAAACCTTTACGTCGCACAGTCTAATTTATTTACATACCCGCACCTGCTTTAACAGACTGTTTGTTATGTGTAAATATCGGGATGAAAATGACCTCGAATATTCTCCTTTTATTGGCAATTTTAACTTACTGAATGTTATTTTTATGTTCAAAGAGATGTCTTGGTTTGTGAAGAAGGCATTTTATAATGTTTATCTATGTATATCTAAACTATGAAATGTTTCTAAGCTAAAACTGTTGATCGCGTGACTCGCGAATACCAACTGCGTAGATCAATCTCTCTCCGCAGAGAGCCGCTCTTTACGCTCACTTACAAATAGTAAATCGTAGGTGATTTAAAATGTTTATTTGGTTCGAAACAAATGAAGAAAAGAACAAACCGAGATAAAACTAGTTTTAATAGAAAAATTACTTTGAACGAACACTCTCTGCCTATAAAGAGAGTGTCAAGAACGACACCTCTGCGAATAAGAACAAATCGGGTCTTTCGTACAAAATTTGTTCGTCCTTGGCAATTTTAAATGTGTCATTTAATTACCTAAAGGCATATTGCTTCCGATCTGCATAGTGTTATGCATCATTGACACAAGGGCGCTCATCATAATATAATTTTTAAACATGAGTAGTTTGTTTTTTTTTTATTATAAAAAAGGAAGGAAAGAATTAAAATAAATTAACATGTTGTAGGGCTCAGTTTATGTTCGAAATTAAGTTTAAATTATACAACAATTTCAATGAGATTTAACTGTTTAGTTGATATTATATTTCGAAGGTGGTCTAATTTATAAATATTGGATTACACTTCAACATTTGTTAAAGTATGATATAATTAGGATGCCAAGCTAATATCATTTTGAGAAAACGAGGAAACTCATGTCTTCAGCAATTTAACCCTTATCTCATTGTTTTAAAAGTAGATTGCTGCAAAGGTGTCCACTGTTGACTTTAATAGAGGAAAGGTAAAATGACGTGCTATTGCATGCAAATCCTAAATTGTCTGTTTTGTGGTTTTATTGAAAAATAATAAAATTCAAATATTCTGACAAACATCTTGAAAAGTGTATGTGGAATTCACAAATCTTATAATTATTCCTTAATGAAAGCACTGTATACGTACTAAGACTAATGATTGGCAAGATTTCTGATTTCCATTACTGTTTATGATCAATAATTAGTTGGTTGTGTGTATGGTCAACCTACTTTGGAATGGAGATTGATCATAAACAATGAAAGGCTTTAATTATCATTCACTTCGTTGACAAAACAATGCAAGTTATGATACATTTTCACTTGACCCCCACCCCTGATGTTCCAATATGCCCCTCAGTTGATAACTGTTTATTCAACTACTATAATGTTAGTGTTATGCATAACTGCACTATGGATATCCGGCGACATTGATGCGTTGCATCAACTTTCTCTTGTATGTAATATATATCAATAACGATGCACAAAGTAAGGATTTTCAGACCAATGAATTTTCAATTTTTAAGTTAATTTCAATGACTGCCTACACTGCAGCTTCTTTAGTGACTAATTACATGTATACACATTATAAAGAATACCGAAATTTCGAAATGATTTTTTGCGAGGTGATAAAATCATGGCTGGATGAAGTTTTACTATAGCAGATGAACTTTGTGCTAGGAGCGTTAAGCTTAACATTCAAGATTTCATGAAGGGAAGGAAGCAACTTTCATCAACAGAGACAGTGGAAACTTGATGGATCGGATACCTGCTGAGCGTATTCATGTAGGCGGGCAAATCTGCAACTACAAAACTCACATAAATCAGAATACAGCAGACATCTTTGAAAACAACTTAGCAAAAACCTGTACAACATCCATCAACGGTGATGTTATTATTGTATATAATAGAAAACATTATGACAAAAAGAGAAATTACTTGTCAGGATTTTCTAATTATGCAACAATGTATTTAAAGTTATAAGTCATCTGCATCTGATTACAAGTACATAGAGCTTTTTGGGGTACTTACATTTAATATCATGTCAAATGATAGTAAACTGAAAAGAAATTTATTTTGGAAATTAAGAAATTAATAATTATGAGCATAATCTCCTTTTCCAATAATGTTCGAGAAAAAATTGGAATGCCTCTCTTTATATACTCTCTGTTCAAGGAAGCTTTTTTAGGAAAGAAGATTTGTTTTCTGATATGACAGATTTCTCCTACCCTACACTTATTCAAGAATTGAAATTTTCTTTGGGTGACCCTCTACAAAATTGTCCAAGCCATATTGATTGTTTATTTAATTCTTTATTTACTCCGTATAATGAAGATCAGTAATTAACAAAAGTATAAAGAAAATGAGAAAAATAAAAAGCTCAGAAATAAACAACATGCATAAAAATAAAAATATAATAAAGGTGTACATGTATGTCGCTTTGTGGATTCAGCTGTCCCCTCAACCTGTAAGATCCACATGCCTTGTGTGGTCTGTGATCATTACGATTCACAAAACCATATATGCGGTGTGCATGTAACCTGTTCCCACCGAAGGGGGATGGTGGGTTATATTATGCCATTGACTATGAAACCTCCAATAGAAAACATCACCGAAACGAAATGAGAGGTGTTCAATAAAGGACATGTAAATATATTAAGCAATGATAAATTACCAATGCATCAGGTTAACTGATTGAACATGATACGATAATGAGTCGTCTGCTTAAATTCCTAACTGTGACCTAGTTATTCATTTCTTCAAATGTCATCAAGAGTCGCCTTCAATGAACGCGTCCAAGGCGGTTTGTTACCCCCAAAGGGTTTACTGTTATTGCGGTTCATATTCAACACAGAATATGTCATCTAAATAATCTGATATGTATTGCATGTCTATAACAACTCCAAGCAGAGTGAAGAAATATAATAACTTTGTTATAGAATAATATTATGTCGTAGTCATCATGTAAAACGTGAACTAAATTAGTATCCAAAAAGAGCCCCCATTTATTCCTGACCGTTTACGGAACGTAACAAGTTACACACATTATAATCAAAATGTCTTAAGACAATTTGTTCAAACGATTTCCTGCAGGTCTGCACCATAGCACAGTTGATCAAAATATGATCTGTTAAATTAATACATATGTCGAGAGCAAGTCGATTCTGTAGAAGTCATATGTAATCACCTGTGCCACGGAGAAACAAGCACTCAACATACCAGGAGTATGTATTGCAAACGACCAAACAGGACTATCGGAGAATGTCTATTGTATTTGCCTATACAGGTCAAATTATTCAGAGGAAGTTCTCTTAGTCCATTCATTTATGTAGTAATTAGTCACTTTTCTATGTATATGCCTTTTCCATATGAATTTACTGGGGAAAGTTCCATAAGTATCATAATGCAGATTATATGTGTGTAACAGGGTCGATACATCTGATATAAATCCAGTTTTAATAAACGTAATTTGAAAAGAACAAATGCGTCTCTCTAACCGACAGAGCGCACCCAGGAACATAAGCTTGTTTTTTTCTATCTCCGCTTCAATTTGAAGAGCCACAATAAGACCAAGAAAATTGTCTGTTCTTGATCTAGTCTGAAGTCCCTGAATTTGTTTAAGACAGAGTCGATGTGACCTTTCAAAGGTCAGACGATCCCGGTCAGAAAGATCCTGTAACAGCTTACAGCCAAAACGGGGCCTGGGGAGTACTGCAGAGTAATATATGTTAAAACTAGTCATAGGAGTTAAACCATTTATATGTCATCCCTCTTTAATCAAACCGAAAAAAAAGGTACCTCTTATTGTTCGATAAACATGTTTAATTATGGAGGTTGAACTGCTGTATTTGTTACAAAGAATGCCTAAGTGGACGAAATCGTCTTTCTCTTGATGTCTGGTGGCACATATTGATCATATCTTGTAAGTATTTACTAGACAACGATTAAAGTGACATATCATCTGCAAAAGACTGGGCACAAATACTAGACCCTTCTTTCTGAAGACTTTTAACTAACTGATCAATGAGAGAATTAATGTAAATGAGGTATAACAAGAGCTGTCGGAGCCCGCTCGACTTTTGTTGTGCTTGCCAATAAAACAAACCTTTTTGGGTGCTATAGAAAACATAACCAAGTACTTTATCATATTATTTATAAGCAAAGTACTTTATAAGTCGAAAAAGAGTCATAATTCTAACAAAAACTTTTACTGAATTATGCACTCTTGGCTGTTGGTGGAGGTAATGATGGTAACAAGATGTTTGTAAGTGTTTGAGCTATATCTCTAATTGTTTTGAATTTATTGATTTGGTATTAATAACTTGACCAAAATTATAAATAAAACAAGAGGGCCATGAGGCCCTGGAATCGCTCACCTGAGAATGGGCTATTTAAGACATAACTCTCTCATGCTCAAGCCAAACATGTGGCTTCCAGAGTGTTAACAAGATTTCCCTTAAATTTGGTCTAGTGACCTATTATTTGACATGACATGACCCATATTCGAACTTGGCCTAGATATCATCAGGACAAACTTTCTGATAAAGTTTCAACATACTCAAGTTTAAAATGCTGCTTCAAGAGTGTTAACAAGATTTTCCTTAAATTTGGCCTAGTGACCTAGTTTTTGACCCGACATGACCTATATTCGAATTTGGCCTAGATATTACTAACACAAACGTTCTGACAAAGTTTCAACATGCTCAAGCCAAAAATGCGGCTTCTAGAGTGTTAACAAGCTTTTGACCCCACATGACCCAGTTTCGAACTTGGCCTAGAGTTGATTGAGATATATGTTCTGATAAACTTTCATAAAGATTGGATGCAAAATGTTGCCTCTAGAATAGTAACAAGCAAATGTTGACGACGGACGACGAACGACGGACGGCGGACAAAAGGCGATCACAATAGCTCACCTTGAGCACTACGTGCTCTGGTGAGCTAAAAATGGCCATAATTCTTAAACAAAACTTGACAGAGTTATGTACCCTTGTCAGTTGATGAAGGTAATGATGATAAATAAGTATTGTAAGTGTATAAGCTAAATCACTAATGGTTTTGAAAAGAAATTAGGGATGGTACGAAAAACTTAACCATAATTCTAAGGTAAAAAATGGCCATAATTCTAACAAAAACCTTGACAGAGTTATGTACTCTTGTCTGTTGCGGGGGGTAATGATGGTGAAAAAGTGTTGTAAGTTTCAAAGCAATATCTGTAATAGTTTAAAAAAAGAAATTTGTAACAAAAAAATATGAACTCTTGTCTGTTAATGGAGTTAATGATGGTGAATAAGTGTTGTAAGTTTCGAAGCCATATCTGTAATGGTTTTGAAAATAAGTAAATTGGTACAAAAAACTTAACCAAAGTTCTAAGTAAAAAAAGGGCAATAATTCTTACAAAAACCTTGACAGAGTTATGGACTCTTGTCTGTTGCTGGAGGTTATGATGAAAAATGGTTTTGAAAAATAGTAAATTGGTACAAAAGACTTAACTAAAATTCTAAGTCGAAAAGGGCCATATTTCTTACAAAAAATTGACAGTTTTATGTACTCTTGTCTGTTGATAGAAGTAATGATGATGAATACAAGTTGTAAGTTTCGAGGCCATATCTACAATGGTTTTGAAAAAAAGTTAATTGGTACAAAAAACATAACCAAAATTCTAGTGAAAAAAGGGCCATAATTCTTACAAAAACCTTGAAAGAGTTATGTACTCTTGTCTGGTGATGGAAGTAATGATGGTGAATAAATTTGGTAAGTTTCAAAGCAATATCTGTAATGGTTTTGACAAAAAAGGGAAATGGTACAAAAACCTAAACCAAGGTGTGACACCAACGCCGACGCCGAGACGAGTAGTATAGCTAGCCTTTTCTTCGAAAAGTCAAGCTAAACATGGTTCAAGACGAATGACGTCATTGTGCTACCAATTCCCGGTTGAAACTCTCCCTGGAGTGAGTGTATCGGTTTATTAATTGCCATCTGTAAATTTCGCAGTAATACCTTTTCACACAAATTAAGAATTGATGAAAAAAGGATAATGGCTAGGTAACTATTGGAGTCAGTTTTAAGTTGTAACCCCCACCTTTATATAAGGTTAAAATCATACTCTGTTTAATGGTTGTAGGTACATGACCATGGCAGTACATTCAATCAAATAAAACAGTTAAATAATGTTTTAACATTAAACTGCCATGAATAAGATGTTCATTACAAATTTGATCCATTCCGTACATTTTACCTGTTTTCAAGACGATAATGCAATTATAACTTCATCTCGGTCTATATGATCGCTATCCTCAATACTTGACTCTTCCTTTAAACTGAAAACGCAATTGCTGATAAACTCATAATGCTTACTGTTCTATGATTGACAATCAGTAACTGAGTAAAGGGGTGCAAATTGACCATTCATGGCAACTATTTCAGAGTCACGAAGAACAACATTCTTAAACATTATTTCGTGAGAACCATTTTTCTGCGATGTTCTCCTGTTTCAATTAAAAAATTTCCAAAATAGAGGACTGTCTATACCAGACCCATTATCAATATCACTGTTCTTTTTTTTAAAGTAATTGAGGTAGATACTTCTATGTAGTTTGCGAAGGTTGCATTTGGCTGACTTGTATTCGTTATATGCAGCATGAACAACCAGCATCAATCCACGCCCTGCGTTTACTTCTCATTAACGCATGGTGCTGCTTGTTGCTGGCATACCAACATGGCTTGAGATAAGATCTAAACGTTGAATGCGGTAGATGTTCATCAGAGGTTTTAATTATATCAGATAGAATGCACTGGTATAGACTGTCACTGAAACTATGTATACTACTGACTAGTAATGAATCTTCAATGTTACTGAGTGGACAGTGAAGACTAGTTTCAAAATTCTTCAGATGTTGTTCTTTTACACTTTTCCATTTTATCAACGTTTTCATACAGAGGTGAAATAATGTTATTCAATTGATGTTTCCAAATAATTGCAATGCCTCCTATTCCAACTTTTCTATTTTGGTAAATATTCAAATACACCCACATCTGTTTAGTTTAAATGTAAGTTACTCAGAAAGTGGGATTCGGATGAATGATGCCATTGCTCTTAAATACCGCATATGTGAATATATTCCTTTTCTGATCTCGTGTATTACTAAGATAATATGCATTGGACATGAGCCCAGTAGCTTTCCACGAGCAATTATTTAATGTAAACATAGTAGTATAAATGTAAGAATGTAACAAACAACAATAAAAGTTAATGTATGAAGAATATAGGACAAAAGAATAGTACCCAATTAAGTATAAACCATACTTAATGTAACAGTATTATGTATAACTGTAACAGTCAAGCGAGTACCGTTCCCGATAGGAACTACGGTCATGGTTGTCATAACCATTCTTCCGTGCCCTGTGAGAAACATCACCATAATCACCAATTCCGCTATTAGATTGACCAAAGCTGTAGTGGTGGTAATGGCTAGTATGGATATCATTAGAGGAATGGGGGCTATACCTCTGTCTGTTATTGTGGTGACTATTACGCTCATGTTTAGATGCGACGTCTCAACTCAAATCTGAATCTTCACAATAATTGTCCTCATTAATAAGGTCATTACGATATGTTTTCAAATAACCATTCTTCGACCACCAGGTCTACATGACACACCCCTCGGCTAAAAGCCTCGCTCAGACAGTTTACTGATGTTAGTATCGGGTCAACGAATGATCTTCGCCTACCCTGCCGGAAGATATGAATCATAGTCACCTTTAATCCTCTTCTTGAGACATAATTCTTAAGTCTGTCAATTCTCACTGTTTCTAAAAACACTCCTATATAAAAATGTTTTGTCTTTTTTCACTACCATTTCTATGAAGTCATCATCGTTATCATCATCAACATCCGATGATATGCACTTGTTGTCCGATAAATGGACTCGATTAATGGATGAATGATTATCAATTGGTAGCGTTTATCCGAAGGTCTTGGTTTTGAAACAATCATCGGAATTCTGCTGGGATAAGAAGGTTGAAAAACCCGTACCTGTGAACATTTTGAAATCATGAATACATGAACTCATTTGGTTTTCGCTTAGCGATGGATTTAAGTCCGATCTAGAATATAAGTTTTGGAAAACTAAGTACATCTTTGAAGTCATCAAAGTTATGATTTTCTAATACAGACACTATAGTATATATATCACAAGGTAGTTTGTGCGTCACGCTTTCCCTCTCCTTTTTTTGATGCGACGATTCAATTCAATATATTTGGTAAATGAATTTAATAACCTATCGTCTGCAACAGTAGGACAACCATTTTTGATAGTATTCAACGTAAATCAGTCTTCACCGGTATCTAATGAGTCCATTTAATCATTGATATAGACTGAGTACATAATTGCATTAATTATTTGACAACGCATTGCGCCATTCGTGATTATGAACCAGTCTGACGTTTAGCCAGTATACCGCAAACAGCTGTATATATATGTCAGCTAACTTTTAACGATTTTGATAAACTTCACATCTATACTATTCCTATATAATTTTAATTAAAGTAGCTTATGAGTAACTTGATAATATGGGAGCCCTGGAAGGACTTCTTACTTCAATACTTCTGACTTCTGACTTTCATACTTCTAACTTCAACATTTCTAACTTCATCACTTTTAACTTCCTTACTTCTAACTTCCATACTTCTAACTTCCTTAGTTCTAACTTCCTTAGTTCTAACTTCCTTAGTTCTAACATAGTATGGAAGCCCTGGAGAAACTTCTTACTTCAATACTTCTGACTTCTGACTTCCATACTTCTTACTTCAACATTTCTAACTTCATCACTTTTAACTTCCATACTTCTAACTCCCTTACTTCTAACTTCTAACTTTATTACATTTAACTTCCAAGGTCAAAATCGTATTGTTTTCATTCAAAGAATGTTGTGTTTGTACTGGTGCGAGAAAGCCAGGAAACCATGGGTAGGTTCACTGACCGCCGTGATATGACCAAAGATGTTTAAAACGGCGTTTAAACACTAATAAATAAATAAATAAATGTACATTACTGTATCTGGGACCTTTACACAAAGGGAGACAATTCACCGGGACCAAGTATAATAATACAAGTGAATGACACAGTAACCTGCCCCTTTTATTGACGTATTACTATCGGACCATATTATATATCGGTAGTTCAGTATTACAATCACCCATTAATATACTGTCGCTTAAACCACGATAATTGTGTTTATCGTTTATCTATACGTCTGTTATATACACTTCGCACTGTTTACCTTGACTTTTTTATTTACATAAACGTCTATGTTAGGCGACCATGTAAAACCGTCATTCAATCACATAATCTTATAGAGTAGAACATCGTCACATGTACATGAATATCGATATAAAATATGAAGAACACGGTTATAACATAATTATTTAAAAGGTCGTCCAGTGCAGACATGTCATAGACAGGCATTTATGAAATTACCTAGAAGAAAACTTATGGCTTTGTTATTGTTCATGATGCAAGGCTATTATAAAACAAGGAAGAGAAAATAAAAGGTTTGAATATTTGTGCTCGAAATTGCCTACTTAACTGTTTACCTGCCCTGTGTTCCATAGTAAACACAACATAAACATTTTAAGCTATGCCTATCAAACGGAACGAAACCTACCTGTTTTATGAATGGAAAACAGGTAGAACATGTTTGGTTAACCGACTAAGGAACGGTATATCGACAAAACCTATATAGGTTTCGCAAAACAGGTTTTGAGTTTTGTGACTATGGAACAAAGTGCTGATTATATATGAGCCGTGTCTGATGATTATGAGTTTTATTGCATATGGGTACAATGACGTCTCATGCGATCCTGTGCGCCAGCACAAGTAAAGTCTCACCCGTGCATTAACACTGTCCGTCTACGTGTACATATATTGACAAAAAACTAGAAATGAAGTCCCATTATTTTTACGCCAATCTGCTTTTATTGGTTCCCGTTACGGAGGGTCAATATGGTCCCCAAATGCTAGACGCGGCTCATACAGAAATCGTCCCATGTCTTGTTCAGAACATGAAAAATGAATTAATGTGTACGTATGTGTTTTACCTGTAGCTGTAGCGTCATGAGTTAATGTGATACGGTGTTAATCAGACAGTGCGCTAGCATGAACTAGTCAAAGTATTCGCTGAAGGCAACTTCTGTACGGCGAGCCTATTTTGCGAAATCAGAGTTTGCCAAAGATACTAAATGAAGTCCCATAGTAAAGTGTTAAAAACTGATTCCCGATGTATCACATCCATATCATTGCTAAAAAGAGGGTCACGATGACCATGTATCGCTCACATTGGTATTTTGACTAAGTACCATTAGAAACAAAATAAACCTTTGCACAAACAACTTCGATGTTTCGACCATTCGAAATATATTTTAAAAACACGATCGAAGGTAATACATTGAACTTGCATTTAAAATGAAATTGAAGAAGGATTTCAAAATATTTCAACGGAGTATAAGCATATCGGGGGAAGAACCTCTAGCGACCATATTGTTTCCAAAAAGTCAAGTCAACTTGGACACTCGTGGTAGAGAGTCAATCAATGAACACGTCTATGAAATCATGTTCTAATAGATCTAGAATTGTCATTGGAGAAAGCTAACCAAATATGTTCTGTAAGTATAACAGATGAACTAGCCCCAACCTACTAGCGGCCACATTGAACCAATAACGATCGCTTGACCAATTGTGGTCGAGGATCACCAAAGGAACAATTCTGTTAAAATCGAGCATGTATTATCACAGGAGACTGCTGTTAAGGTTTACACTATAAGTGTCAGGGGAACTAGTCCCTGACCAAAAATGTGGCTTGAATACTTTTGGTACAGGACCATCTAAGGAACATTTTTGTGACAACAGGTGTTACGTCTTCCATTTGTCATTTACTCACAGATTATACAAAATTAAAAAGTTGGCACTAATAATGTTGGCATTGAAAGAGGAAATAATATGCAAGGATTCAAGGCGTAGGCATGAATTACTTTTACTAAATCGGTGTTGAAACTGGCGATCCCAAAGATCTTTGTCGATCCGGCAAATCCAAAATAAAATCATAAGAACGTACCCTTTTACAATGTTTAACTTTTTTTTGTAATTAACTGCAACCTATTTCATAATAGAATAAATGACTAGCATAACAGTACTATGTCATCCAATAACTTAAACAAAGAGGGCCAAGATGACCCTAAATCAATCATCTGAGTGGTGGTATCGAAGCAAATATGTCGGGTGAAAATTTGATTCAGGTGGGAAGGAAACTGCAAGGATTAAACACTGTAAGTAAAATACCTTGCATTTTTTTTATAAAGTCATTGAATCTTCGAACAATTCGAACGAGGACCAACACAGACACATAACTGTTTAATTGATATCGGTACACACAGTTGTTTAGGAGGAGATGAAGTTTGAAGTTCATTTGACCCTTTTTCTGATGTTCTCTTCCGGCATTGTTTATCAATCAATCAAAATGGCTTGAACTATTTATGAAGAGAGTCACTGAGGAAACAATCCTGCTAAATTATCTTGAAATCTGACACGAATTTTCAGAAGGATGGTATAATTTTAGTTATGTTTTTTTATTTTTTGTTCTGATACCGTCTGGTCACAATTTTTTTAAACAAATTAATATGGCTTCTATAGGTGTTTCTTTGTAAAAGATAACATAAGGAACTTTCCTATTTAATTATCTTAGAAACCGACTAGCTGTTTATGAGAAGAATAGTTATAAACTGTAAGTCATTTGTCCCCCTTTCTGATAGCGTAGCAACCATAATTTAATTTAAATATTTAAACAAAAATGAAAGTTGACTACCAAAGGTACATTGCTGTGAAATGTGGTTGAAATTCGATCTGCGTATTAGGAGTTGTCATTTGCAGCTTAACAATACTTTTACTCCGTGTCTGATGCCTCCAGGTTGCTATGTCTTACAGCCAATCGTTACGGCTTGAAGAAATCACTTAAGGAACATTTATCTTGAAATCAGACAAGCCTTTTCATGAGAAAAGAATTATAAAGTTTTGACATATTGTCCATTTTCTAATGCCATCAATCAATATGGCTTGAACAATTTTTGTAGAGGGCCAATCTAGGCATATTGCTATCATATTATCTTGAACTTCCAACAGGCGGATTCAGGGAAGAAGAATATTTAAGTTTTGACTTTTTCCGCCTATCTGATGCCGCAGCAACCAACATTCTACACATCATTTAAAGTTTTGAACGTTTTTATGATTAGGGAAAATATTTGTGAAGATTGGTTAAAAATCAGATCAGTGGTTTCAGAGAAGAGGACTTGAACGAAGTACGGACGATGTACGACGGTCACACTAGATCACCTAGAGCCTTTGATCTAAATGACAACAGATGGGTTGTTTCTGATTACTGATGTCATAGTGTACGTCTATGACGTGACTTAAAGAACTCATAAACAAAATAGAAAAACGTGTCTACGAACAATGGAATTCAAAACAACATTTTCTCGAAAAAATCCCCCAAGATGCTCTGGACAAAAGTTACCAATGATGTCGATTACCTATATCATTGTACTGTAGATGATCATATTTTGTTTCAGATATGTTTTTGGTGTTCAAGAATATATAAAAGTTCCAATTTGCATCTAAACAAATACTTCTTCTGTTTATTGCGTAATTCTTCTTATTAAGGACATGTAGAGGTAGGTTAAAGACATTATAACTTGATAAAACTCGAAGTTTGAAACAGTGAGTTTATCAGGATATAATACACTGTTATGCTTTAATAATTCACTGTTATGCTTTAATAATCCACTTTTATGGTTTAATAATCCACGGAAAGCCATGCAATAAGTAAATATAACAGTATAAGTGCGTGTATTTTAACACCTCAAATGATTCCGTTGCAATAACAACTAATTTAATTTCAAATGACCTGATGGTGTGATATTTTTCAAGTTAGTATTATTATAATAGTATAGCTAAAAACGTTTAGTTTGCTAAAATGTACATGTTTGTCCCTCTTGATTATAGGAGGAAAACGTGGTAAAAGAATGAACACATTCGCATAATAAACTCCGCCAATTGCATGATTTAATTTTGTTTAAAGAGCAATAAAATGCACAAGTTCTTACATGTGATAAGAAATCAATACATTTTTAATCGACAGGTGTATAATATGATATATTCACATTCTTTTCATTGTCAGTATAGCTTTAAGTAAAGTAGGAGCCTTTTATAAAGATTGTATACATCTTGTACATGTTGATTACTAGCTAATTATGGCGACTTATAACAATGACATTACCAGGGTCTCACAGGAAGGAGATGCAGCTAGGTTTTCAATAAACAGTAAGTACGATTTCTCCTTAAACTACAGTTTAGTAATTTGTTTTTATTTGTTTAGTGTCCAACCACAATAACTTCACTTCCTTAACGACGCTCCGTGTTGATAAACATTCAGAGTTTATAGTTACTCAAAGGGTTCGAATCCCATAAGAGCTTTGGGACATTCCCATGTCTTAGGCGTTTATATTCAGTTAGGCCATTGTGGCGACTATGTCGAGTTAACAGTTATAGAGATGGATTAAAAAAGGGCACGATCGATATCAGCATGAAGTAACATGATATTCTATGTATTTCACTTCACTAATTGAAGTTTGTTTTATGAACCATTAAACACTCTACTTTTCTCAAAAGACTGAATAATTTCACAACGTGTTTGCCTTTAGAGTACACTTTTCGAACGTCCTTTAAGTCTTTAAATCCCCAAACAAACTTTACAATTCAATGACTCGCAGTTTGAAATCAACTTATCGTTTATATGAAAAGGAAAAGCAGAGTACGACACATATATACATGGCTTTAAAAGAAACATGTTCAACCCGGATCTTGCTTTTCACACATCGTCTTCCAGGATGAAATTGACGTGCATAATAACTATTGTCTACATAAGTTAGTCACACATATACCTCTTAGTATACACCTGTGGTCATTAAATGAACAGCTTTCTTCAACATGCTATGCCAGCCTTCTAAATTGTTCGTCGTCCCTTGACCGTGGGTGTTGAAGTGATTCCAAATATGTTTGTCACGCTCAACGCAGTACTCAGTTACATAGTCTGTGAAGGTTTCAACGGCTGCTGGAAGGTCTAGAGTGTCATTGAGTGCTTCGAACCACACATCTTCAATTGTGTTTATTGGTACAACAGGTAAAACTACCGCCTAGGCGGTGAATGTCTTCATTTGTTCTGTATTAGTGATTAAACCTTCCTCCAGATACACTGTGTGAAGGTGAAAATACTGTGAAAACAGTAAAGAAACCGCGGTAAAATAATTAAATATAATTGAATGTTTAAATAATGTTAAGTTGAAATAGGCAAAATAACAGGACTGTATTCTCACCTTTCCCTCACCGCTCTTAATCACTCCGCATTAAGGGTAAATAGCATTTTCAAAATGTGGGACAATCGGGAAGACACCCTCTTATATATCAACGAACCAGTACAGATGAAACATATCATATGAGCGGTGCTCCAGGAAAACCAACGTTATTATTACAAACGCATAAACAATTTGCATGTACATTCGTGTAGTTAGATCCAAATTAAAAAACTGACTAATCAGCGAACATTACAGAGGCAAATCAAGCTGTGCAGCTGCGCCGGTTGGTCTTGGTGGACACTGAACGTAAATGATTTATTGTTGGTTTCCCCAGAGCGCGGCTTATATTGTCATATTTTTGCTTCAATGTTAACTAGTTGTCGGATAAACCGTAAGCGAGAGACTTCTTACGCATCCCGAGCAACTGTTCGATCCTTTTAGACTTATACATGAAGCTAGCAAACGCTTTCCATGGCGACGTACACATCTATTTAAACACGCAATACTATATTTCGTTTAAGTAACTGAAACCGTTAACAAACGACTGCAAAACAACACCGAGCCATTTTAGAACTTTATACATGGAACGAACTGTTGGAACAATAATTCATCACTTACGGATAATCAAAGTAAAGTACCTAAAGTTCTGAAGGTATAATTGCGATCGTTTAAGTTGAGATGGAGAAGTGCATATAGAAATGTGTGTTCTTAAAAAAATCATTTCATTTCGTGAAAATTAGATGTCTCAGACTTCGAATATATCATTCAGTCGACATTGTACATTTTTAATGATTATGTTATCCAATGTTATTATGCTCTAAGGAAGTTCCACCATGAACATACATAACTTGAAATAAGACAAGCACTTTCATAAGAATGTAGCTTAAATATTTGTCATGTCCCCCCCCCCCCCCCCTTTTCCGATGCCACTCGGCAACCAATCATATGAATTTACTTGAAGAGAGTCACCCAATGAACATTTTTCCCGTTTCTGAATCCGCAGCAAGTTTGTCATACAAACATAAATATACTGAGCAATTTGTCCTTTTGCCACAATCATTTCGATAGTGGTCTGCTAAAGAATCGTGAGAAAGCATCTATTTGTGGGTAAGGGTTAATATATCAGGTTCATTATCCTGAATATTTTAGAATAGTATAGAAAAAAATGTGGCAAAAGAAGATATTGTTCTTTACTTAAGTTAACAAAGGGTTGCACGTTACAAACTGGATAAATATGTTTTGCCTCTGCAGCAGCTTAACTGTGTAGTTTTCTATTAAACTTCTTTAAAATCAAACGCTGATACTTGTTCCAGTTAAAATGTCATCATATGCGCAGAAATCGTTTACCTCAAAATAAGTAATGCTACTGATATTAATATAAATAGTAAACACTCGAAACCCTTGAAATGATTTTTCCGGTCTCAACGTAAACTTCGTATGGTTACGAAAAGATAAAAACCAATTCAATTAGCATATACGCAAAATGGAAACTATCATGGAAAGACAACATCTAAAAACTACGTTAGTTTTAAATTCATGTTAAAGAAAGACCCTTACACCTATGGGAAAAATAACAGTTGTTAAAGCACTAATTATATCAATTATATCAATATATAACCACCTATTTATAGCTCTACCTATTCAATTGGAAAATATATATCAATACTCAATAAAACGCTTTTCAACATAATATGGAATTTAATCTTCAATAATGTGCAAAAATATTAACTGTGATAAACTAAAAATGATCGACCTTAAGTCGTGTATTAGAAAGGGGCTGATTATAGCCAATTGCTATAGCAGGTCTTATTACAATATTGGCGATGAAGAACTTTAATCTTTTTCTACAGTAGCTCTCAATATGTCTTGATATTCGTAGATTGTATAACATGTCAACGAAAGCACATGCACCTGTTTACTATGTTTTAAAAATGAATTGACTGGTTCCAGTTTAGTCATGTCTACAATATCGTACCGCCAATAAGTCCGTAACTAACGAAGAAAAGTGCGGTAAATTGTTTGGATATCCACCGGAAAATGGATTTGATCTGACATCACTTTGGCAAAAAAAAGAAAACCGAAGAAATGTGCTGTTGAAATAACGGATTGAAATTGAAAAATGTATTTCTACGCTATTAACAAAGAAAGTAATGGAAATACGATGAATAGTATACATATATTTATAAACTTCAAATATAGGGAAAGTGGATGTGGTTTAGTGGTTACGACGACCTTTTGTCACGCGGGAGACACGGGTTCGAATTCAGACCTGTACGATAATTGTTTTTCTAAGAAAAAAATGCATCGTTATTTATTTAGGTCAACGTGAGCTATTGTGATCACATGTTGTCCGTCCCGCATCGTCAACAATTGCCTTGTTAACAATCTACAGGCTATATTTCGTATCCGATCTTCATAAAAGTTTATGAGAACAGTCATCTCCATCAAATCCTGGACAAGTTCGAAACTGGGCCAGATGAGGTCGAAAACTAATGTTTTTCTTGGTGATATGTATGCCAAGTTTGAATAAGGGTCTTATTAAGTCAAAAGCAAGGTCACTAGGCCAACATGATGGAAAATCTATATAAAACTCGAGAGGCCACACATTTTCTTAGGCAGCTTGAACATTTTTCAGAATGTGTGTCTAAATGACATCTAGGCCAAGTTTGAATATGGGTTATATTGGGTTATATTGGGTCAAAAACTAGGTCACTAGGTCAAATTGATGGGAAATCATGTTTACTCTCTGGAGGCTGCATTTTTAACTTGAAAATATTGAGACTTCGTCAGAATGTTTGTTTTGACGATATGTAGACCAAGTTGAATGTGGGTCATGTACGGTCAAAAACTAGGTCTCAGGGCCAAATTTACGGAAAATCTTGTTAACACTCTAGAGGCCGCATCTTTTTTGCTTCATCAGCTTGACATTGTGTCGGAATGTTTTTCTTAATGATATATAGGTCAAGTTCGAATATGGGTCATATTTACTGTAAAACTAGGTCACCCTGCCAAAGCGAAGGAAAATCTTTTAAAAACTATGGAGACTGCATGTTTTGGTTTCAACAGTTTGAGACTTTGTCATGTGTTTTGCATTCAAACCTCACTGCATAACTCAGGTTAGCGATCTAGGGACATCATGGCACTCTTGTTTTATTTGTTGTCAAATGATTTCATCACATGAGCGGTTCAAACGCCTATTGATAACTGCGTTACCTCCTCATTCCAACATATTAAGAATTTAGGATTATCTACTACTGACAAGTATGATTCAACGCAAACATTAGGTTTAAAATACATATAAAGGTAAAGTGCACTTGAACTTGAACAATAGTAATGCAAGGTGTGAATGAATTCATCCCGTAATGTTTTCTTTCATAGAAGTAGTATTAGCAACATTTTGACTCTCCCAAACGTAACCAAAACAATTCATGGAGAGGTTATTCTTTTACTTTTGTCACCCAATTAGAATAACCTTGCTCATCTAAACAGTTCAGCATATTAAAGCATTTTTTAACATATCGTTCATCTGGCATTTTAAAAATATTTATCCAATATTTTGAAGCAAAAATACACAAAGAAAATCTACCAGAGTCTCCGAGCACTGCATAATTCAGTTGAAAGGGGCACAGACAAAGCCTTTACACGCATATATTTGAACCCTTTCCATAGTTTCCATTCTCTCTAGTCCCCATAGTTATGAGCCGTACAGTAGAATAGGCGACACTTTAGCATCACTCATCTTGAAATAAGTTGTATGAGACATTTGTAGAAAACTTTGCAATATGTTAAGAATACCAATCATAACTTTCTTACCCTTATTTGCCATGGATTCAGCCATTTTATGATAAGACAATTTTCTTCTAAAACAAATCCCAACATATAAACAGTAATTAACAGTATCAATGTTAACATTATTATAATATCAGCTTTCATGCTTTGATGATACTTTCGGAAGAAATACTTTTAAGTTTTCACTATAGTCATACGAGGCAAAACATCCCGCCCTCTGGAGGACATGTTTTTCGATCGATCAACATGGCACTGAAGGAATCTGATAGAGGGTCACATAAGTGAGATTTCTACAAAAATACGTCTAAGTCGGAGTGATACTTCCAGAGGTGAAAAGTTTTTTAAGTTTTAACTTAAGTCATATAAGGCAAAACAGCCCCAAACCCTGTCGGTTACGATTTTTGACCAATCAACATGGTTTGAAGGACTCTGAAAAGAACATCATCCAGAGAACATTCTTCAAATTTATTTGAAAATTGACCTGATACTTTTGGAGAAATATTTTAAAGTTTTCTCTTAAGCCATATAAGGCAAAATATCCCTGCCACTTGGAGGCCATATTTCTCGACAGATCAACATGACTTGAAGGAATCTGATTGAGGGTCACCGAAGGAATATTTCTACTAAATTATTAAAAAAATCGGCCAGCCACTTTCGGAGCAGAACATTTTTAAAGTGTTTTCTTTCGGTTGCCATAGAAACATGAATTCGATATGGATAAACAAAAAAGGACGGAATTTGGTTGAGGACATTGAAAGGATGCTTTCTTTGAAGTTGTATCGCAATTGACCCACGGTTACAGAGGATAAGATGTTGACGGATGATGAACGCCGGACAAAGGGTGATTATTATTACTCACCTTGACAACTTCGTGCTCAAATGATCTAAAACATGTTGCAGTATCCTCTCTATTTCAACAATTATATATTACAAGGGGGGTAAAAGTGTGATTACAATGGTGGTACAACGCATCGGTGAGATAACTACAACAATTTCAAAAAAGTACCACATAAATGAGAACTGCAACATATTACGGCATTTTAATGCGGTAAAGAAGTTTTTTGCTATATACAACATAAGTTTTGACAATGAACATAAGCTCACTAACCAAAACGTTAAATACCATACTAAATAGAAGTAATAATTCGACAACAAATAGGTTGTAAATTTATATGTTATTTATTTAATAATAACAATTCAGTAACATGTGAGAACAAAATGGCCACATCCGCCAAGCATAGACGTTCCTAAAGAAAATAGTCTGACATTTACAAAATTATCAGCATTACAGACAATACAACATTACAATTGTTCAAATATAAAATAGTCCATAGAATACTGGGAAAGTACCCTTTTCTCCACAATCTCAAATACAAAAAGAGTTCACCTTGCAAACTCTACCTATAGAAAATTGCAGAAAAAACAATTATACATCTATTTGATGAATGTATCGTGTGCTCAAAACATATGTTTGCTAGCTTTGTTCATGCATGTACATGTATTGGCATTATTCAGCCAATAAAACATCATATTTAGCTTAACAACGAAACACATGAAAGTATTTAACATCATTAACATTCTAATAATAAAATATATATAACACCAATGAAGTAAAATAAACCCAATTGTTCCATACACTTATCAGCGTTAGTTCCTGCGGTCACCTTACTCAAATGCACCGATTCTAAGTCTTGTATTTTACCTGATTTGTTTGCGACAAAGCGTTTACAGTTACATGTGCGCACGTCAAATTATTTGTTGTTTTACCTTTTGTTATTGATTAATGTTCGTGTTGTTGTTTCATGAATGGATGTGGGATTGTTAATGTTGTAAGGAATTTTCAAATGCACTAATGTTGATAGTCTCATAAAATACATCTTCGAAACCGTCGGACTGTCAATACACACCCGTGCAATATGATAAGAATATTCACTGCTCACAATTGAGACGTGCAAGCATTTCGGGTGCAATTGTTATAAAAACACACAATTACAATTTAAGTACTGAAGGTACTATTAACGAATTATTTTGAAATTGTTTGGATAGTATTGTTAAATTATTGTTTGTGTCAAAATTACTTTGATTTGTGCTTATTTGCAATTATTCATATGTTTAAAGAAAACTTTTGGTCAAAATTCATACCTGCTCATGCTTTCACAAACATTCTCATTCAGTTTTTTGGGTGAATCCAAATCTAAATATTGAGTTCACATTTTGGATAACCGAAGATTTAAGTGCTTAAAACAATACAACCCGTTTCTAACCTATCGCAATTAAGTATATCATAACTGTTGCAATATGTGGTCGGGCACCGACTCTGGCTCCCAATTTACAACACCAACAACTCCGACAGCACAATTCCTCTGCAGTCTATCTAGGTGCATATTGCGATTTCACTGGCACTAGCACAAATGTTTCAATTTGCCGTCTCTTTAATAAGCCAAGAATGGAAGGCTCTTTTATTGATTCTATGAAATCTGACATCACAAGACTTTGAAATTGAACTGATGACCTTTTTGGTAGATTTCTGACTACTAGACAATAATGATATAATCAATGACCGAAAGTACATATGGGAAGACGCTTTTCCTAGAATTCATAATCTTGGCAATCACTACAATGCTCTGTAAATAACATTAACTTGAATTGTTTACTACAAATATAACTCTTTTCCACCTGAAGTTAAATTTTAATACATTTGCAGTAGACGAATTTTAGAAAAACATTATGGAAAAAGGCAAAATTTCTTATCATGCGCAATTTATTCCTTTACTACATTGTTGTCAACTGTTTTTAAAAATATTCCTTCATTGATAAAGTTTACATTTGTTGGTTTTTAAAGCCATCTACTGCAGATTTGTGGCTTATGTGCTAAGACAAGTATTAAAATTTTATATCATTTCTTTATGTGCTTTTATTATAACTTTGACAGACAAATCACTTGTGAATCAAAACTGCTTCACCACTAAATAATTAATATTCATTCCTTTCTTAATTCATTGACGCCGCGTGGAAGCGTCAGTATGGGATAGGTTTTAATTTTGTACCATGGGGTGAAGTAATCGAAAAGGGAGCAACCAACATTGTTATTGTTAAATAAAACTCTGTTATATGTTTAAAAAAAAAAAAGCCTTTATGAATGAATAAATTGTATAAAATGATTTAAAAAAACAGCAAGATACAAAATACGTATGTCTTCTACCGTTATTACAAAACTTTAGACACATGTAATTGGTATTTAATAACTTTCCCCTAACTTCCTAGGCTACGCATTTGTTATAGTTTGGTTTACGACCCGATTTATCAAAGCTCAGAAAAAAGTTTCTGGCGATTGTTTTTCCCTATTTACGATATTGAGATTTTTAAATAAATGGGTAATCTTTAAACACTCAATGATGATTCATATTAATTAGATCTACTACATTTTACAGTATAATTCTAGAAACTGTAAAAACAACGTTAACCCAACTATGCAATACGCATGCCCGTAACGTGACCAGTTCTATTATTTGTAAATGCAGCATGTCATCGCTTGGCGAATTTGATCATTCTTATTTAATAGACAAGGTGTCATCGGTTTCCATAGAGTAATTATGTTGTCTCCGCTTCCTTTCGCTATGAATACTTCACTGTTTTCACAATTTTATCCGATTTCTAAAATGCATTGGATTTGTGTTTCGTTCGATATGAACGATTCGTACCAACTGGTTTTCGCTCTTTGCTCTTGGGGAACTGACTTGACCATTTTCTTTTGTTTATTTTTCAGTTTTCTACTGGCATGTTCAAAACGATTAAAGTGACATTACAAACAAACAAAACAGACTTAATAATTCTTGCTATATGTTGACTATACATGTGAACTTTCATAATGCTAATTCTTGATCATACATATCTTTCTTCTTTTTTTTTAATTACTTCGTACTTTTTTGTTTTTATACTCCCGTTGTTGCTATCATACTTCTGCTAAACTGGAAGGAGAATAGACTTCCACCTCTCCTTCCTAAGCTTGTGTCACACTTAACTTATAACTAGAGGCAATACACATTATATATGTTAATATTTAAGCACCTATGTTTTTTTTTTATCTAATGGATCTAGTTAGAGGATTTAAAACAGTTTATTGGTACAAAAAAAAAAGAGAAACTTCAGCTTGTATGACACATTATAGTTACAGTGAATGTTAAGCAAACCGTAAACTAAATGGTTTCAGTACTAAACTTGTCATTTCACGAACTTCACATGCTGAATATCACATAGATCGTAGCATGTAAAACGTTTAATCCCTACGTCATTATTAACCCTTTCTGCTCTTGGTAACCTTTTTATATAGGCTATTTTAGCAATATAGGCACATCTTGGCCTTCTTGTTTGAAATAAAGGGACGTTTGGCCTTCTTGTTCGAAATATTTACATCCTGTCTGCTTGCACAGGTTATTTAAATGTACTGAACTGCATTTGCTTCCTTTAAGTCATGCTTCAGAAGCATGCGCGGTGTCTTTGATGAAATTCTTCTTGTTGTGTATTGATAAGAGTGTCTTCCTTGGGAGTGGGAGACCCGAATTTGATCCCCGGTGTCAGGATAAATAATACCGGCGTAAAATACAATTCAAACTGTAATAGAAACATGTTTAACATAATATTATCTTGAGCGAGTGCTTAAGCAATTTATACAATTTATCATACATTAATGAAGAATATACATTCAATTAACTTAAATGGTTATAGCTAGATCTCTATATCCTACTCTAAAATAAATATACACCTGAACTGTATGACCACCATTTCGGTCAATTCCTGATAGAGATGACTTTTGACGCCAACGCCTTTTGAAAATGTTGTGCAAAATGGAGATATTAATAGACAAGAATTTTCTTGATTTTGGCCTAGTGTTCTATTCTTCGACCCATATTATAATTTATTCTAGATATCATCCAGAAGAACATTCTGACAGGCTCAATTGGAGACATCGGTCAGTTATCTCCCTTTAATACTCTCTACATCTAGCTAGGTCCTATCATTTGATTTCCTCTGTTTTTATCATTGGTTTCTTTGCATTGGATGGTGCACTTATAATTGCATTTTCTTGGCCAACTGTTATTAGATTGATTAGTAATTCCACATTTGTTTTCTTTAAACACTGCTATGTAAATTTTCTCTTTTGAATCATCACTTTAATTAACACATTTATGATTAATGTGTACAGAGTAATTGCAATATCTCATTGCGAAATAGCGATAAAGACAAAGGATTCCAACTTAAAGGACCTACCAACTAGTTCGTCTTCCTTGGTCTTTATCTGACAAGAGAGATAATATAATTATCACTAATGTCCCTCATTACAAAATGCGACCAATAGATAGACGTCAATATTTTTCTTAATGTATAGCTTTTGATATGACATAACCAATTTTTGAACTTGGCCTAGATATCATTAAGAAAAACGTTCCTAGAAAGTTTCAACATGCTTAAGTTGAAAATGCCGCTTCAAGATTGGCCACACATTTTTACTAACATTTTCCTAGACCGGATATGACCCAATTTTTGAACATAGTTAGTGTAATGACAAATATTTTGACGAAGCTTCATATTGCTCAAGTAAAAAGCTGGGCCTTTGAAATACTAGTATCCACCTGATTTCCCTTAAATTTAGACAATTGACCTGGGTTTTGATTATCCCAAAGACAAACATTTGGACAAGGTTTTAACATGCTTAAGTAAAAGATGCAGCCTCTAGATTTTTCACAAGAATTTTCAAAGTTGGCCTTGTGACCTAGTTTTTCACCTAACATAAACCATATTTGAACTTAGCCTAGATATCATCAACATGTCAGATTTCCCCCGATTACAAAATGCGGCCTCACAAGTGTCCACAATTATTCTACATATAACAATCTGACATGCTTAATTAGAAAATGCGACTTATAGATAAACCACAATATTTTTCTTAATGTTGTTTTTTGATCTGACATAACCAATATTTGAACTTGGACTAGATATCATTTAGAAAAACATTCTTAGAAAGTTTCAACATGCTTAAGTTAAAAATGCGGCTTCAAGATTGGCCACAAAATTGTTACTAACATTTTGCCTATACCGGACATGACCCAATGTTGAACCCAGTATAGTTAGTATAATGACAAATATTTTGACGAAGCTTCATATTGCTCTAGTAAAAAGCTGGGCCTTTGGAATACAAATATCCGCCTGATTTCCCTTAAATTAGGACTATTGACCTAAGTTTTTACACAAAATGAACCGTATAAGAACTGCATATCCCCAAGACAAACATTTGGACAAATGCTTAAGTAAAAGATGCAGCGTCTAGATTTTTCACCAGAATGTTCATAAAAGTTGGCCTAGTGACCTAGTTTTTCACCTAACATAACCAATATTTGAACTTAGCCTAGATATCATCAGAATTTCAGATTTCCCCATGTATTGTATAATTGGCTTAATTACCTTATTTTTCAGCTGAAAGGACCTATATTAGTCTAACTATCGTTAAGACAAAGAGTCTTTCAATTTGTCATTACTGACGAGTCAAAATTGCCGCCTGTAGTGTTTCAAGGTGTTACTCAAAATACACCTCATGATCTAGTGTTTAAACCAATATCATCCATATTCAAACTTGGTCTAGATAGCAACAAGTCAAATATTTTGACATAATTTAAACATTCTACACTAAATAATGCGTTCTCAAGAGTATTAACAAAACTTTTCTCAAACTTGGCTTTGTAAATTATGTTTTATCCTTGGATGACCCATATTCAAACTGGAACTAGAAGTCATCACAAAAAGACGCTGAGCTCAAGTAAACAAGATACCATTATTGCCCTTAATCAATCACCTGAGTAATGTATAGTAGCAAATGTATTGTAACTATTATTATCAGAGACAATTTGATCAAGAACGGAAATGAAACCTCAATGAGTGGACACTTTAAATGAAAAAGCTAATTAGAAAAGGACATTTTTAAACAGCCATTTAACATTGAACAAATTAGAAAGAGGACCACCAACGAAACATTCCTGTGACATTTGGTTGTAATTGGTCCATTGGTTAAGACGGTGATGTCATTTGAAGCTAAAAGTTCATTTATCCTCTTTTCTGAAACTAGCTGGTGGCTATGTTTTTCATTCAATCAATATGGCTCGACCAAACAATGTCACTGAAGGAACAGTTCTACTATATTATTTTGAAATTAGACATGTACTATCATAAGAACAGTCTATTAAAGTTTTGTCATTTTGCCCTTTTTCTGATGTCGCTGTGTCTTTCAACCAATCAATATACAGCATCCGAATTTATATATATAATTTTAATCAGTGAACATATTTGAAAGAGGGCCAGGTAAGGAATTCGTTGACAATTGGTTCAATGGTTTAGCAGGAGATGCCATTTGAATTTAAAAGTTAACAACAGACAGAGTGATCAGAATAGATCATCTTTAGCCTCATATCTATAGCAGACAACTTCGGAAAAAGCGTGCTGTAGCAAACAACTATGCCTGCAAACATAACGCACAAAGGACAATGTGTAAATATGAAATTCTAGCTTCATTCCCGTGTTCTTCCGTTGTAAATCTGATTTGAAAACTCCCGATTATACCCATACAAGCACGATTATCCACAAAAGTTATTAATATCAAAATCATTCGAGCTAGAGAAAGATATTGAATAAACAATCTAAACAAAAGGGGCATGATGACCCTAGATCGCTCACCTGAATTATGTAATGTGATTTCTAATGCAAAACACATAAAGACAATTAGTCAAAAGGCAACCTCCAGTGTTATCAAGATTTTCCTTCATTTGGCCTAGTGGCCTATTGTTTTTACCTGATATGACCCATATTCGAACATGGACTAGATATCATCAAGACAAACATTCTTACAAAGTTTCAACTTGCTCAAAATAGAATGCGGCCTCCGGATGTTTAACACTATTTTCCTTCAATTTGGACTTGTGACCTAGTTTTTGAACCGACATGACCAATATTCAAACTTGGCCTACATATCATCAAGACAAACATTCTGATGAATGTGTAACATGCTCAAGTTATTAATGCAGCCACTAGAGTGTTAAGAAGATTTCCCTTAAATTTGGTCTCTTGACCTAGTGACCAGATTTTTGCTCCAATATGACCCCTATTCAAACTTGACCTAGATATCATTAAGACAAACTGCTGAAGCAAAGATTGCGACCTCTAGAGTGTTAACAAAATTTCCCTTCAATTTGACCTAGTGACCTACCTTTTGACCCGACATCAAGACAAACACTCTGATAAAGTTTCAACATATTAAAGTTAAAAATGCGACCTCCGGAGTGTTAACAACATTTTCCTTCAATTTGACCTAGTGACCTAGTTTTTGACATATGGCCCAGTTCCGAACTTGTCCAAGATTTGATGAAGATGAATGTTATGTTAACTTTTATGTATATTGGATGCAAAATGTAGCCTGTAGGCTGTTAACAAGGCAATTGTTGACGACGCATGACGCACGACGCACGAAGGCCGACGGACGGACGCTGAACAAAATGTTATTACAATAGCTCACTTTGAGCACTTCGTGCACATGTGAGCTAAAAACAATAGATTTACAGTAAAGTACAGGTTCTTGCATACGTGTAGAAAAATATGTCAATTTGTCTATTTATTCAATGACAGCACTGGTAAAGAGAAGTAAAGCTCGCCAATTTATCGTTAAGTCGACTCGTTACTCGTTTTGAGAATCAATATGTTCATACATTATGTCAACAACAAGGAGAACAAAGTAGTTTCGTCAATTGAAAAGTCATAATCTCATAGGGTTATAATTCACAGAGAAATGTCTACAATTTATAGATAAGCATAAAGAAAAAGTGATACTAGTATAACTTTTAAACACTTTTGTTAAACAATACAACAACATCTTTTAGTGATAAGAATGTTTAAAAGTTATTAATATCTTTTATAGTTATAATAGGTTAAGGTACGTAACGTAACCACTAACTACATTTTCTTACCTTTTTTTGACATATTTATTGTTTAATGCATTTATAATTTGATATACACTCAAATGTTACTTTTTGGAATCCGCTGTGGTCGAGTGGTTAGCGTCGGGGATTTCGAAACCGGGTGTCCCGGGTTCGATCCCCAGTCGCGGCAATTCGGTCATGGTGGAGTGCCCTTGGGCAAGGCACATTTTCTAGCCTAGTACTGTGTTTGTTCACCCAGGGAACATGAATAATAAAATTTAAATGCGCGCTAAATGACCTTAGCTGTCGATGCGCCATAAAACAATATACATTCATTCATTCATTCAAATGTTACTTCTTTTGTATTTTGAAACATTATTTTGACGTAAGTTGTATGATACTCAATCACATCTGCTGTTCATTGAATTAAAAACAATATTGATCATACAGTGACATTGGAAAAGGTAAATTCGTAGACATGACAAAACAGAACAAATCGTAAGTCTTTTTGTGGACGAACCAAATTATATAGTATTTCAGAGCTCTGTATTTATATGGTCTCATCGGTGCAACCCATATAGTTGGTTAACGAACAAGGGGTTGACATACATAAACAGAACATTTTCAAAAGATTCATTAGAAATAAACGAATTTAAATATGAATTTAAATATATAATCCGAACATGCGGCAATGAAATCGGCGTCATTCAAGAACTAAAACAGTACGTGCTTCCGTAGCTTTGCTCTGACTATTCCTCGAAATACCGAATAACGGAGTAATTACATGCATGCATACCTGTGTTATATCTTTCATTGATTGATTAGGGTTTTACGCCGTTTGCAATAACATTTCAAGGATATTACGTCGACAGTCTAATTAACATAATGAACTAGCTCTGCTAGCCATTAAGCTATGTGTACCTAAGTTTAAGCATGGAGCAACCATTTTGACAAAATACATTCCCTAACTATTGTGTAACTTAATTTCTTGTTAGTTTTAATAATGCTTGCTATGCCCTTAGATATATAACATGGTCTAAATAAGAAGTCCGTAGACATAATCGACAACCCAGCTGTTTTCATGTACTTTTGTAACATATTATATGGACAGGCAACTGAAGTACATTTTGAAATAGGGACCTGCTTGCCTTCCCGGTAAATGTCCGTTTTACTGGAACGTAATATCTGAACAACATAAAACGTTAAAACCATGGGCATTTTCTACGCTATTAAGAAACCGAATTCACAAAATTGTCCGTCACGAACTTGTTTGACCGCAGCGCTTTATCGTAATTGTAATGTCTGCCAATACCGTCGTCCAAAAACATTTCGACATTATGCCCCTAGAGACCTCAAATACATAACGACCAAGCGAACAATTTTCGTGAACATATGCCCTGCACTTGCAATACCGAATGGGAGCAAATCATATACACAATAAGTTATTTGACCATGGTAATCCCAACAAAACCCTAAATATATTTTATGAACCTCTGAAATATCAATGTGATGATAAGCTCCCTTTGAATCATAAGTAAATGCGAATACGCCCGCTTTAAAAATCGACTGTGCCACACGAACGTCTTCAAATTTATAACCAGCCTTAGTTCTCCTACTTTGTTATATTCTACCTTTTAAGAATTCACAACTTCGGGCAATTCATCTACTTTAGCAATGACACCCTTTCCAAACAAACTTTCAATTTCATCTGTTACAAAAGATGGGTAATCTCCAGCCGACTTGTTACTCTTTAAATGTTCACTTGTAGGGTAACTATTTAAAGGTACTCTATACCCGTTTACCACAACATCAACAATATACGTACTAGCTGTTACTTAAAGCCATTTATTAGCGTGAGCTTTCAGTCTCCCAACAGGGGACATGCAATGACTATTCAATGCCATATTTTCTGAACCGCTAGTATTGCTTTTAGCAGTTGACTCATGGAAAAAGCATAATAACCATACATACAACACTCTTTGATATGTGCATTATTTCTATTGATACTTATACGTATCTTATACGTATCTTATTATTCGATGCATGCCCGGGACATTCCCTTCTCCATTGGCCAGCTTTCACACTGAAAGCACAATCCTGTGTTTTGTACCGGAACTGTACCTGTTTGCCGTCGACGGCAAGCTGTACCCCTTCTATACAGACCTATCTTCCTTCTTTTCTTTGGTCTTTTTGTATCCGACTTCCTAGTAGCTTGTGCCTCTGCTTTGTATATTTTCTTCTCATCTTCGGAGACCTCGGCCAGCGGTTTCGATTCGTACTAATTAACCACTCGCCAGCTCAGTTCGCTACTGTCACCAATTCTAATAAGCTTCTGGCGAAACGACCTCATAAATACCGCTTCAGTTATGTTAGATGTTGCCTCTATAACATAATGCTGTTCAAGATTACCGCATTCCTCTTTCTATTTATTTATAACCTTACTGTTTGCCCTGAACTGCTCCTCGTTGCTATATTTTTTTAAAGTTGGATCTTCTGCTGCAACTAAACTACTGGTTTTTGTTAACTGAGAATTGTTATTCTGTTCACTTATCTTATCAAACAGTGTTCAAATTTCCTGCAACAGCGTCTGCCTGCTTGCCTCAACGTTCTCCTTTACCGTAACTAAATTAATATTTGAAAAATTTAACTAATTAAGTAAATCGATGTTAACCGCCTAGTGGTCTGCGTATAAGTGACTTTTCTTACCACAAATAGCCTCAATCACGTGAACAAACTGGTCACACCAGTTGTGTATACAATCCTGCTGAGACATACGATGTACCGCGGAACACGGACATTTCTGCGTATCTATATATATATGGCTATTAAACTTTTAATCAGTTTATTGCTTTATATATTGAAGATAATTTATCTTAACCATTTCTCGAATACTGACATTCACCGAAATTCACATTTTAAAACATTGTGACAAAAGTAAAAATTACATAAAACGGTATTTAAATATATATTCAAAATAAACAAAATTAACAATTATATATAGTCTATATATATTTTCTTTTCGACGTTGTCCTCCCGTTTGGTTATGTTTTGTTAATTCGACGCTTTCACCATCATCCGTCTTCAGCGGGTACCGGAGGTTTCGGTAAATTCCAAGTTCTGTAAATTGGTAATATAGAGTAAACCTATTGGAGGTTTCGGTAAAAAGGACTTTATATAGTGTTATTATAGTATACATACTCCAATTGTCCTATGTGTGAACAAACAAACAATTTACCGTTTAATTGGTATGACATTGTAAATATTTAGAAACATGGAACAAATACATACGATTTAAAAATAAAGTTTACTTTTCTTTAAGTTCAGGTAAGGCTATGTTTGCAGATTATTAATATATATGCCTCTTGATTTCTTATTTAAATGTTCTGTTTATTGTTGTCAAAACCTAGTCATGATAATGAACTTAAATTGTAAATAGTGGTATAAGTGATATAAGTTTTAACAACGCACATGTTTATTTAGTATGCTAGGCTTGTAAATAAAAAAGCAATTCTCGACTTACAACCATGTCAGAGTAATAACCTTGTAAACAGTGTATTATCAAAGTTAGAGGTAAATCACATAATATAGCTCTATTGTTTATTTCAGGTTATGTATTTGTCCTTCATACTGTACGAATGTTAATGTATATAAACGTGTTTGTGATAAATAATATAAAACTTTCTACTGTTACAAATTAATAGACGGATGATACCAAATTAAACCGTATGCAGACGCATATGCATTTGGATAGGAGATTCTTCATGAGTAATACATCCGTTCGTCGATATGTTTTCAACTCCATTAAACTACTATTTATATAAAGATTCCCACACTTTTACCTTATTAAACATTTTCATTTGTTATTACATGTTTCGAAAGGGTTCATTGATAATGTACCTCTGTAAACGCAGTAACGCAAAGGCGCAAAGAAAAAGTCAAAGTTCAGACTGAACATGTATTTCTCATTCGTCGCATAAACATGCACGTCGAAACTGAAAAGACATAACATATACATACTTAATTGCAGAAAGGAATAATTGAATGCAATGAGAAAGATACAATGTGCGAAATCTGCAAACAAATTCTGACCTGCAAGTTATATACTTATTATCGCTGTTTTCCTTAAACCTACGACGTGCTAACGAAATATAGATACAAAAAAACAAGTAGTTTGCATGACAACAACTAAATTGTTCATCACAATTTACCTCTTTGGGCCTATATTCTTATTCGCATACCTACCGATACGTTTTCCACATGGACAATGGCGGGATAATAAAAAAGGGACGTAACTTGTAGTGAAAATAGGATTCGTACTACGTTTCGAACTTTCTGATATTCGTACCAATTAATCAACAATATAAAGAATGACGAAAACGAACTGCCGCAGCAACATGGCTCCCTGTAATTAGTACTAACTAATTTCACTGAAAAAGCAACAACAAAATATTATTATTATTACCTACCTAAATCACAACGTCCCCAATGCAAATGTTGCGTTTGGGAGTGAACCACTTGTTCCTTATCTGAAGGTTTTGTTGGAACTCCACCTTCCAGCTTCGTACAAAAACTTTCGAAGACATTCGTCATCTAATTGTGTACCATGGTTGAGCAGCAGATATGAAAGGACACTGCGCACAGAACGAATCTGTCGCTCCCATACCCCACCCATGTAGCTGGCGCATGGGACATTCATCTTGAAGGAAAAGAAATCCCAATCTGACAAAACATTGCGGATCCTGTCCTCATCAAACTCGATTAATGCTTTGCTGACTTCATGTTCAGCTCCCACAAAATTGGTTCCTATATCTGATCGCAACTGACGTATCGGGCCACGTAACGCTATAAACCGACGCAACGTATTGATACAGGAACCTGTGTCCAAAGAATTTGCAGTCTCAACATGAACAGCTCTACAAGCCATGCAAGTAAACAAGACTCCGTATCTTTTGAGCTCCTTTCTACCTACCTTAATGTAGAATGGCCCGAAAAAGTCTACTGTACAAATAGGTAAAGGGCGATGCAGGCTCGAGGCGATCAACCGGCAAATCTGACATCTGTTGCTCTTGTGCAAAAGCTCGAAGTCGTTTACAGACAATACATTTGGACAGAAGGGAGGACACTGCACTACTAGAACCGAGAACCCAAAACCCATTTTGTCGTATTTCATTTGTGGTAATACCTCGACCTTGGTGTATAGTTTTCTCGTGAAAATGACGAACTAGAAGTTCTGTCAAATGATATTTATTAGGCATAACAATAGGGTGTTTCAACGACTCATCAATATTGGAATGCGACCACCTACTCGCAAAACAGCGCTTGAATCTAGAATGGGATCTAATTGACGCATTCGTGAGTTTGATTGCAATGCTACGTGACGTCTTGAAACCTCATCTCTATCTTCGGGAACCCAAATCACTCGGCATTCCTGAAGTCTATCAATATCAACTTTGAATTCTTCTCTGTGTGAGAGTTTGCACATAACCAGTTAAGCTACTTGCATTTCTGCAACGCTCAAAGGTTAAACAGTGCGACATTTTGATCTAGATAAGCCAGATTTTAGTTTCTTTACTGCACGCTCAATCTTTTTCTGAATCTCAAACAGAGAGCGAATGCTCTCTTCGCTCTAAACCAATTTGAAAAATACTGAAGATGCTCAAGAAGCGATGGGAAGTTTGATACAACTGTTCGATTAACAAGCATGCAAACCTTGCTCAATTCAGGATCCCCTGAATCAACTAGACATTCTTCAGTAGAGTTTGGTAGGTCCGGACACCACAGGAAGTCCGGGCCATCGAACCATTTTCTCTTGTTGACAAAGTCCTTGACCTTTATGCACCTCGAGGCGACATCAGCAGGATTCTCACTTGTCACAACGTAGTTCCACTGTGATGGTTCACTATGTTCCCTTATTTGCTGAACCCTATTAGCAACAAACACCTGAAACCGACGTGACTCATTGGCGATATAGCCAAGAACCACCTAAATATCAGACCAGTAAAAGTGCGTCACATCATCATAATCAGTTCTTGCTGGAGCAAATTCTCAATTTTTACAGAGAGCACCGCAGCAACCAACTCAAGCTTAGGGATAGTAATTGGGCGAAGTGGAACAACCCTTGACTTTCCCATCAACAAAGCGCAATGAATCTTATTATCACGATTGATCAGACGTACATAAAGGCATTGGCCATATCCAACCGTACTAGCATCAGATAAATGATGTAACTCGACTGCAGATACTTCTCCGAAGTCATCTGGCTTCAAACATCTGCGAGTCTTAAGAGACGAGAGATCATTCAGTCTTTCGCACCACTGTCGCCACCTAGACCTTAAACATTGGGGTAAGGGATAATCCCAATCAGTCTTGTCTGCGCACATTTGCTGTAAAACCTGTTAACCTATAAGAACAACCGGGACAATGAGACCAAGAGGGTCATAAAGACAACTGACTGCCGACAAAATTCCTCTCCTGGTAAGTGGACGATCTTTTAATGTGATCTTGAACTGAAAGGTATCTGACTCAATGCACCATAAAATGCCAAGAGATCTTTTAACCGGCAATTTGTCACGCACCATGTCGATGTTCTTCAGATCCTTTGATCGATCATCTTGATGAACAGACTGAATGACTTCCTTCGAGTTCGAAACAAACTTGTGCAGTCTTATATCAGCTTTGCTGCACATGGACTTGGTACGACCTATCAGGTCTACATCCTGTTGGACGGTGGGCAACGACTTCAACCCATCATCAACATAGAAGTCACGATAGATAAACTTTGAGATATCACTCCCGAATACAAGCTCATTGTCATTTGCAAGCAGTCTCAGGCCAAATTTCGCGCACCAAGGTGAAGAAGTCGCGCCAAAAAAGATGCACTGTCATGCGAAAGTCAACTTGGAACGTAATCATCGGAATCCCAGCAAAGAAACATAAGGTAGTCTTTACACCTTTATGATACTCGGAACTGGTAGAACATCTGTTCTATAGCACACATCACCGCAACTGATTCCTTTCTGAACCTGCATACAACACCAACAAGCTTGTATGTCAGGTCTGGGCCTTGAAGCAAATGTTGATTTAGACTGTGACCCTGAAAAGTAGCACTACAATCAGAAACCACTCGTACCTCCATGGTGTGGTATATACCAAACTGTGCCTGAGTTAACATAGTTCTCCGTGACCCTTTCCGCATGACCTTTCGTAACAAGATCACCGATTGATAGCCATGTACCTGTTGTCAGGAAGCACTGGATTACGGTGCTTAAATGGCAAAGGCATTTCATATTTGCCCTCTCTTAAACAAGTACCTTGACTCAACGTGGAGAGAAAATGTCGATCTTCCACAGACAGGGACGTAGTGCCTTCTTCAATGTCACTAAAGTCTCGTTCTATCAGCTGCAAAACATCATTACTGACTATCTCCTTCACATATGTTCTCAAGGAAAACAGGACGGAATGTGCGCAATTGTTTTCTCCAACAAGCAATTCCGAAGGAACTTCATGAGCAAGAACGCGATGACTCAAACCAATTGAATCCTCTTCAATACAACCCTTCTTAACAATACCAACAATACTCCACCCGTAGTCTGTTCGCTGACCAAACGGACCATCTGCGTCCGGAGGAAATATTTCAAGTGGTAACAATGCCTGAGAACAATTATACCCAATCAGCAACCCTATTTCGCAAGATCTTAAAGGTAACAATTTTGGCGCAATATGCTCTAAATGAAACCACGCATTGGCTACATCAGAAGTGGGTATGTATGAACGATTGGCTGGCATTATATTCCTTGTGTAAGCGTCTGGCAAGGGTATCTTTTGAAAACTGTCATAACCACGAACTGAAAGACCCTTAACCTTCTGACTTCTAACAACCTTATCTTCCGACAACATTGTGGAAAGCGACAACTTCACTGGCGTACCTGATAACCCTACAGCTTCGCAAGTGTCTTGAAGGATAAATGTTGTGTCGGACTGTGAATCTAACAAGGCATACACAAGTCTTTCTTCATCGGGGTCACTGCTATGAGACACAAACACAGGTACAATAGCTGAGCATTTCCTCTCAGCCCCCGTATAACTCAGAAAGGATGTCCCCAACTTGACTTTAGTATCAGCTGAATCATTTGCAGCTGCAACCGTCACCGATGAGTCACCTTTGTCACCATGCAGTGAAGTTGGATGAAGCTTCTTACAAGTCTTGCACGTCTTTCGCTGCCTGCATTTTCTTGAAATGTGCCCTTTCCGTTAACAACCAAAGCAAAGTCCATTATCCTTTGCAAATAATTTTCTCGCAGACAAAGTCTTACCAAACAAGATTTTACAATCATCAAGGTCATGAACTTCTTTACAAAGAAAGCATGAGGTTGTACTTTTTGTCTCAGAACGATTCTCATTTGCATCTGAAAAAGAACGAAGGGCTTTACGCCATCTCTAGAACCCTTCTGAGAGTTTAGACCACTTACATTGCGAAACTCTGAACTAAGCATGTCCTTAAAAGACTGAAGAGATGTCACTGGGTCGCAGGCGATTTGTGCCTCCTTGTAAATAAACTCTGTAAAGACCTTACACGAGGGAAAAGCATTGGTCTGTTCCCTTACACCCGCTACTACTCTATTCCACCTAACAACAACCCATTCAGGAACCTTGGAAAGTAATTTGCGATTTTCCCGACAATCATTTATAATCTCTAGACAAGGAATGGTTTGCAAAGCAGTAAGACACTGCCTAAGAAAGTCTGCCATTTCAGCAAAGCTGGAGAATCTTTAGAGTGAGTTCTGGGCCATGCTTCCAGTTTATCACGAAAAGCCGAAGCAACAACAAACGGGTCGCCGTATCGCTCCTCTAGGAGCTTCGTGGCTTCCTCGTACGCAACATCTGACGGCAAAAGAAAAAAGGTTTCGACCACCTGTTGAACTAACCCACTGAGGTATCTTTTAAGATAATGTATTCTTTCGGCCGCAGAAATATTTCTTTGGTCCACAAGCGTCTTAAACGCTGATTTCCAGGAAGGATACTGGATGGGATCTCCGTTAAAAACACTAGGCTCAGGCGATGGCAATCGGTTTAATGCCACTTGATCAGCACGCGTCTAATCCTAAATTAATGGACTGCAACGATTCAGTTCCGGGAGGCAACTGATTAAAAGTAACATGATTCCTATCGGAAACACTATCGGAGACAGTTGGTTGAAAAGCAGAGACCTATGGATTTAAAGAACATGATGTGGTGGTTGGCATGACATCATGCACGTCATCAACGGTATAGCGTTACGAGTTCCATATGAACCAGAAACCATACGATCTTGTGTCCTTAAAACGTTTAGAACCGAAATAGAAGTGGGCTGAGCTACAGACTGATAATTTGCATCTGGAAATGAATGACTTCTAACATACTCACTAACATACTTGTTCATGTCATCTTGGGGTAATTGCTTAACATCTGACAATTGATTGATTGGGGTTTAACGCCATTTTTAACGATTTCTCAGTTATATCACGGCGACCAGTTCACCTACTCATGCATTTCCTTGTTTTCTAACACCAGTACTCCACACAACAATCTTCCCAAGCAACTAGCTGCTTTTCCACATAGACTTAGCCCATTGGAGGAAGATGAATGCCGCATGTCGCATTGACTTTTGTCAACCGTCGGAAAGAAAGTTGGCCGAGCCGGGATTCGAACTCACAACCCCTGGATTGACAGCCCGCGTCGCTACCGACTGAGCTTCTGGGACTCGGCTAACATCTGACAAAGTAATACCAGTTGTAAATGGGTCCAAACTATCATAAACCTCTGCTTTAGCAGTAGCCATTTATAACTGTTTCATGGTTTCTAGCCTTTCTAACTCAGCGTTCAATTTACTTCACTGTCAATGAATTTAAGCTTTGCCCTTAGCCTAGCAGCTTCAGCAGCGACATAGACCTTAGTTGCACCAGAGCGTGTAGAAGAAGAACGCTTACTTGAACGAATAGAACTCTTATCTGACTCAAGTGACCGAACCGTACCAGAAATCTGTGACAAGATATTCAAATGTTTCATTCTCAATAACCTCAAACTTATCACTTATACCTGACAAATCATCCAAACAGTAGCACTAGTCCTGAATTGACAATGTAAAACTTGCCAGCTCAGACCCTTTTCGGTCATTTGGTGAGTACGACTCCCTTCTACATTTAAAGATTCATGCAATTTTAACTCATTGTCATTGATATCACCTGATTCTACAACCAAAGACTCAGGCGATTCATTGATACCACCTGAATCAAGTTTGTCCTTACTACCATCCATTTTAACTTAGTATCACTTATTGGTCAAAATGTATACAATTTGGCTAGACCAAACATTTAGACAAATTTGGTTACAAACTTAACACATTAAAATTGCATACCAACACAATACAAAGCATTCAATCAATTAAACAGAATAACATATTATAAAAGCAGTATCATGGGTGAATAATTGTATATTTGAGTCTTTGAAAACTATAAGTGATAAATGTTGTCTATTCCAAACTTTGAAACAATTATTCTCCCATGCAACCTTACACATTACTATCCCAATAATCAAATCCCTTGATGACACTGAAGAAAATATAATATGTTCATTGAAGAATCCATTCGGGAATGTATTTGTCAGTCTCATCGAAATGGCAGCAACAAAAACTTGTCCAAAGGAGATAACTTGATGTCAAAGGGCACTCTCGGACTTCCAGCTCTATGGTTCCAGGATATAAAAATCACAAATAAACAATATGTAAAGAAAAGTATTGTAGACAGCAATCTGCTTGACACACCGGTACTGTTAATTATTTGTGCTTTACACGTCTGCATATCTTGACGTCACTACCGCTGGGAATGTCCTTATTCTTTTACCAGTTTGTGGCGTAGAATTTCGACTTTAAACGCAGTAACGCAAAGGCGCAAAGAAAAAGTCAACATGCACGTCGAAACTGAAAAGACATTAAATATACATACTTAATTGCAGAAAGGAATAATTGAATGCAATGAGAAAGATACAATGTGCGAAATCTGCAAACAAATTCTGACCTGCAAGTTATATACTTATTATCGCTGTTTTCCTTAAACCTACGACGTGCATAACGAAATATAGATACACAAATCAAGTAGTTTGCATGACAACAACTAAATGAATTTACCTCTTTGTGCCTATGTTCTTATTCGCATACCAAGAATCCTACCGAAACGTTTCCCACGTGAACAATGGCGGGATAATAACAAAGGGACGTAACTTGTAGTGAAAATAGGAGTCGTACTACGTTCTTTCGAACTTTCTGATATTCGTACCAATTAATCAACAATATAAAGTATGACGAAAACGAACTGCCGCAGCAACAACCTCACATATCCTTCACAACAGCTGGTCGAGCCAATGACCTACCCGATGAGCTGGTTCCACATATAGATTATTCGCTCCAAAAAATGAGTGGTCCAGTTCTTGATTTCAGGGGACCAAGCTTTACGGCAGTGTATGCTAACAAATTGTGAAGCGACAAAAATAAACACAGATATTCCAAGTTTTAAACATTCAATAAACTGAACTTCGACAACATCGTATTGGATGTATTTTCGCTGATAAACATGTATCATTTTGTTATCGCGAAATTATAGCCAAACAGAATGAAATTTTGTTTCACGTTTTGTGGATGACAATGACTAAACGACGTGCTATGTTCTAGCTATTACTTTCGATTTCGTCGCGTTATTTCATATTGACATATTTACAATGGAAAGTTGTGTACATTCCGAAACGATAAATCCACATGAAGCTTTCTTGTCTACTGGCTACCGATTGGGTAAGAGTGGTCGCGCCACTATTTTCGATTGGCTGATAAAGATAAGGCAAGAAATAAAAATATATCATTAGAAGCGGTAACACCAGTTTTCAAGTTAGACAGAAAAACGACGAGTTGTTTTAATTTTCCCTGTGAGCGTATAAGTACTGTTTAATATAACAGTTTTCTACAAAATAAAGAAATACAATTGCAGACCGATACTTTCACAATTTGTCGGCATATCTATGAGATTAACATTTTCCTACAGAGTGGAGGTCGATTTGTTAGCGTTACATAATGGGCACCTGTTCACTACGTCACTAGTCAATGGGCATGAACTCCGTATTCATACGTGTCTACTACCGATACATGAAATATATGATTTACTATAATTTAGTATTTTCTCGAGGATTGTTTCCCTGTGTTGATTCGGTAGTATATAGATGAGTTCTCACAATTGAAATAACTCATCAAAGTGATAAAATACCGGAAAATAAAGGGACTATTTTAAGCAGCGGAACGGTAAAGGTAGTGTTTAATAAAACGCGAAAGGTTAAAGGTTAAATCACGAAGTAATCTCAATAGCTCATATTTAAAGAAAAGATAGTTCGTTCAAAATAGTTGTGTAAATTGTTGAAATAAATCAATCTATAAAACAAACTGTGGAAGTAAAAGAGCAATAAACTACCCGCACACCACACACTATGCGAAATGTGCATCCTAACTACAACACACTGCTTACACTAAACATATTCTAATTGATTTGTATAATATCAGAAAACAACTTTTGTGACAAATCAGTTAGAATAATCTGCATTGATTGCAAATATGTTGAGCAAATAATGTGAAATCTACGAAGTTTTTCAAGTCCAAAGACAAAGCCTTTGCTAAGAATAAAACCAGCGAAAACCATGTCATGAACGTGATATATGTATTGTCTTAATACAACTAGCTACCAAATAGTATTAAAAATGTGCATGCACTATGAAGGAATTGAATGAAAAACTTATATTTATTTTCAGACGTTGCAGACTCAGAAGGCCTAGTTGACGAAGTGAGAACATTAATAGAAATTAACAATTCATTAGATGATAAGAATAATAGCTTGATAGCAATGAATGCTTGGCTAATTAGAGAAAAGGATACACAATACACGTATTTAACATCAAGCAGACGTCAAACGCTTAAAGAAATCCAAGATTTGAAGAGCGCAGTTATATTGCATGAAAGTTTAATCAATGAAAAAGAAAAAGAAATCGCTGATGTACGCAGGGATTTAAAAACAAATCAGAAACGCGTGGTTCAATTGGAAAAACAGGCGAATGAGAGGAATACAGAGATCGCAACATTCATGAGAGAAAAAGAAGAGTTTGAACTTAAGGTAGCGGCCTTGGAAGTTGAGCTTGAGACGTCTGAAGATATCATTAGAAAAGAAAGACAAGCATCTAAGGACGATATCGCTAGTTTCAAGGAAGATATGTCCGGTATGAAGGAATATATGTCCAGTATGAATGAAGATATGAACAGTGTGAAAAAAGGTATGGCAGAACTTTTGGAGAAATCAAAAAACGACGATACAGTCTCTATCTCTGCTGGACGAGCACGTTCAAATGAGGAATTCGCTGGAAGTGCAGGCCCAAGAAATGTATCCGCTGGAAGTGCATTTTTAAAGGTAGAATGCGCTGGAAGTGCATGTCCAAAGGAAGAAGTTTCATCTGAAGATAAGCACCTTAGAAGGACCAGTAAGATACCGTCTACAGTTGATGTAGATGGTCGACACGAATGGAAAACTACTGGTAAAATTCCTGAAACAATCGACAAATCAATTGGCTTCTCTGTAAGTAAACTAAAACACCCACCATCACCTCGAACACAGTCGTCATCAGTGAACAGCAAAGACAGACTTCCGCCAATTAAAAAATAGAAGCACTGAAAGTGCTGACAGCAATGGACGCACTGCATATCACCGATTTACTGATTGCACTATCCGGAATATATCAAATGTTATAGCATTGTCATTTAAATTGTGCATTGCGATGTTAAAATACATGATTTTTTACACAATAATACGACAAAATGACTTGCACAATGTCTACTATACACATGAATAAAGAGCGCCCGAAGTTACATAATGCGAGAACTTATAATCAGAATATTGGCTCGGCAAAATGACACTTGTTTCATTATAGAATACACAAGCTTTTCACAAAATAATAAATTAAAGGCTCATTATTTGTTTGCGAAAGTAGCATACGAAAGGTGTAATTCATAACCTCGTTTCCAGAAGACTGCTGAGGGGGTCCACCAATATCTCAATATCATTATTTCACCAACTGTGATTCGTCGGAATGCATTTTAAGCACATTGCTTGGGATATTTCTCCGAAATGTTCACTTATCGTAAAACGGCGTAATCTCACAATAAAACAATCATATGACAGTGTAGATGCCGATCAGCAATCAATGTTGTGATAACTGATGACAACATGCACTTTAATTGCGTTCTTTAATAAAACTCATGAACAAAATTAATTTCGTTAAACGAAATACGGAATCCTGATTTAATCTTGAAAAGTACTCTGGGCAACAGTTTACAATTTAACAACAGTTTACAATTTATATCACTGTATGTAAATGTTTATGTATGATAAGAAATGAGAGTAATGACACTTCAGATATAACAAAAACAAATAGCTAGAAATCCTGATATCGTTTGATTAGCAAGCATTAAGGCAGAAGATTCATCTGAAGTTAAGAATATTCTCGTACTATAACACGAACTATTTTGAAGCCTGTCATTTCAAAAGCTCGTTTTCATCTATTTCTTTCTTTTATCAACCAATTATTGCATGACAATGTGTAATTCCGACTTAAATGTTGGCAGTCAGGACTGAAGGACTGACGAATTTCGCGAAGACTGATACAAAGCTATTGTAAATGGAGAATGAGACTCATGAATCCTTTTAACTTTGTTTATCCATATTCCAATCCCTTACAATAGGTTTTCAGCACGTTCGGTACTTTCAATAGACATTTATTTTGTTCTTTGCAATAAATCTGTGTTTGCTTTAGTTTAGACAATATTTTTTTCATATTCTAATTTACATGTACATCTTATTACAATTCATATACAATATAAATATAAACAGGATTGAGCTGAAAGCATTAAAGTGGCATTCAAATCGATTTTTTTAAAAGTAAGAAGCTGAATGGGTTTGGGATTAACCACAAACATGTTACCCAAGAGCCCACACTCACAAATTATACTTTTCTCCAAGATTTCAGGATTTTAAAAACGGAGCCATTCATGTACATTTTCATTCCAGAATGTATTTAAAGGTTGGATGTCATATACAAACCGTGTTGAGATCAAATGTACATAACTGTTATAAAAACACACTCAGTTCAATGAGGCATATACACTGTATACACAATAAGTATGTGTATCTGTGCTTCAATGAACTGAGTTATTTTTATAACAGTTGACTTGTGTACACTTTATTCCCCCCCCCCCCCCCCCCCCCGAATGGTTGTATTAGACACCAACCTTTAAAGAGGTACCTACCGAGCAGGGAAAAACAACTTTATTTAAATAATTAAAATATGAAAGCTTTCTCATACTACAGTCTAATTAGAATCAAACATGTCCTCATAAAGGTTTATAAGGGAAAGCAATTGTTATCTTTCTTATTTTTTTTTATGAATTTCTAAAAGAGTGCAACTTTAAAAGAGCATGGCCTCTAGGGACGGGGGCTATTCTGCTGTATATGCATATTGTCAAAACTTTAAAATATTCTTCAGGTGAGCGATTCCAGGGCCATCATGGCCATCTTGTTGATATAATCTGCTTGTCGTCATTGTCTTCTGAATACAAAGTTATATTTTTCTTATTTAATTGCCAATAATTTGTCTTCACAAAATGGAAAAAAAGAAAATCCTCATATATATATATATATATATATGGGTAATGTATTGATCATTGTTGTAAAAATGTGTTAAACATTAAAAGAAGAAGAAGCAGAAGACGAAGATGCAGCAGAAGAAAATGAAGAAGAAGAAGAGTATCGCTCAAGAATTCAAATTGATCTTTATATTGGTTTATATTTTAACTGTGTTATAAGTTGCGTATGTTTTGTAGTTACATTATGGTTATGGGTTTAATATTTTAGTTTGTTTTATATATTCTTGTAAGTGTAGAAAGATGGATTATTTATAGTGTATGGCGATAAAGCAAAGTATTCATTGTCATTTGTTTGGACCAAAGGTGTAACCTTATCAAGGAGATGTATGCGTGATCCGCTGAATGATATAAAGGGCACATAAGTTAATACTGATTGGATTTTAGATATCTCCACAGGGACACACAGGACTGTCTACAATATCGTTTGAAAATAAATGTTCATCTAGTGAACCATAATGAGTCCTCAGTCGACGGTTTAAAATTTGTAAAAATCTGAAAAGTACAAAACAAATAATTGATCTCGTGCAACACGAACGAAAATGGCAATATACGCCAAGCAAGGACTAATTGACTTAGATCAGCACTTGTAAATCCTAGTTCACCTAACGTAAATCAATAGCCCTGGTTCACACGATAGTTACAGCCATAACGGTGTGTTCAACAAAACACTCCTATAAAGCCCCAGTTCCACCAACGTCCCGGACTAAAATTTGGTCGATCCGGGGTCAGATCCGTGTTGGGTCCGGCCTTATCCGGGACAGTCCGGGATGGTCCGTCATGGTCCGTCATGGTCCGGGACACCACCCCGGCAATTTGAAACTGTTTAATGCCCCGGTCACACATTCACGGATCGTCTTGCCGGATCCACTACGGATGGAAACTCACGGATGACCTTGGAAAAGACTATATCCGTGGTCCGCTACGGATGCACCACGGTTTGACTACGGGTTTGGACGGATCAACTAAGGATAATGCAGAAAATGGGCTAGTTGACAACGGGGAGTGATACGGATTGCTACGGTTCGTTACGGTTTAGTACGGAATGACACGTGTTACGGCGTATACACTGCGGATTAACAACGGTTCGCTACGATTTTAGTACGGGTTAGCACGAATTGGAACGGTCTGGGACGGATAAGTACGGACTCTCACGGAGCGCCACGGACCTGCCACGATAAGCAATCCGTATACATAAACTCCCGCGCTCGCGTTTATTCCACAACTTCAGGCCTAAGGACACTCCGGGCGAGGATCGAACCAGAAACCTCCTTCGAAGTCCACTGAGCAATAAAAGTCGATACAAATATCGTTGAAAAATATTAAAGTTGAACTATAATGTTGAAATAAAATATTCTTAATTTTGAAATATACATGTGTACTTTATTTCACTTCAATTTAAAGAGTTCAACTTTAATCTTTTTCATCTCTTTTTGTTCAATTTTTATTGTTCAAGCATATTATGTTTCAAATTCATGAAGTGAAAAATAAAGACAGAAATAAAAGGTTGATATTAACATTTGTAAATGATGCTAGTGTATGTTTTTTTATGTAGTACAAATAAAAGCATATTCCAAAGTCCAATAATTTTAATAAAACATGATCTGTAAATGTCCAACACAATTCGACCGTTCTGAAGTATAATCTTTTATACCATCCTATTCTGCCCCGACAGGTGAATTAACGTAGTGTTTTAGGTACAGCCTCTGCTGCTTCGCTTCCAAACAATCTAAGTTGCCACCCCTGGTGTTCTGCACATCGTCCATGTTAACACCCTCTCTCCAGGCTCCGGGGATGAGGTTGTGGTTAACATCCTCTTGATCCATGAGAGGGTTCTCTTTACCAGGATATCTGACCCTCAGGATGTTGTGAAGGCACACACAGGCGAGGACTATGGCATGTACTGTGTCAGAGTCCTGCAACATGACGGAGAGAAAACACCGGAATCTGTTTGCAAGGATACTAAATGCATTTTCCACAACTCGTCTGGCCCTCGAGAGGCGGTAGTTGAAGATCCTCTCGTCATTGGCAAGACCCCGTCTGGAGTAGGGCTTCATGAGGCAGGTGTTCATGCCAAATGCATCGTCTGCAATGATATAGTAAGACATCGGTCTGTCATCACCGGGAAGGGGGAGGGGGGGGGGGGGGGTGGGCTGCTTGTGGGATGCCAATTACACCCCTTTAAATGGCGTTTTCCAGCTCACACTGGTTCCAAATCTGAGCGTCGTAGCAAACACCTTGTGCACCAATATTCACCCACCGGAACTTGTAATCGGCGTCGACTAGGGCCATCAGAACTATTAAGTGATATCCTTTATAGTTGTAGTATAGGGAGCCACCGTTCTTAGGACACCGTATGTCAACATGTTTGCCATCTAGAGCACCGAGAGCATGTTGGAACTGCCATTTTGCAGAAAACTGGTCGGCTATGGCCTGCCACTATTCAGGCTCAGTAGGAGTGTCGATAACATCCCCAGCATATGTTGCAATTATGGTCTCGCATACGTCCTGAACAATATCAGAGATGGTAGTGTGCGCCACCCTGAAGCTATACATCAAGGCCCTGTAGCTGTCCCCCCGTAGTCAGGTATCGCAGGGTGACTGCTAGCCTCACTCCAGGTTCGATGGACTGTCTGTACCAGGTAATGTTCTTCATAATCATGCGACCCACTACTTGTAACAGTTCTTGTAACATCTGTAGGTATATTCTCAAAAAGTTCGTGAAGGCAGCTGCATTTTCTACACTCAGTTCAGCCATGAGTGCTTCATACTGGCTGTGGTTGGGTCGTCGGAGGAGCCAGTCCTTGGTCCACCATCTCTTCTGTCTCCGGTCACCTCTCAGTCTGTCCTGAAGCAGCTCCACCATGGACCTGGCATTTTGTGCCATATCAATGTCCATTTCCAAACAGTTAAGTGCCAGCCTCAGTTGTTGGTTGTTCATGTTGGTTGTTGTTAGACGTCTTGGATGAAACAGATATGGAGTAGGTACCTATAAACTGGAAGTATTTATACAGAAGTCTGGTGACAGAACGGGAGTGACACCTAGATGATATACTCCGTAATAAACTGTAGTGGACCGTAGTAAGCCGTATTATACCGTGATGTCACGTAGTAACCCGTAGGTATCCTTGAGAAACCTTGGTAATCCCTACCTATCCCTAATTGAACGTAGTGCGATCGTGCTGATCCGTGACAAATCCTTAACAAACCGTATTGTATCCTTGGCTAATCCGTGGTGTAACCGTACACGTACGTAGTTCACCGTAACTAACCGAACCGATCCTTGGCGACTTGAGTCCGGGGATGTATACTACGAATAAGTACGTCTTATTACGGACTACCACGGATAAGTACGTTCTAATACGGATCAGTAAGGATGAACTACGGTTGTCTGATCCGTGGGGAATTTTTGAACATGTTCAAAAATTGTCACGGATATACAAGTACTACTACGATTGACCCAGGATACAATACGGACAGCTACGGACCACTACAGATTGCCACGAATGATGCCGGATCGTATCCGTGGCTAATCCGGCGTCCGATCCTTGAATGTGTGACCGGGGCATAAGATTGTCGTGGTCATCCGGGACTGTCCGGGAGGATTTTTCAATCCGGGGTAGTCCGGGACGGTCCGTGACGCGACTTCAGCTCTTTTCCATTGTTGCACCGTGTTGATCCTGGGCGACCCTGGGTAATCCGGCATGTCGTAACAGGGCTGAAGACTACATCCAGCTCTCTTCCTTCGTCCCCTATCACTTAGTGGGAAGTTGGAGGGGGAAAAAACGGGGGGGGGGGGAAACGCCCACAGAGTACTCGGCCGCGCTCCACTGCTATATTTGGCAGAGATTTTGTAAGCCTTGAGACTTTTGTTGAACAGCTCAGGAAGGGACCTCAAACACTCCTCCATGTTTACCTCCTGCTCACCTCGACTTTATCTTATAAGGCGCACGAACAGGTACCTTGACCACCACAGCACGCTTCCTTCTTGGTGGCATTTTCTCTTCAGTCTTCTAGCTTTATCATGTTTTTTTCTATTGTCAGATCCCGGATGGTCCGGGACGGTACGGGATGGTACGGTGTCATCCGTGTTGACACCGTGTTTAGCAGATCTAGTGTTTAGTTCGGGATGTTCCAGGTCATTCCGGGACGTTCCGTGGCGCTTCAATGGTGGTACCGAGGTAATCCGTGTTGGCTCCGTGATCATCCGTTGTGGCGCCGTGTTGGGTTCCGGGCTGGTCCGTGATCACGATGTTTTGCGACCGTTGAGGGATCGTCGACTTAATTTCGCCAAAGATCAACCCGGGGTGTTCCGTGTTAATCCGGGGTGCTCCGTGTTGGGTCCGGCTTCGGTGGGACTGTAGCTTAACGGATACTAAAATGCTTGTTCTTTTCACTAACCTGTAACCGGTTCTATACCCTTTATTATAAAGTGCTTTCAACAAAGCACTCTTCTAACACCAATAGGCAGGATTTAAGATGAGAAATATAATTTAAACAATAAGAAAAGCAATACAACAAAATCCAGAAATAACCCTTTATCAGATATAAACAACTTTTGACACATCTGCAGCAAACAATGATGCCTACACTTTAATGAACGGTGCAATAATTACCACTGATGTTTTCAAGGCATTCAATCATCAAATATCATATCAGGGAAAGAGTATTAACAATAAAATCAAGACACACTGATGATTTGACTTACGTAAAATTGGTCACAATTTTGTGGCTTCATGACAACACATTGACAATTGTTGTTTCTAACTGTTGATCAAAATTTAAAGACTTATCACTTCACGCGATCAACAAAGGTTATGTAAGGAATATCTAGGCGCTAAACTTACACTGTACACTGTAGGTGGTTGAAAATAGAGAAAAAAAATGAAATCATGTCTAGTTTGTGAGTCTTTTGTTTCTTTTTGACAATTGCGCGAAAACCTACGAACGGTAACTCTGTTCCTCCTTCTTCAGGTCCGTTATAAACACATTGATGTGAAACATACACCATATCAACAAATACTAAATCAAAGTACTGAAATGCGGGGGATGTTGGCTCTAGAGTGTTAACAAGATTTTTCTTCAATTTGACCTAGTGACCTACTTTTTGACCCAACATGACCCACGTTAAAATTTGACCTAGATATCATGAAGAAAAACATTCTGATAAAGTTTCAACATGCTCAAGCTAAACATGCAGTATCCAGAGTGTTAACAAGATTTTCCTTCAATTTGGCCTAGTGACCTAGTTTTTAACCCGACATGACCCATATTCAAACTTGACCTAGATATCATTTAGATAGAATTCTGACCAAATTTCAAGCTGCTGTAGCCAAAAAAGATGCTTCTTGAGAGTTAAGGATGTACTGAACTGAAAAGTGGATTTTTCATAATATTTAACTTTTGTTGTAACATTGTTTTTTGAAAGTTAGATGTATGTTTAATAAAAAAAAAAAAAAAAAATGTATGTAAGTGGGCTTTATTTTTTGCTAGATCCATTGATGAAAGCCTTATGATATGCTTTTTTTTTTTTTTTGCTATTTCAGCGCATGAAAAAAAAAACAAGTTTTTACGCAAATTGCCAATATTTGAAAGATGATAGGCTAATTGTTTGCCTTATTGTGGTTTAAATCTCATTCTGAAGTTATTTTATCCATATCTTTGGAAGTTCATTTGATACGTTGTAATTGAACCTAAAAAATAGACGCTATTTTTCCCTAATGAGAACCCATACTTGTCAGGTCTAAGAATAGAAAAGTTCAAAACTTTGAAATAAGGAAAAAATTGCACTTACTATCATTAATCAAAATTTAAAAAGAAAAGTATATGTCATTGAGCAAACGTTTTCAGTTTTTCTTGTCTGAATGGCTAAAAAATGTTAAAATATATATATTTTTTTCTTTTTTCTTTTTTAAACATATCTTCAATTGTCATAACAGTTTTTCAATATATTCGACTTATTTTCAAAACAATATGATACTGTACACGTTCTAGAATAAAATGTATATACATGGACTTTCATATGTTCTTTTTACCCAGTTATATTACATAATCAAACATGGCGACCGGATAGCGCTTGGAAGGCTCACAAACAAATTAGTCCTTTATCTGAAACAAATTTAATCCACATTTTTTTAAATTTTGAAGCATTATAAAAAGGTATAATGACTTAACAGATTTTAATTGACAACATAATCAAAAGATTAATTAACAATGTAACATTATTTTTATTTTTTTTTAAATATGCACTTCTCAGTTCAGTACATCCTTAACAAGACTTTCCTTCAATTTGGCCTAGTGACCTAGAAATCATTAATACAAACATTCTGACAAAATTTCAAACTGCTGAACCAAAAATTGCGGCCTCTAGAGTGTTAACAAGCTTTTCCTTCAATTTGACCTAGTGACCTACTTTTTTAGCCGACATGACTCAGTACGAACTTGACTTAAAACATCAAGACAAACATTCTGATAAAGTTTCAACATGATCAAGTTAAAAATAAGACCTCTAGAGTGTTAACAAGCTTTTCCTTTAATTTGACCTAGTGACCTACTTTTTGACCCATCATAACTCATGTTCGAACTTGACCTACATATCATCACGACAAACATTCTGATAAAGTTTCAACATGCTCAAGTTCTCCAAAGTGTTAACAAGATTTCCAATCAGTTTGGCCTAGTGACCTACTTTTAGACCCGGCTTGACCCATATTAAACTTGGCCTAGATATCATTTAGATAAACATTCTGACCAAATTACAATCTGCTTTAGTAAATAATGCGGCTTCTACAGTGTTAACAATATTTTCCTTCAATTTGGCCTAGTGCCCTAGTTTCTAACCCAATATGACCCATATTTGAACATGCCATAGAAATCATTAATACAAACATTCTGACAAACTGCTAGAGTGTTAACAAGCTTTTCCTTCAATTTGACATAGTGACCTATTTTTTTACCCGACAAGACTCAGTTCGAACTTGACTTACATCATCAAGACAAACATTCTTATAAAGTTTAAACATGCTCAAGTTGAACATGTGGCCTCTAGAGTGTTTACAAGATTTTCCTTCAATTTGACCTCAAATGGCCCAGTTTCAAACTTGTCCAAGATTTGATGGAGATGAATATTCTGATAAACTTTCATGAAGATCCGATGCAAAATGTAGCCTATAGAGTGTTAACCAGAGAAAATGTTGACGATGCACGACAGCCGTATTTCCGTATTTTTCATTGCAGGGATTTTAAAGGTTTTTGAGCTACCCGCTTTCAAGCTACTCGTTTTCCATGTATTGAAACATTTAAGATCCTTATGTCTAACTTAAATTCCTAAATTATGTATACAACTTCATGGATTAAAACTTTACATTGTTTACGTTTACTTTGTATAATGTGCAAACTGTTTAGCTTCTTGTGAAACGTATTTAACTGATCCCTGGACAATCAAGAAAAATTATCCATTTAGAAAAGAACAGAGAGCAGCACAAAACATTTACAAATTTACACTTCTGAAAGCTGGTCATGACAATATATGGAGGTATTCAGCATAGCTGAATCCCCCGCATAAAAACTAAACACATGTAAATACTGATGGGTATTTTAAACATCTCCACAGGGACACTCCCCGTCTGATGTAAAGAAGATCACTATTTAATTCTCAAAAATCTCACTGTGATTACTCAGGAATCCATAAAACAAGTTCTGCCACTGGCCGAAGGAAAACTGCTGCTTTTTCTCCATCACGAATCACGCGTTACTCAACACTGCGAACCAAACCATCATCGCTTTCAAATGCTTCCGTAACTATGCCCAGAGGCCACACATTCCTATGTGTCTGTTTGTCGCGAAGCACAACAACATCAACACACGTAAAATTCTCAGTTTTTTCTTCTTTTTTCTTCGTTCCTGTAATGTTTGAAAATATTGAGATCTCCATCGAGTCCAAAATGAATTCGCAAGTAACTATACTCTTTTTCACTGTGTTTTATACATGTCCTTTTTACTAAGATCACAGGTTTATGAGTAAGTAACAAGGTTGGACTGAGAGGAAAAGAATCATCAGGATCAGATGAAACGGATAAGAGACGCATTGAATTCACTATAGCACTAACCTCTGCAAGAAAAGTGGCAAGTACTTCATGAGTAATTCCATTTCCAAAAAAACATTAAAAAATAAAGCTTTCAAAATCCTTCTGGTTACACCTATCAATCTTTCCCAAACTCCCCCCCATATGGGAACAATGCGGAAGATTGAAACATGAACACCAACATTTGAAAATGGTGGACACGGTTCAACACGTTCTGTTGGGAGATCCGCCATATTTTGGAGACTAAGACTATATTTTAATATACGGCATTTATCGCGCTTGCTGAGAATTGATTATATTAGACGTTTAGCTCCTGTTATCCAGAACCCAGCTGATCTTACAGCTCATGCTGTAAAATGTCTACCCTGATGGTGTATTTTCGCATGATAATGGAATGAGAATGGCATTCCTCTCTTGAAAGGCCATGCTGGCATTTCTTAAACGTCCACCTATTCTGATAGTACCTGTTTCATCCAAATACGGATCTAAGGATGAGATTGAGCTACATTTTGAAATAGGTTTGCTGCCTTTGAGACATTCTATCTCACAAAAGGCTTCTTTTTGTACTTCTCTTATCATGTGTCTCTTAGTTTTGTTAAACGTTTCAACAGTTTTAATGAAAGTAATACTCTGATAGTTATCTCTTTTTCTACAAGAATTCTGCTCGAAATGTCTTACACGAGCGATTGTCTACACTAGTTTCGTCCAGCTTGGAAATCTACTAAAACGATAAGATCCAATGGATAATGCGCAATTCTCCCTTAATAGCGTTTTCAAATTCACGAAAAAGAAGGACCTTTAACTCCAAACACTGTCACTCATTTTTGAAGTTGGAATGGATCGTGTACCTCGATCAGCAGGGTTGTTCCCGGTCCATACATACGACCACTGATATGACTCCGTAGTATTTCTAATTCTTTGTAGTCTATTTGATACATATGTGAAAAATCTTCTTGATTAGTTGTGTATGTATCCTTGGACTACTTTACTGACTGTGTAAAACTTAGTCTTTGATTGGTAAGCTAAGATAATGTGAAATCTATTCTGCCAATTCAACCGCAAGTACAGCTGCAAATAATTATGATCTAGGTATCGTGTGACCATTCCATCGAGCGACTTCAGCTTTGCCTAGGATAAAACCAATGTTTGTTTTGTTTTTGTCTGAAGCTCAAATATCTCACTGCTGCAATAGCTATCTCTGAGGCATCTGAGAACATGTGTACTGACTTGTTTCTACAATCACTGAAAGAGCTAACAATATGTACACGTGGAATCTTCAAACTATGTAGGTCACTACGAGAATTTCTCCATTTGGTCCAACGGTGACGCTGTTCTTCAGATAGAGGGGTACCCAGTCAACCGTATGATGCACCAAAGAACGCAGCAATGACTTGCCTTCAATTATCACTGGAGTCAGAAATCGTAATGGATCGAATATATCGTTCATAGTCGACATCAGACCGCGGCGACTGCACGGCTGTGGATCTGCCGTTATATAAAATGAAAATGATTCTGATTTAAGGTCCCACATTGCACCAAGACTGCGTTGACTGCGTTTGGTAGGTAACGTTTAATTTCCAAGGCCAAGGTCTTTGATATCTTTTGCCATGTCTTCCGGCGAGATGGCAATCATCACTTCGTCCCAATTAGAGGTAATATTGTGAAGTCGCAAATTACCTTCTGTACTCACCACTCTCTGGGTTCTTTTAATTAAACTGATAGCTTTGTCAACTGTTCTGAGATAGGTCAAACCATGGTCCACATAAAAATCATTCAGAGCAAACTCTGTGACATCAGAACCCAAAGTGCACTTGGAAACTGCTTTTCTCAGACAGCAGGTCGCAACAACTGGTGCCAAAAACGAATATACAAATTCTGAATTCAACTATTGGTTTATCAAAGCCATTTTCTGCATGCCAGAAAAAACTCAAATAGTTTCTATGTTCCTCAATGACCCTAGAATAATAAATTATTTGCTGAATTTCAGCCACTACTGCAACAGGTTCTCTCCTGAAACGAATTAAGATACTGAGTAGACTGTTTGTTAAATCTTGTCCGGAAAGCAATAAATGATTTAGGGCAAGTTCACCAAATTTACCTGCAGAATTGTATAACACACGGACTTGGTCCTGCTTTTGTGGATGATAAACACCAACATTTGGAATATACTAAGTCTCTTCTTCCTGTCGAAGAGCTGGCGCTAGTTCAGCAAAACCTTTTTGCATCAGTTTGCCCATGCAGTCTAGGAAATGTCTTTTCTTCGTTTAATTTTTGACAAACATTTATTCAGTGCTTTCGATCTTTTCAAAACCGCATAGTTATTATTTTTGAGTCTCTGTCTGGGTTTCCGGAAAGGAAGAGGGGAGGTCCATTTACCCTCATTGTCTTTTTGGAAGTGATTATCCATAATTTGTAAGAAAGCTCTGTCATCAAATGACAGTCCAGGTGTTTCATCTTCTACAGTTCGTTGAAACACATTCTGGCCAAGCAACTCATACTCTTTAATATTATTCTTGTTGTTGTCATCCAATTGTTGTACTTTCGAAGAATCATGAAGTTTGCAATTGTATACACAGGTTCAATCAGTGTGACACGTTTCTTTATCGAGAACACTTTTCTTTTCACATTAAACTGCTGGGGAACATGAGTGTTACATAAACAACCTTCACCATAATTTTCCACCCAAGCGGGAGTCTTTGTGCATACGGCTTGTTTCCCGGACCAAATACGTTGGTCTACAACATGGTGCGCCTTTGTAAGGCCACGGTCAACACTAGCAACATAATGTCTGCTTCTTTGTCTAGTAGTGGAATATGACACATGATATCCTGAAGATGGGAATAGCACATTGCTACCTCTGGCGCTGGGATCTCGTCTCTGTTATCCGGGATCTGTGCTCATTCAGTCACGGTTGAGAGCTCAAGCCGAGTTTCCCTATCTAGTGATTCAATAACAAGCCAACTTATTCTTCTCCCAGAAGTCTGTATTTTTCCTGAACAGGAACTTACTCCAATACGGACAAACAATACAGGAGTTGCCAATGACCTAATGCTCTGGTCATCTATCATAAGATAAAGTATAATTCCTTTGTTGGATTCTGCATTAAGGTAAATGTTACCAAGAATGATTTTGATGATTGGATGTTTTAGAGTATCAAACTGTTGTGATCGCTAGCTCTTTGTCGAAACGAAATACAAGGGTTGGTGTCGATACTTCTATTGGATTTTATATACTAGAATCGATGTGGGAGAAGACAAATATCTTATTTCAATCTAACTTCTTTTTAAATCAAGTTTCCAGCTCTATTTTTATAAGAGTTTTCTTGACAAAACTTTTAAAGTTTTGTTCTTAAGTGAATGATTCGGGTTTGTTACAGATAAGCTGCAGACGATGTGTACAATAGAGGAATTTCTACTTTCTTCACCACGTCTCCAAATTTGTTATAGTATATCATGATCATCGTTATCGTTATCATCAACATCCTTATAATCACTATCTCCATCATCATCATCATCATCACCAGCCGCAGCATAATCATGTGTTAGTGAGAATGTACAGCAATTAAATCATTAAAACAACATTTTTAATAAAAAGGTACAAATAACACTCATTCAATAAATGTGGGAAGAGATAATGTCTTATTTCGAGTTCACCAATTTTTCACCAAGTTTCCAGCCTTAGTATTAGTAAGAGTGTATTTGACAACAGTCTAAGTATTATATATAAGTGAAAGATTTGGATTTGAAACACTATAACTGCATACACTATGTACAATGGAGTAGTTGTTCAGTAAGAGCAATTTCTACTTTCTTTACAGCGTCACCAATTTTGTTATATGATATCATGATCATTTATATTATGATGAAGATCATCATCATCATCTTCATCATCGTCATCATGATTTGTTATTGAAATTGTACAAAAAAATGATAATTATTACAAGATTTCAATAAATATATACTAAGCTGACTTCATAAGTACAATAATAATTATCATTGTCAACATTTACTACTTGATTATCATTTACTGGAATTTATATGGAAGAAGAAAATATCTTTTACGGATTATCTGCTTTTCCATAGGAGATTCCAACTCTTGCTTTATTAATTGTCAAAAGTGTAGGTAATGTTCATAATTGAATGTTTTGCATTAGATACGAGATCAAATAAATAAAAAAAAGTTGCATACATTGTGTATGTAGAACGGAGTCATGGTTAGTTTTATAATATTTATTTTCCTTCAAAGGATATCTTTTGTTATTATACATGTTCATGACCATACTAAGAATTATAAAAGTCATCATCATCAGCACCAGCATCAGCAGCATTTATATCAGTATCATCATTTGTTTTGTTATTGTACATTTCTTTACCATAACAATAACTATTATAACAAACATCATCATCATTATCAACATCAACGTTTTTTTCATTATCATCAGTAAGTTTATAACAGAAATCTTTACAATGTGGCATCTTTATTTGTTTTGCACTTATTCCTCTACTACTAATTATCATCATCACCATCTTCAGCAGCAGAAGAAGCAGCATCAGTGTTATGTTTTAATTAATACCTTTACAATCATAACTTTGTTATATAAATCTTTTAATATGGAAAAGGTACAGCCTCAAAACGAGCACAAATCAGAACAGAACAAGATGTCATAATTATTATACTATTCAACAGAAGAAATATAATTAAAATCTTAACTTCAATTACTCTTACAAACCAGGAAAGTTCTCCTATGTCTTCAGTTACATTTTATCAAAGAGCTCTTTAATCTTTATGACCAGGGCCTTGTGCATAATCCATGCTCAATCCTGAAGTTTGTCACATATCAATGCATACAATAATGTTTTTGTTTTTTATAGAGATTTTACCTAATTTTTAACATTATTTCAGTTATATCACGGAAGCTGTTCACTTATTCATGATCCTTCGATAAATGATCAAGTACTTGGCTAGTAAATGTACCTTGCCATGACCAAAAACCAACTGCGGATCCACAATATGGACGCAAAGCCACAGGGTCACGGCGGATTCCTATACATACAATAAAGAACAAATTGCCAATTTTATATCATATAATCATCTGCCTTTAGGTTGTTAGCCATCAATATCTTAATAAAGAGCCAAATTTTGATATTGTAATTTCAAAAATAAAAAAAAATCTAAGAAAAATAGATAAATCTGCAATTTTAGTTTGATTGGATCGCTGCCCTGAGTTATGCAAAGTACAAAGTCAATCACTATGACTTATTTTGCAGTCAATATTTCTCTTTAATCAGGACTAGTGAGCTTGTTATTTATCCAACATGACCCATAATTGAATTTGGCTTAAATATTCTCAAGACAATACTTATGACAAAATTTCAAATTATCAAGTTAAAAATATGACTCCCAGAGTCATTCTCCAACAATTTGACCTAGTGACCAACATTTTAAACTGACATGTCCCATTTTTCGAAATTAGTCTAGATATTGTCAAGACAAACAGTCTTACATAGTGTCAAGCTGCTGATACAAATACTGCAGTCTTTAGAGTGTTAACACACAAATTCTCAAAGTTAGCCTAGTGACCTAATTTTTAACAGGACATGAAATTCAATTGAACTTAGATTAGATATAATAAAGACATCTATTCTGAAAAGGTTTCAACATGCTCAAATTAAAAAAGCGGCTTCCACAGTATTCACAAGATTTTCAATTAATTTGGCAAAGTGACCTAGTTTTATACCTGACATGACCCATATTTAACCTTGGCCTAGATATCCTCAAGAAAAAAAAATTCTAACAAAGTTTCAAGCTGCTGAATTTAAACATGCTGTCTCTAGAGAGTTAACAAGATTCTTCTTTAATTAGCATAGAGACTTAGTTCTTGACCGGACATGATCTATATTCGAAGTTAGCCTAGATAAATTCAAGACAATTATTCTAATAAAGTTTCAATATGCTCAAATAAAAAATGCTGCCTCCAGAGTGTTCACAAGATTTTCCTTCAATTTCACCTTGTGACCTAGTTTTTGACCTCACATGATCCAGTTTTGAACTTGGGAAAGATTTGATTGAGATGTATGTTCTGATAAACATTCATGAACATTGGATGCCAAATGTTGCCTGTAGAGTGTTCACAAGATAATTGGTGTCGATGCACGACAGACAGACAAACTGTGATCACAACAGATCACCTGGAGCACTTTGTGCTGAAACAAAATAACTATAAAATAGCTCTTTTTTTATTTCCCATTTATAACAAATCTGCGGCAGAAGGTTTAATTTCCTAGAAAAAAGTATTTTGGCAAAAGTAGAAATTGCTCGTTTAGAACAATTTCTGCTTTTGTTCAGAATGTTTTCAAAAGTCGTCTGCTGCAGACTTGTCAGAAAAAATATATATGTGGAAAACGGTTAAAACATAAAAAATAACGGTTTACCTGATATGATGTTTAGAATTTTGATTAATTTATATATTTGTAAAATTTGAAGAATTACCGATCAATAATGTTTCCATTCCTGACAATGCCTTAGGGTTAAGACATGTATTTAACAGTCAATACAAAGGAAGTAGTTTCATTCCCTTCATATGGAGCCTTCTTACCTAGCACTGATGTTATTAGGATTCAGCTGGCAAAGTGTGAATGAATTGATTTCAAAGTATAAATTCATGAGCTGATGATATAGCTGAAATACTGTTCAAGTTTTGAGTGAAATTATCCATATTTATTCAAATTTCTCAGATGTAGAGACTGTAAATTAAATATAATCACAGTCTGATATTTCAATGTTGTCTTGGGTTTGATCATACATATTCACAGGCTAGTCTGAATCTAAACAAGTGTCATAATATGTAACTATATAAACTGTATTTACTCCAAAGACTTCAAAATGGTTGTAATGGCTTTCCCTGAAAAATTGTTGATAGCAGGTAAAAACACCATACAAACAAGCAAGGTAAATGGATTTAGATGTGTAGTTAAATTCAGACAGGGGCTTAAATTAACAAGAAAAGTGAACCCATGTTCAATACAGAATCAAATATTCACTATCTTGTATATTCATAAACATGTCGATTACGTCGATAACTGAAATAAATAGCCTAGTTAATGACAATAAACACTTAAGAAGGTACATGTAATAAATTATTAAAACTGAAAAAAACTGAAATAAATTATTAAAACTGAAATAAAAAACTATCCAAAGAAATGATAATGGGATATAAAAACAAGTCACAATTTTAATTACTTTTAGCCATTTACAATTGAAAACCACTGTTGAAAATAAGAATTAATACTGCAAAATCTTGGTGAAACCTTTCCCACATGAAACATTCTTCAGCAGACAAAATTAAAAATATCTAGACAAAGGTAGAGATAATCTTTATAAATGAAAGTATAATTAACAAATAGAGTTGTATAAAATAGGTCCGTGAAGTTATGTTGACGAGTGACGAATTGACGAGTGATGAACTGTGACATTGGGTCCGTGAAGTTAGGTTGACGAGTGACAAATTGACGAGTGACATTTTTCTAAAAACTTTATTTCTTTCTTTAAGATAATGTATTTGGACGTATTAAATGCAAGTTAAGCCCTATTTCATGTTTCATGGCGATCAGTTATTTAGAAGAGCTTCGTCAAATTCGTCAATTTAGTTGACGAAATTGACGAACAAAATATTTTTCTAAAAACTTCTTTTTCTTATTTCTTTCCTTTAGATAATGTATCTGGACGTATTGAATGCAAATTATGCCTTATTTCATGTTTCATGGCAATCAGTCAATCAGAACAGCTTCGTCAAGTTCGTCAATTCGTCAAGTTCGTGACGAATTGACGAACAAAATAATTTCTGTCTTTAAGATAATGTATCTGGACGTATTGAATGCAAATTAAGCCCTGTTTCATGTTTCATGGCCATTAGTCATTCAAAAGAGCTTCGTGAAGTTCGTCACTTCGTCAACTCCAAAACAAACGTTAACAAACATCATAGCATATTCTACTTAAGTGTTATCTCTAATTACAGGTTTTGGAAAAGTGTATGCTAGGGCTTGTCCACGCATGAAATTGATTCGTATATGCACACGTAGTGGTGGACGGTACGGTACGAAAATGCCTGTCTTGCCGGAATAAAAATGAGCCCTGATGACTCAACGTATAAAACGCACCAAAATAAATGTTGACAAACATCACAGCAAATTCTTGTTCAGTCGAATAGATAAATACCTAGGTTTTAGTTGATGGCTTTCTGTATGAGGTAAATGTATTCTGGAGTAAGTCTACGCATGAAATTATCATATATACACTCATACTGGTGAACGGCTAAATGAATATATTATACGAAAATCGGTCCTGATTTTGGACTTCGACATATACAGGTTCTAGTTGATGACTTTCTGCAATTTTTGACGATCTTCTGAATGACTGATGGCCATGAAATATGAAATTTGTATTCAATACGTCTAGATAAATTATCTTAAAGACAGAAATAAAGTTCAGAGATATCTAAAAGACAGAAATAATGTTTTCAGATTATTATGTTTTCGTCAATTCCTCACCAACTTGACGAATTGACGAACTTGACGAAGCTGTTCTGATGGACTGATGGCCAGTGACGAACTATATGAAGCTCTTTTGAATGACAAAAATTGACGAGTCGACGAATTGACGAACTTGATGTAGCTCTTCTGAATGACTAATGGCCAGTGACGAACTATACGAAGCTCTTTTGAATGACTGATGGCTATGAAACATGAAACAGGGCCTAATTTGCATTCAATACGTCCAGATACATTATCTTAAAGACGGAAAAAAAGTTTTTAGAATTTTTGTTCGTCAATTCGTCACGAACTTGGGGCCTAATTTGTATTTAATACGTCCAGATACATTATCTAAAAGACAGAAATAATGTTTTCAGATTATTATTTTTTCGTCAATTCCTTAATCAAATTGACGAAGATCTTCTGAATGACTGAAAGCCATGACATTTGACATAGGGTCGAAGTTGCATTCAATACGTCCAGATACATTATCTAAAAGACAGAAATAAAGTTTATAGAAAAATATTTTTTTCGTCAATTCGTCAACAAAATTGACGAGTTGACGAATTGACTAACTTGATGTAGCTCTTCTGAATGACTGATGGCCAGGATAATTGAATTAGGGTCTAATTTGCATTAAATACGTCCAGATTCAGTATCTAAAAGATAGAAATAAAGATTATCGAAAAATATTTCTTTCTTCAGTTCGTCAACAAAATTGACGTGTTGACTAACTTGACGTAGCCCTTCTGAATGACTGATGGCCATGGAAGTTGACAAAAGGCCTAACTTACATTCAATACGTCCAGATACATTATCTAAAAAACAGAAATAAAGTTTTTAGAAAAATAATGTTTTCGCCTATTTCGTCAATTTAATTGACGAGTTGACGAATTGACGAACTTGACGAAGCTCTTCTGATTGATTGTTCGCCATGAAACATGAAATAGGGCCTAATTTGCATTCAATACGTCTAGAAACATTATCTTAAGGAAAGAAATAAATTTTTTAGAAAAATATTGTTTTCGTTAATTTCGTCAACTAAATTGACGAATTGACGAACTTGACAAAGCTCTGATGAGGGACATATCGCCATGAAATTTGAAATAGGGCCTAATTTGCATTCAATACTTCCAGATACATTATCTAAAATACAGCAATAAAGTTTTTAGAAAAAAAAAAAATGACGAGTTGACGAATTAACGAACTTAACGTAGCTCTTCTGATTGACTGATCGTCATGAAACATGAAATAGGGCCTAATTTGTATCAGTACGTCCAGATACATTATCTAAAGGAAAGAAATAAAGTTTTTAGAACTTTTAACTAAATTGACGAATTATATGCTGTGCAAATGCATCAAAATGCTTCGGCCCGTGGGAAGGGGGGTTACACAATGTTTAGCTAAAGCTATGTTATATAAGGATTATATTGCATTACTTCAGTCTTTATTATTAAGTTTATAATAAAGATCATTTGTCATTAGTCACACTTGCCCCATTTATACTTTGGTGATCCTCCAATATATATTCTACCTGAAGCAAATCACCAGAGGCAGCTTTTAAGTGCAATGTTGCCCATTTACCTTCTTTATTTATTTGATGCCGAGCCCCGGTAGCTCAGTCGGTAGCGACGCGGGCTGTCAATCCAGGGGTTGTGAGTTCGAATCCCGGCTCGGCCAACTTTCTTTCCGAGGATTGACAAAAGTCAATGCGACATGCGTCATTCGTCTTCCACCAATGGGCTAAGTCTATGTGGAAAAGCAGCCAGTTGCTTGGGAAGATTGTTGTGTGGAGTACTGGTGTGAGAAAACCAGGAAATGCATGAGTAGGTGAACTGGCCGCCGTGATATAACTGAGAAACTGTTAAAAACGGCGTTAAACCCCAATCAATCAATCAATTATTTATTTGATTCAAAGTCAGATCACTGACAATTACCGTTTAGAAAATACACAATGACATGATCTATGACAGATACTAAAATAGGTTTGTGTATAATATCAGGAGGGCACTTAGCATATCATTCTTAATAAATGAATATGTGATGTAGACTATTATTCAAACGAAAGTGATTAAATAATTCACAGAACTTAAGGCATGGTGTCAGGTTCAATTCCGTCTCATGACAGCCATGTCAAAGTGCCTTTTTTCCTTGTCTTTATTACCTAGGGTCATGGATTTGTACTGTAATAAAGACTGTACAAATGGCAGAAAAATCCAAATTAACCAAAACAAAATGGTTACATTTAGACATCCATATGGGCTGGCTTTACTTAGAAAATACAAACCAAAATGTTAGTATCATTATCATATCACCCTCATGGCATGTCCAATTGAATAAAACTATAGCAATGATGAAATTATAAGGGCACACACATGTTGAAATGTAGAGTTTCATGTTGAACATTCTATACTAGCAAACAAAAGCTTTTGTAACAAAACCAAAAACTGAATTAAATCAAGCATCTTATTTATGACTCCGGAACAGTTATTGAATTTGAATCTTTTATTTGAACATGACTATGTGTAATTATGGTAAATGTTCCATTATGCTTTAGAAGTACAACTTGTTCAGAAAATAGTATTATCTAGACCATTTCAATTTCACATGCAGACACTCACCAGTTTCCTTCATTTTTGGTTGAGTTGCGCATGCGCAAACGAGACCATTGTTACATGTTGAATTTTGAAGTCTTGTGATGTAAATGCCCCAGAACACATACAAAAATAGAGCAAACAAATCAGACTGAATTACAAATGCAAACATAAGCAAAAGTAAAATAAGTAAAATAAATTCACTTATTCTAGGTATCCAAATAAAATTACAAAGTCTCTTAATGTGTAAATATCATATTTAAGAGTACACAATTATTTAGATATCACTACGCCAATATAGCATTTCACCGCGCAATTACCCTTTGTAAATTGTAATCCTTTCTTCACTCTCGGCAGAGATGTAAACATCCACTCGCCCGCTAGCATAAGCGAGTGGAATAAAGGATCGGGCTAGTACGAAATTCTAGGCGCTAGTCCATACATATTCGTTCAGGTCCATATTCCTAATGATAGTATGCATTGCTTAGCCTTTTCTTTCTCTTTCTCTCAGTCCATCTATTCCTTCGACAAAGTTGCGTATAGAACATGTGCTCGTTTCTAGCAGGGTCTTTCAAATAGTACTATTTGAAAGACCCTGTTTCTAGTAACGAAGCCCATCAATGTCGTTTTAGTTATGCATTCGTTTTCAATAGGTAATTTTCCTTTCACATATATGTATACCACAAGCAGGTTTCCGCAAAAACATGAGTATAATCGCCAATAAATCGACGATTAACGATGACTTTTGCATTTTGGATAGGGGCTTTCGACAAGGTCCGCGGCTAAATTCCCGACTTCTAAGAAAGAGATTTCATCAAATCATTTGAGCGCTTTACGATTGCGAGTCAAAGTTCTAAACACTTGTTTATAAAGCGTTTAGAATAGTTTGATTATAATAGGAAGAACAAATAAGGAACGAATAAATCTTGCAAGAAATCGATCATTTCTTTCGGCCAAAATCAGGTAAATGACCCGCGGATATTGGTTGTTACAACACAACTGATTCATCCTTTTATTCTAAATTTTGTATTACACAGTTCAACATTTGTTTTGACAGTTTGATCGTTATGATTTTGACTGTTTGTTCGTTATGATTTTGATGCGATTCAAGATTTTGACGCGATTATTTCTTTCATAGAGTTGATTACTAACAGATGACTGAGTTGGTGATGGAAAGAACATTAAAAAGTTAAGTTAAGCTAAAACATGCAGATGCAGGCAAATGTTTCATTAGGATAAGTGCAACACTCAATTCCCAATCCTGCTTGCTCTTTAAAAAATCCCAACCCACCCCACTATATAAAAACTCTGCAACAGACGAATTTAAACAAAAATCTGAGCAAAGATACAGAAAATCACATTGAATATAGTTCAAAACATTGTTGCAAAAGGAGAAATTGCTTGTTATGAGCAATTTCTTCTTCTGCATCAATGTTTTCAAAAGTCGTCGGCTGCAAATACGTATGCAAGTGGGAAAGGTTTGAATAAGAAACACTTTTGCAAATGATAGTCAGTTGGCTAATCTAGTATATAATGTCCGTCTTAAATAATAATGACAAAACTTTCAAAAAACAAGAAAATGATTTTTTACAATTTAATTGAAAATATATTTAATCAAAGTCGGAAAAGTATAGTTGTCCCTTTCCGTGCTTTTTTTTTTATGAGAGTTCAAATCACAGGAAAAACGTATGGGACAGAGTTGACAAATATCACATTGCATCAATTTCAGATTTAGGCTTTGTTTCTGTCAAACTGCCGAAGAAGACAACACTGAGACACACATTTTGACTAAAAGTTTATTTAAAAAAATGGATTTGTTTTATTTATGATAAACAACATTACAATGATTGTGTAGACAATACATCACACAATACATTTTTCAATTTGTACAATCCTTGCACAGACCAAATCTTAGCAAGTTTGAAATTATGGACCTCTCAGCGAATTTTTTCTCAATTTATTACTTATTGGCAGGATTTTACTGCTAAAATTGATGAAATCTTATTTTTAAATATGACATAAGAAAGCCTTCACTCAACATTTTGAAAACACCCTCAGAAATCACCAGAATGCACCATTTTGCGTCCAGGATTTCATTTTTTTTTAAACATCAAGTCAAGGGTAAAATATGATAACTTATGTGAAAGTTTCAGTTGTTTCATTGGAGCACCACAGGGGGACTGTATGTCACCATTTAATTTTGCAATGTATGTAAATGACTTAGAGGACTACATGTCTCTAAATGAATTTGAAGGCGTGGATATGGGCATGTTGAAATTGTTTTTACTACTATACGCGGACGATATAGTTTTATTTGCAGAAAGCGAGTGCAGTTTACAAAATGGTCTTAAAATACGTTTTAGTTATTGCGAAAAATGGAAATTATCTCTCCTTAAACGATCGCAATTCAACCTTTAGTACTTTCAGTACTTTGATTTTTATATAACTTTGTCTGTGAAATGTTGAAAATGACAGGTTAGCACAACCTTTTTGATTGCTCCAGTCATTATACATGTTTTGAAAAACTAAATTCCTCAACTTCAATGTTCAGAGCTCAAGAAATGGCATATTTTGTATATTCTAAGAGCTCTATTTGACATCCTAATACTATGTTGTAGTTACTCAAAAGAATCATAAGAGTGAGACCATTATTTGGGTACCCACAACATAGGATTCAATGAGTGCTGACTGAAATATCATTGAAGCAAGACCTACTTGCTCTTCCTTATATAGTATTTTATGCAGGGCTTAACTCAGGCAATAAAAGAAGAAATGTCCATCACAATGCTGAATGGGAACAGCCTCAACTGAATACAAAGTCATAACATTGGAGTTATAAAAAAAGCATTGAATTCTGATATGTTGAGGTATGTTTGGAACTAATCAGTGAAATGTAACTGCATAAACATATGTCTCTATTTTTAACAAAGATGCACTTGATTTTAAAGAAGAAACGCAAAAACTGACACTTACTTGGTAAAATTGAATATCTGGCAGGCCACATGTCAAACTTTTAGTCACCGTTTCATTTTCAATGTATGGAGAAAGCAGATAAAACAGCCACTTGTGACGTTTGAGTAGTAGTGTAACCGAACAATGTCATGGAGAAATACTAACAAGACTCGATGACAGGATGTCTTTTATTATCGTAAAAAGCTGAAATAAAGAAAACTATGAAATTAACTACATGTTGTAATGACTTGTCATTAGTTCAAACCAGTACAAATGTTGAACTTGGATAGTGAAGTGAATTTGCTACAGATCTGCCAAGATTTATTCGATCCTATGCATTTCTATCGATGGACCCACCAATTAATCAGTTGATCTATTTGTTAGATGAATATAAATTGGTATGAACTAAAGAAATCTGATATTTATCCATAATGAAATAACGATGACACAATCCAAACCATTACTAGAATGTCTGCTTCAAGGCGACGCAAGATTACAGCATCTATGAACATATAATATCATCAGTGGTTCTACTTGTCAGAGAAGCAGATACACGAAAGACTACATATACTGTCCAAAACTTCACTTATGACTATGGGTGCGATAAACATCATCATAAACCAAATCATACAAAAGGAGGCAAAGACTCGCGAATTAGGCCATCAAATAGCCAGAATCACCGTTGCAAAGAGATGTGTGGTACAACCCCCGGCCCCCGCAATTCAGTGTTGAGAATGAAGTGCAAGATAGATGAAGATCTAGAACATTATTCTATTGAGCCGATTGATGGGTTGAAGTTACTAATCCCAAGGGTGCTATTAGTAAAACGATCGGAGCCGATAGTTTCTGTTGCAAACATGTTCAACAAATATCGTCTGCCGAAGAAAGGTCAAGATATAGCAAGGGCTTATCCAGTTCCTGAAGTTCTTCGGGATGCCCCGCAAAGACACCAAGGATTATAACCATGCATGCTGAAACTCAGACAACCGGTCATATTGAACTGCCAGAGCACTTGATAGAAATGTTTAAGAAGTCTAGCCTAGGCCTGAATAAGGAAGAATCTGCTCAATTTTCTGACGTATTGAATCATTTTCAAGATGTATTTGCACAACATGAATTCGATCATGGAACATTCACAACAATTAAACATGAAATTGATACGCAGGATTCTAGACCAATTAAATAGAGGATGCGACGGACACCAGCACATTTTGTGGGGGAGGAGTCACATCTAACGAAGATGCTAGATGCATGTGTCATATAAGAATCTTTATCTGATTGGGCATCGGCGCCTGTGCTCATTCGTAAAACATATGGTAGTGGGAGATGGTGTATTGACTACCGAGGGTTGAACTCCGTAACTGTCAAAGACGTCTTTCAGTTGCCAATGGTGGATGACTGCTTGGACACGTTAGCAGGGAGCGTTTGGTTCTCAAACCTCGATGCACATTTCGCACACTGGAAAGTGAGTACAAAGGATAAGGACAGGAAGAAAATTGCACTTTTGACAAAATATGGTCTCTACGAATATGTAAAAATAGGTTTTGGTTTGTGTAACGTTCCAGCGACATTTGCACGGGTGATGAATTTGGTCCTACAGGTGTTAATGTGGAAAATAGCCTTAGCCTTCCAAGATGACATTCTGGTACTTGGGAAAGACTTCAATGACCACCTGAACAACTTGGCTGAAACATTGAATAGATTCCGCAAGTGTGGGCTCAAATTGAAACCTAAGAAATGCATATTCTTCCAGAAAAAAGTAGAATTCCTCGGAAGAATTGTAAGCATCAACCAAATGGCCATGTCAGATCGAGATGTAGAAAATGATGAAAGAATGGCCAAAACAGACCTGTTCCAAACATGTGGAATGATTCATGGGATTAACTAACTATCACAGAGGGTTTTTCAAGGTTTTTTCCGAGATACATGTAGCTGAACCACTTTACTTGGTGATAGAAAATAATAGGTTCTCTTGGGGCGATGACCAAGATAATTCCTTTTGCAAATCGAAGAAGAGTCTATTAGAACCTCCGGTACAAGCCTTATTAATTCAAAAGGACCAATGTATCTTGAATACTAATGCGTCTGATGTAGCTATTGGAGCTATTGAGTTAGGCTAAGCAAGTCGCAAGATATCAGATGACTCAGCCTATTTTTTAGCCTTTCTATGACCTGTCCGTTTCGGTTAGGGCAAGTGAAGAAAAAAACATAGAGATGGTGGAATGTACCAAGCCCCTGGATGATGCAGAGCCCATGGCGATCGAGACGTCCTCAAGTACTCTCGAGCTTTCCAATCATGTAACTCCCGCGGATCTGACACAGTCAGTGGTGATACCTGTCCCTCGAAAGTTTTCACCAATCAAATATCCACCAAAGTAGGACGGAAAGTGGAGGATGCAGGAAGGGCATCACGAGAAAACTCAGAGACTTGTATCAAGATTGTCTGCCTGTCCTGGAAAGGAGACCGATTCAAAGTCTGCCTAACGCCACTCTGAGAGACGTCCGAGTTACCGAACAGATAACTCAAGACATCGTCATCGGGAAGACAGAAAACGTCCTGCCTCGAAGAATCCCAGCAGAGATTTGTATAAAAGCCCCGCTAAGCGACAAAAGCTTTCTGCGACTATGTTGGTGACAGCCAAATCGTCTAGCGAGCGAAGACCATTGACGTTGTCACATACCACCCATTCTGTGCGGACGGAGCACCAAACAACCAAACAACCAGTGCTGGCCTAGGAGCACAGATGAGGAAAGAGAACAATACTTACAACCGGACAGTTAAGATGCACGTCGTAGATTTTACCATGAGTAGCCGAATCCCTGCTGCTTATTTAAAATAGGGGAAGAGAGCGGAGAGAAAAACAGACCGAAGGACCAAAACCTGTATAGTTCCTGGGTGCATGGAAAAAAAAGTCATACAGCAGAAGATGCATGTCCTAAGAAAGCACTTTCTGAGCCTGTTCGATTAAAGAATCCAACAGTCCGAAGAGGTAACCAGGAAGCGGCTGTCAGCACTCAAGTCAATAGCACCCTGGATGCTTTGAGGATGTGCCATCGTTTCGCAGCTAGCCAAAAACATGAATGCCTTCGAAGTGCTGACCATAGACCAGAATAGGGGAGTGAATGAGGTGCAATCTTCAGTCATGACAGAGATCCCCTGTCTAGCCAAGCAGCCCGATTTCATTGGAGAGCTATGCTATTTTGATTGCCCAATTGGAGCCCCGTTACCGAGATGTGCTACATGAGCAGTTCTCAATAGACAAGACGGCGCTGCCACAGTCAACAAGTTTGAATAAGCCAGAGATCAGCATAGACCAGACGCTTCCTGGGGCATTTGATAGCCATTTTTATTGGGATAGAACCAGGAACTGCTTACACAACCTGAATATAAGAGTTCCAAGGGATATAAAGTTACAGGAGATTTGCGACGTAACTCCAGCTGATCCAGCCTGCGAAGTCAAGGTTGTCGGTGCCACCGCAAACTTCTGTGACCCGGAAACCTATCCTAAGGAGAACCAAATCAACCTGTTTATTGGTCAGATTATTAGTGCATGTGTGAGACTACATCCAAAGAAGGTACACACATGGCAGGAATATGTTCAACCCCGATTGGAAGAATTTAGCCAGCACCCGAGGGTAGTCGGAATAGAAGAGGTCGGTCTGGACTATACAGACCCATATGTAACATGGTTCAAGCAAAGCTGAACGTTAGCCAAGATACTCCAGATGGTGAAACCCCGACATGTCTTTAGTTATCCACTCGAGCCAAAATAGTGACTTACCTCTACATAACCTACCGAAGCAGGCCTAAGGAGTCCTACCTCCCTCCAAAGCAGAACATCCATCTGCACTGCTTCTATGTATCCGGCGAGCTGGTAAAGATCTGGTTGGAACACTTCCCCAAACACCTTCTTTGGAGTCACCAGACCAGTAGGCCAAATGGGACGGTCTGAGTTGGAGGCACTCACACTGCCCCTGAGGACTATTTGAGACAAATGACTCTTTCTTCCGATTCAGGAGGGTCCCACACAACTCCAAGTTTACTGGGAATGGTAGCAGGCGTCGTGGCGAAAACCAGAGGTACAACCTGGAGACACTTGCTGAAGGTGACAACCGAAAATGCCCGACGCCTGTATCAACAACCTGTTGAGGATCCCGTGTAATACCCGATCCTTGACAAACTGCGGAGGACCTGGTAATATGCCCGGTCCGAAGCAGTTATGGGTTTATCATAAGATATCATTCCAGGTAGACAAAGGAAGTATGGATTGATATGACTCACTTGTGCAGTACTGACGACCAATCATTAAAGGGATCCAACAGCCAGGACCTTTCAAATGAAGTCGGGGAGTGAGGTAATTACGCGAACCAGTCTGGTCGGTAGCTCATTCGCAGAACTGTAGATGCTTTGATTTAATGCGGGAACCAATCAGCAATTTGCGGGTCCTACTTCGCATTCCAACGCAATAACCAAGGAGTACACACGCTTTCAAAGCCATCATGTAAACGATACACTAGCAAGTACATTAAGATAGATAGGTAAGACACTTTAGATTTAACTTTTCGCCCCAATATGGTTTTGTTACAAATAGACATACGAAAGTACTATAAAAGACCTGTGCCAAACTTATCTCCTAGTAAGAAAGGAACAAGCTTTATTTTTCCTGTCACTTGTTTCATAAATGCCGTTTCAATAATTACCCGTGCAGCAGCCCACCAGTTTCCTTTAAGCATGCCTTTTTAATACAAATAGGTTGTGAAATATGGTCATTGACAGGTTTGCTGACAGGTTTGCGCATGCATGACTTTGAATGGTTTCTTTATCATTATATACATTTTGAATAAACAAATTTTCTTAACATAATATGTACCTTTACTTTTCCTCTTGGAAATTTTGACAACTGCACTATCAGCTTAGTTTCAAGTATGGAAACAAACAGCATAACTGACCATGCTGATCTCCATAGCATAAGTATAAGTTTGCAATTTAAATCAACATAACACTCAGTAATTATGCACACAAAAGTACATTAAACTTCAACTTCAATATTGTAACTAGTCAAATCTGCAAGCAGACATTTACTAATGCTGGGCATTGCAGTGTTGTCAAATATTTATCTTTACTGCAGATGAGGTGTACTCACATAAACTAGGGTATAAAGGACCAGTATGGATCAAGATCAGGCTGTACATAACCATGGAGAGTAAACTTAACAACAATTGCCATAAAGTCATTAAGATTGGTTAACAAGCTGCAGCTGGTGCTGATTTGTATAAGAGAACGATTCAAGTTCAAAGCTGTGAATGCCTTACCTTCACTATTCAGATTAGCTTGGGTCCTTTTCGAACTTAACTCTGGCTTTCTTGATGATTTGTTTTTCTGCAACTGTTCTCTGTAAAAAGAATTGAAATATGTAGTTTCAAATATTGAGGAATATTTATTAACATTTAAAAATATATTTTTGATCATATTTCATTTTACGTTTTAATTAAGATAACCATTCAACATTGACCTCGTGCACATATTTCCTATATGATTAGATGAAACTGGTAACATACATTAACATATAATTATGATGATATTCTCAAATAATTAACTGGAATTACAGAAATTGCAGAGATGCTTTCAATTTTGTTATCCTGCCAAGATGTGAAAAGGCATCGGCATAAGGGAAATGTATACTATTGAAAGAAATATTTATTCAATAGTTTCTCATCTCCCAACACAAGTAGATGTATACATTAAAGCAATATAGTCAATCCTGACAGAGATATAGCTTTTCACAGCACTCTGGCAACACTTTTTGTATTTTGATGCGGGAAAGAGTTACATTCATGAGTTATGACCTACCCCTAGTAACAATTTCATTCATGTCAGGCTGAAGTCTGTTTTAGTGTGTGCTTTGAACTCTGGAAATTCTTCTGCGGTCAGTATCGAAACACTTTCAGATGAAGACATTGTGCTATGTGGTATGTTCTTCTCAGTATAATCCTTGGCTTGTTTTCAAAATCTGAAAGCCAAGATGTTATGTGTTTTGCGTTATTACCATAATTCCGACATAATACGCATACATCCATACTTTGAACAGATGCTGAACAAATATCATTTATTCATCCCTTTTCAAGATGGGGACAACCATTGACAAATCTGCAGCAGATGTTTTGATTTATTAAATTACTTTATTTATTCAAATTGAATGCCGTTTGACACTGCAGATATATCTCTACAGGTACTCCACAAAACATAACTGGTTTCCTTCCAACATACATTTGTTTGCCCATTTATGACAGAAGAATGATACTAGTCAAAATGACTAATGCAATCCAGTCGAAAATCTGGACATGCGCAGTACACGACACGAGTAACCATTCACGAACGCCTAACCCCAGTCTTGGTCAAAGGGAAGTAAATCGGATTGGCTTGCTGGGCAGACAATTTTGTCCAGGGAATTTCAGATGAATATATGGGATTGAAGTTGTCTCCCATTGGACAATAATGATTTTGTTGTAAGTTGAAAGTGTTGTTTATTAAGTTGAATAACCTGTGACTGATTTATAATAAAAATAGTGTTTGCTTTTAGCTATGTTGACACATTAAGAGCCATTTTCAGAAAATGCTGTAGTTCTGAAATTGAAAGTAAAATTCAGTGCGGGATAAGGGTCACCTTTGATTTGACCTCCTAGCTCTTTCAAGATACGGTGAACATGTGAGTTTGTGGTAGTTCTAAGAATGAACTTTAGTTTGATACAGGTATATGTGTTAATTCATTTGCTAGTAACGAACCATAACCCATAATGCTATAATGGTCGCCTATGGAAAATGATTTACTTCCCTTTGACCTAAATCTTTTGTTGTTTACAAAATGGCGACCTTCTGTGCATCAGCCGTCGCCATCTTTGATCTCGTGTTACCCGTCAAATAGTGGGGCTCGTTCGAGTCGAGTAGATTAGTGATAAAGCGGATGCGCAGTTCGCTTACTCGATATGTTCGTCTTTCAACTCCAGTTCTCTCGTTACGCGAGTAAACAAGTCGAAAACGCTCATAGGTTTCTTTGTAATGTTTGGTAAAGATCGGAAATACTCGGGATACCGAGTTCTCTGCAGTTTTGAATCATCTCTGACCAGGCAACATCATCGACTTTAATTAGTTTTCCTGTGCTTTTGGGTGTTAGGTGTTGCTGAAACAAATTCACTCTCGAGGCAGCCTCGCTGTATTGAGAACGTGAAACAGTTTGCCAAGCTTCACCGTGTTGCTCGGAGCGTAGTGGGCTTGTTTAAGACGTTTGATGTAAGGGAGATACTGGGACTATATAAGGCGCTGTGAAGCTTGGCGTTGTGAAGCCTTGCGCTGTGTTACAGAAGAGAAGCCTCGCTTCCTTCTGGGTAGCTTTCGGGCCTCGCCTGATTGCTAGGTTGAAGTGAATATTCGCCAGAGAGCAGCTGTGGCTTATTGAGGCATAGCCTCAAATAAACCAGGTCAACAGTGAGTGAAACTGCGCCATTTATATATATTGTAAGTTCACGCAATATATGAATTAGTTTTTGTGAGTGATACCTGTCGCTGTTTTATTATTCTTGATCCTTCCTTGAATCTAAATCCTTTATATAATAGTTTGCACTAATCGTAAGGCTGAGGTAAATTTATAGCTGTTAAATCTTTTATTTTTTTTATTTTTATGTAATAACCGCTCGGGACGCAAAATCGTTACAATTCCTTTAGTAAGACACCTCATATGTTTATAAAGATGAAACCATTAATTATCCCTAAATAACATATGAAAAAAATATAACTAACAATCTTCATGTACTTTCAAAATACTATTTCCCTGATTAAGATGAATTTGATATATATTTTGCAAGTTGTAGAAAAAGACTTTAAGTCATATCCAACTATGAGAATTAACTAAAATTACATGGAGTTATAGATCAACTTTTTAGTTTTTACTCAATAACAATTTTATTTTGCAAATATTTGAAAAGGCACTTATCAAGTTTTCAAGAAAAATATCTCCTGAATATAAATATATTTTTTTATTTGTTTTATATTAATAATATTTTGGTCCTTTTTAACTTTGAATACAGTCACCCTAATTTCCCTCTTTATTACATATAAACCGTTAAGAAAACGGTATTTTCCCGCTAATTTTTACACGTTCTTCAGTGAATATCTTTTTTTAGAAATAAAAAGTTAACAGGGCACTTACGGCATAATGTAGAAAATTCATTTAACTTTTATTTGACATATATTTTATAACAATAAAGTAATAACATTTTGGTCCTTTTTAACATTTTAAATAAGTACTGCTAACTTTTCAGCGTAAATATAGGTTTCCGTGATTGCTAGCGAAAGCTTCCGATGTTTACCGAGTATTATCAGAATACTTATACTGGGACATATGTTAATTGGTTTGTCGTGTGTGTATTGTGTCTAATTGTACACGGTCTATATTTTTCAACACGATTAAGAAAATTTACCGATAATGTAGATATTACATTGCGCCACAGGTCAGCTTTCTCATTTCCGATTCCGACGATTTACATTTCCTGATAAATTAATTCAGAAATAAATATGTCTCTAATTAATTATGTGACTTTTGATTGTTCGATTGTTAAAAATAAAAATGAAAATTTCAATTGTTTTCAATTTTTAACAATTTGTTAAATGGAACTCGAATATATACCTAGTATTACAAGAAACAAAAGAAGGTACCAGAAACGGGATTCAATTAATGGAATGTTAAGACTGCGGAGTGCAAGATGATCCGGACAGTTCTCGGAAATGCCCGAATGAATTTAGCTTTCCCTGACCTTAAACTCAAATTAAAAGAACTAGGAGTATCTACCACATTGCGCAACTTATAAAAAATCATTGAACTGATCCAGTGCATGAACAAAATGACTGGCAATAAGTAAATCGAAATAAGCATTCCCCGCACCCAATAGGTAAGGCAGTATAAGAATCTTAACTAAATAAACTAGTTTAACATAATGTGTTTACATACATACATCGACTTTTGAATGATTTAGACTAAATTTCAGCTATCACCCTCGCTGACAGTACAAGATATATCATTTAGTAGATCTATTCTAAATAGCGATTAATATATCCAAAGTGTAGGATTAATTTGAAAATCAACAATTAGTTAAGAGTCTGTTGCGCATTAGCAAGAAAACAATACATAATATAATTATTTATATATACATAAGACATACACATTCGTGCTGGACGGGCTGGGCTGATCTATCGAATAACATGAAAAGTATGATACTTATATTTATATGAAAGTACATTTACTTCTGTTTTTCTTTCTTCTTTTAATTCTTCATTAATTATTTTCGTAATTGAAAAGCATTGTACAAGAAATAGGCTATACGGGTTATAATGTGTTTATTTTCTGATGAGATGATATTGTAAAAGGACATGTGTGTTCTGTTCTTTAACCAGTAGGGCAAAAAATATATTTTTCGTATGTGTTCATACGATGAGCAGTAGAAAAAGAAATGTATCTCATCTTCAACTACCCTTACATTTTTAGAAATGCATAATGGACAATGTCTTAAGTCTCTATCTAGTTTCCGATGCCGTCCTATCTCTATCATCAAGTCATGACAAGAGCACCTACAATTTGCCAAAACTGTTTTAAATTTATAGCTTAATTCAATTGAAAGATATTTTTCAACGATTAGTAATGATTTGTAGTGTTTGTAGTGAATTGCTTTTGGTGATGATTCAATGTCGCTATGGATTTTTTGTGAGTAACAGTCGATAAGTCTCTGTTTGACAGTAGCTATAAATTGATCGTGATCTCAACGTCTTGAACAATCCATACATATCCAAAACCATACGTGAATAATAAGTGTTTAATTTTTGAAGCCCACGTTTCTCTTCCAGCGTAATCTAATTGCAGTAATAGGTAATAACATTGTTTTGGGTATCTATAGGGTTCAAGACGGAGAAAGCGTATCCAGTATTTTATACAGTTAGACATATAAGTAATACATAACGGGAGGCGTCCACATTCGCTAAGAGAAAATGCGTCCATGCAGTCATTATACAATAGACAATATTTCTTACACAACTTTGTGTGTACAGATTCTATTTTTTGGTTGTACTTATGACCCCAGATGTTGGAAGCGTAGCAGAGAATTGGTTTCACCATTGAATCGAATATTTTAAACATTTCTGTTGGCGGTATGTTCCTAAATTTCTTTTGATATCTAAGTATACAATTTGACGCTTTAGTAGCTTGTAAAGATAATTTATCGAGAGTAACAGACCAAGACATTTTCGGTGTGAAGTAACCCCCAAATACTTATAGAATGAAACTACTTCTATCGGATGTCCGTCAAGAAACCAACGTTCTGTTTTTTTAACAACACCCCCATTTCGAAAAACGACAATTTTAGTTTTACTTACATTGATTTTCATTCCTATTTCATTTGAGAAATCTGATATATAATTGATTTGTTTTTGTAATCTTAAAACAGTTTCTGCGAAACTTGTAACATCGTCTGCATACAAAAGTGCATATAGGTCGCATATTTCATCTGAAACAAAGATCCCATTTTCACATTTATGTTGTAAGTATTTAACCAGATCATTAATGAAAATACTGAATATTTTTGGACTTGCTGTACAGCCTTGTCGTGTTCCAACTAGGCACTTGAAAAAGTTACTGAATCCGTTCTTGGCCTTAACACTTGATTTCGTGTTACTATAAATTGATTTCATTATGTTTAGGAATTTGCCGTTAATGTTAATGCGTTCGAAAGATTTCCATAGTTGAGCGTGCTGGACTTTATCGAAAGCTTTCTCAAAATCTATGAATATACAATAGAAACGGCCACCCTTTTTAGAAAGATACTTTTGTAATAGAGACATTAATATAAAAATGTTATCATCTGTAGAATATCCCTTTCTGAAACCTGCTTGGGATTCATCTATAATTGTATTATGTTCGCACCATTTATCTAATCTAGAGTTTAAAATAGTAACGAATATTTTAGAAATTGAATTAATCAAAGAGATAGTTCTATAATTATTAGGGTCGTTTCTTGACCCCTTTTTATGTATAGGTGTAATGATACTTTCCCCCCAAACTGAAGGAAATTGGCAGGATTCAAATATTTCGTTAAAAAGTGTTGTAATATAGGGCAGTATCAAATATAGAGAGTGTTTGTACATTTCAATATTTATACCATCGGGTCCTGGTGTTCGATTGTTTCTTATTGATTGATTACTGTGTATAACTTCCTGTTCAGTTATTGACAAATTTAGAGCGCTACAGTCATAGTCATTGTTGATGTAAGAAAAAAAGTTGTTGTTTTGCTTGCTGTTAGATTTTGGTGCACTGTTTGAAAATAGGCTTTTAAAATAACTATACCGTTCTTGTGATGATATATTGTCAATAACAGGTGATTTAATTTCATCCTCTCTAAGCAATCTCCAAAATTCTTTGGGGTTTGTGCTAGCGGACAATAAACTCGTGCGTTTTTTTGACAGAGATATTCTTTTCTTTTTTCTACATAATGCCTTGAATCGATTTCGATGCAAAATATACTGAATACGATTCTCTTCTGTATTGTTTGATCTGTAGTGTTGAAGGGCCCTATATTTATCCCGTTTTGCCAAACAACACTCCTCATCCCACCCCATTTCGGCTGAGATGAGGGCGCAGAGACTTTGTTGCGAGTTCTCATATTTGTTCCAGCCCTCTGGTATAGCTCTATAAAAGATGATAGTGAGTCTGACAGAGTTTCATAGTTCTTTGAATCTAGTTCTGCGGTAAATCTATGGAAAAGTTCAGAAAAATCTGTGATAAACTGATCTTTTATATCAGGCTTCCATCTCATTTTATAAAAAATTCGATACATTATCATTTGCATTCGATATGCCTTTATTAACTAATGTTTCAGTTTGATCCTCAATTCTTAGAGTACAGTAAATAGGAAAGTGATCAGACAAATCTAATTCTCCCACACCAAAGTCAATGATATATTTAAAAAGGACAGTTGAAGCCAGCATATAGTCAACAACGCTATTTCCACTGTTAGCAAAGCAGGTGAAGTTACCAGATGTATCATTAAAAAGTCTGCCATTCATGATGTGGATGTCATATGCACAACATAGTTCTAATAATGATAGACCATATTTATTTGTTTTTTGGTCTCGAGAACATCTATTTAAATCAAACACATCAGAAGGATAATCAGCATAAACATCCTGGAAAATGTAGGAAATATCATCATTAGGGATATAATCTAGACAGTTTGAGGTCCGGGCATTGAAGTCACCCGCCATCAAAATATCTACATTCGGGTATTCAGATATTACATTGTCGACTGTACATTGCAATAGCTCAATACCATTTGACTGGTTATGAGTGTAAATCGGTGAATATTCAGGGGAAATATATGCAAAAATTAGAACGATATCCTTCTGATCATTGCTGTCGATATGCAAGTATAATATTATAATTTCTTCAACATGTGGACAAATTCTTTGTATTTTAAAGTTTTCATATATTGTGTCTCGAATAAAAATGGTCTCACCCCCAGAGCCTCTAAATGCTCCTGGTTTCTTTGACCGAAAATAGTTGAATTGTATATAACCTGGTAGAAAATGTTCAAAGTCATTGGCATTAGTGCCCCATGTTTCTATTAGCCCAATGCTATCAAACTGCTCGCAATACTGTGCAAAGTGTTTATCGTTTTCATATTTCATCAACCCAGCGATATTCCAACAGCACATTTTTATGTCATTAAAAAGTGGAGAGTTGTTTCCCTTAGTTATATCGACACAGTTACCTCCCTTGTCACAATATGTTAGACCTTGGCCCATTTCCTTAGCGGAACAGGCTGCTTAGTATCACTATCAAAAACAAAGCGCTTACCATCCACAACCAATTTGTCATACTGGAGGTAGGCTTTCTGTCCTTTTTTTTATTGCATCGAACATAAAAGGAGATAAGGACTGGCGAATCTGACTTATCCTGTGGGGAAAATCTCCACCAACTCCTATTTCTGCAGACGATGCGCCTTGTAAGCCACGGTTTCTTCTTTCCTTTTTTAAATTCTTAAATTCCTGTAAAATTCTATCTTTGTCTTTGAAGAAAGAGAATTTAACAATTATAGGCCTAGGTTTATTATTTGCCGGGAGTCGATGAGCTCGTTCTATGCTAATTCGAGTGTCATCCATGTGAAGAGTTTCGCTGATATAGTGCCTCACTTTACGCTCACTTTCTTCCCATGTTTCCTTTTGTGACTCTGGGACGTCATAAAACTTAAAGTGTTCGCGTCTGGACTGAGCTTCTAAATTTTCTACTTTTGTGTTTAGAGAGTCCACCTTTTTAGAGAGTTCAACGTTGTCTGTCTTTAACTTATCGTTATCTTGCCTTATCTTATCGATTGAACTTTCCGTTTTATCAAATTTCGATTCAAGTCGCTTTACGCTACGTTGTATGTCCATAAGCAATGGTAGAACTGCAGCATTAGAGTTGCCATTTAGTGGAAGTTCACTATTTTCTGTTAGACTCTGATAGTCATCATCATTATTATCGTTATCGTTATCACTTTCTGGAACATCATGTCGATCAGAATTGGTTAGTAACCACTCATTGATCGTTGGTTGAGCAGAGTTCTGTTTGTTAATAGTTGAGCATAAAGAACTTACAGGATTTGGATTCTGGTTATCTTCAGTGACGTAATCGGCTTGTGATTGAGTCTTGTTGGTCTGTGAACTCTGAGGAATGGCTCCTTTTTCTATAGCGCTTCCAGTGCGTCTGGATCGAGTTACTCGGTCGATGTCGATGTCGAAGTTGTTTCCCTTTGTTCCCTTTGTCGGCCCGGGGTGCGGTTCGATACACTGAGCTACCAACAGAGTAAACAGGGCTAGTCTAATAGAAAATGACATAGTTTTAAAAAGAGATTTGAAATATGTATCTCTAGATGTCGATCTATAGTTTACTCGTTGTACAAATCCTCCAATACAGCATCGCCAAGCTTCTAGTGATATACCCATTGTTTATACTGACACGGCTGGCTGGCGTCTTTGAAAGTGGTCAAACTTGTCAAACTGGTTTCCGAGGTTAAAGATCAACCCCAATGAAGTTTTTCAATCAAATCAGGTCTTCCAAACGTTACGACGAGATATTGGTTCTGCTTATTATGATGTAATGATTAAACTGGCAGTATCGGCAAATTCCTCATTTTGTTATTGCTAGATAAATGTCCAAAATTCTTCCATGTTTCATCTCCGTCCAGAATTATGCCGCCCTCATTCAGGACCGGTCACAGTCAGTTGTGCAATTGAAGTCATTTTACCAATGAAAATACACCCAAGATTCAGAATTCAGAAAGACAGACTTGAATCTTCAGTTCAGTTGATCTAAAAACAAAAACAAAATAAGCATATGAAAACTTTATAACAATTGAATAAAGTTGAAAACATTGTTTTTTCAAGAATCTTCTAAGTGGTTAGCATCGGGGTTCGATAAATTGATTAAAAAATATCGAAATCTTAAAACCCGAGTTTTATTACCCTATAATCCCATGTAACCGGACAATGAAGTATCCTGTGTATCTCTTCCCTACCCTCCGGCATCACTATCGATGTATACAAACCGAATATTACGTAAATGTCCGGTAATTTCCGTTAATTAGCAAAATGATAACAAGGACAGATAACAGTCAAATTAGTCAATAATTAGTACGGCTTAAACAGTGGTATATTGTCTCCCCTGTTTATGGCATGACGAGCATTGTGCCATATGCGTCTTTTCCTCATTTTACACGTTCCCTGATTCAGACAATTTTTGATACACATTGTATGTGACGACATTGAAAATGTAACATAGTAACACATATTAGTGGTGTAAATGTGGTGTAAAAAGTGACAACGATTTACTTAGCTGCAAAGCAAAACTTGTTATAAAAGTTACTGTAGTATACTATATAGAAAAATATACCTTGGGTAAATAAAATAAAAGAAGAAACAATGTATTTCATTTTACTGTTGTTTTTTTAAAACCCTTTGTCCATTGAATGGATTCCATGCATCAAACAATTGGCTTCAAAGTTGGCTCCAACTTTTTCTTCCGTTTTGCGAATGTGTTGGCGAAAGAAAAGTGAATTGGAAACTAGTAGTGTAGCATCAGATAAACTAAAGAAGATTACAAGTAATCAAAAAGGTGATGATGAAAACCCACAAGCCGTTGAACAATCTGAAATCACTAGCTTTATTCATCAGAAGAATCAATTTAACTCAAAGCTAGAAATATGGCGATTTTTTAATATTTAAATGTGAATTAGATAATGCAGATATATAGGAACAACGTGTTTAGAGAATGTTCTGAAAGTTATCCTTATTTCATGGCAAAAGATTCGAAATTTTCGACTTTTAGAAATATTGCGAATTATTCCGAACTATGCCACTTATTATCGATAAATATTGAAAATTAACAATTAAACAGGAAATAACGAAAGAAAATAAGATTTTGTATAAAATTCAAATACCACATATACATTTTAAACAAAATATGACAACAAATCGGAAGACGTTTTTAATGAAAAGATAATTTAATATAAAGCGTTAATTAAACTCCTAAGAGTGAACACTTCAAATAAAACTTATCAATAATGGACATTTGTGATGATATCAAATCTTTGAACAGTTTTGTTTAAAGAAAAAAGCTAATTTTACCCCTATTCTGATGCAGCATGGCAGCTTTCTTTTCAAACAAATCAATATAACTTGAACTATTTCGCTAAATTACAAATGTATCCTGAAATCAGAATAAAACTTGAATAGAAAAAGAATTATTAAATTCTGTCATTTTGCCCGATTTCTGATTCCGTCTAGCTTGCATGTTTTTTCAACCAATCAATACGGCTTAATCAAATATGGAAGAGGCTCACTCAAGGACAATTTGCACTATTTTATTTTGGAATCTGACAGACGTATTCAGAGAAAAGGAATTTTACAGTTTAGGCATTTTACTCCCTGCTTGCTGCCACGGCAACAAAAGATGTGTTTAGAATTGTTATCTTTGAACAAATTTGAAAAAGGACCACCAAAGGATTATTCCTGTGAAGTGTTGTTGAAATTTGCCAAGTGGATTAGGATGAGATGTCATTTGAGGCATAAAAGTCAATTTACCCATTTTCTTGTACCAATCAATATGGCTTAACAAATTATGACATTACATCTAAACAAATAATTGTTTGATTTATTGCATGCTTGTCCTTATAAACGACAGGTAGAAGTGGTGTACCTGTACCACGGACTGATGTCACTACAAAATAACCTTTATACACCACAAATTAGAAGAGTTCAAAATTAAAGGTACAATAACAAGGCATATGGTTATGATGTGGTTTTTTATAAACAATGGAGACAATATGTGGGAAATACGATCGTTTCACACATGTAGGTAAAATACATTGTAATAGTTATTTTTAATTTGATAAACTCGATGTTTGAAACAGTGAGCTTATCAGGATATAATCCACTATTATACCTAAACAATCTACTGAAAAGCATGGAATAATCACAGATCACAGATTATATTTTACACTTTAAATGATTTCCGTGGCAAATAACAAGATATGTGAAAAAAATTAATACTGATTGATGTCACACTACCATGTATTTTGTTTATATGAGATAATTTCACATGTTATATGTATATAGGCCAGTGGCCTTAATGTAATGTAAATAAAATTGTAAGTTGTAAGTTGTTACTTTGAACCGGTTGTATGTAGTAACGGTGGTATGTAGTATTTAAAATTAGCATTATTAGACCGATATTGTTTTAAATGCTGGACTACAATGTACATGTGTGGCCCTCTTATAGAGATAACAAGGTGGTAAAACAATTTAACAATAGCGTAATCATTATTGTTATGTTAATATTTACGAAAGAGCAATAAAATACAAAGGTTCGTACTTGATATTGAAATGTTTATAGAGCACTTAAAATGGAGATAATTATAAAGCACTTTAAATAGACAAGTTTATAATATATTCACATTTTTCACATTGTCAGTGTAGGTTTCAACTTAGTAGGATTGTTTTTACTTTTCAATTGTAACCGTCTTGGACATTTGGATAAACGACTTATTATGGCATCTGATAGAACAAATATTACCAGGAAAAGAGAAATAACCAACCTTTCCTTTACTATTAAAAGTGAGTATATTCTCGTAATTTGTATTCTAACTACCATGTATTCACTTCCTTGTCGACTGTCTGTGGTGTTGATAAACATTCAGAGTCTATCTTTGCTCAGTGTTAGATGGTTCGATTCACATACGCGCTTTAGAAAAGTCCCGCGTCCTAGGCGTTAGTATTCAAGCAAAATGGCGGCGACTTTTATAGGGATCGATAACACAGACAGGCAATATACACTAATCGATATCAGAATGAAATAACAAGAAGTTCTATATATCTTACGTCACTAAATGAGCTGTTTGAAACTTTCAAGTGTAAAGTTAGACAACTAGTTTGCTTCAAACGTTACATTTTCGAACATCCGTTAAATTTCCAAATACGTTACACTAGCATGCGATACAGAAGACAATTTAATTATTCTATTTGTTATAAAAATGCAGAATATGACACACATGTGTGTTCATAAAAGGGACACGTTATACCCTGACAACTTCGCACTAAATTAGACAGTTTTCATCGAAACATCTTACCACTGTGGCCGTACAATGGAACATCTTAAATTTTAAATGAACCACTAACAATATAGATGAAACTTATATGAGCGATGCTCCAGGAAACCCAACCGTAGCGTAATTGTTACAATTGCTAACAAAATCTGCCTTCTTATCCATGTAGTGAGATCCAAATAGACAATGTTTGTCAGACTTGCAGAGAAGGACAAAGCTGTATGGATGCGTACATTGATCGGAAACACTGGTGGCAAATGGTACAGGATTGGTTCTCCCAGGTCAAGCGGCTCTTATGTTTCAGGATTTATTGTGAACCAAAATTCTACTTGACAGGCCATTTGCTTAAAAATCCAATTAACAAGTTAGAATATGACATGTATCATGTCTTAATAAATAAACCACCAAATTGAAAAGAAAACAACGGAACATTACATTTATTTTCAGAGATTGCAGATTTTGAAAACCCTACTGACGATGTGAGAAAATTGAAAGAAATGAACAAACGATTAGATGCTAAAAATAAATCATTGAGACAAATGAATTATCAACTCGAAAACGTTTTAGATGGTAAAGAACATATTTTAACCAAGAGAAGAGACCAAGTGTTTAAAATGACAGATAAAATCCAAGATCTCAAAAATGAAGTTGCATTGCAAAAAAGTTATATCAATGTAAACGAAAAAGAAATCGCAGATGTAAGGAAATAAATAAAAGCAAATCAGGAGCTCGTTGGACGATTTGAAAAGGATGCAATAAATAAGAAGGCAGACAATGATAATTTAAAGAAAGAAATTTACGAGTTCCAACGTAAGGTGGAGTCCCTAGAAAAAGAGTTAAAGAAAGCTGAAAATATCATTAAAAAAGGAAGAAAAGAATCTAAGGGAATGGAGATAAACACGGCCAATATTATGGAAGTCCAAAGAGAACAAGGACGAAAACTTGACGAACAAACACAAAAGATTGATAAACTTTTAAATATGTTTACAAAAGGGGCTGTCTTCGATGGTAGAGTAAACCAAACTGAGGAAATTCTTTCATCTGAAGTTAAGCACTTAGCAGGGATGAGTATGACATCACCAGATTGTGTAACTGGACTTAGAAGATGGAAACCTACTGGAAAAGCTCCTGAAACACGTGACAAATCCATGGGTGAACCTTTAAGCTCACTATCATTTTCACCCAAAATTAAATCTTCGTCTAAAGTGCCTAGGAAAGGAACACTTTTGCCAATTGTTGAAAGGAAAATGACTCCAAACGCATCTATATAATCATACTTTTGACTCCCCCCTCCCCACCCCCTAAAAAGAAAACAAACTTGTATGTCATCTCATTAGACATTGTCTTTTTAATAAAGTTGTTTGTAAAGTTCTGCGTAAACCTTTCCCACATGCAGAAGCATTTTGATGCCATCTGCAATATACTTTTTTTTAAAGATATGTTGGCTAAATGAGAAATTGTTCAAAAAGGGCAATTTATACTTTAGAAAAAGTAGGTCCCATTTTGTTAGATAATTAAGCTCTCCTTTATTGCAATTGTCCATTTCTATGTCTAGGTGTTTTCAAGTTTATTTGCTGCAGGCTGGATGTATGTATATGGGAACGGATTCAATCCACTGAATTGTCCCAACAATTCAATTCAGAATTCACAATTGTATTGTATTGTATTACAAGACCACCGACCCTTAGACATAAATATAAACTTCATAGAAATACTAACACCATGTGTTGTTATAGTTTAAACTTGATTACAGTTAGCCACGACTAATCAGATTTGTATTGGTTGTCGACCGCTGAATGTGTTATTTTTCGGTTATTTGAGAAATAACTTCTTTAAGTAAGATGTTGATATTCATTCCTTAAAAATATTGTGTTTTTTTTTTTTTTCAACAATCCGTTTAGACATTAGTCACTTGTCCTTTTTAATGATGTAGTTACTAAACAAATGTTTTTCTCTATCTTGGACACTATTGCCCCTCTGAAAATGTATGCTACTGGGGATTAACCAGAAAATTGCTTAGAATTAGAAGAACGCCTTATCCAAAATAAGCTATTACATTGGTCCCAACAATGATTTAAATCCCAGTGCAAGCTTGATACAAGACGAATTTTGATGCTAAGCATCAAAGACGCCGCGCATGATTTTAAAGCATGACTTAAAGGGAAGCAGATGCAGTTCAATACATTTAAATAACCTGTGCAAACGAACAGGATGTAAATATTTTGAACAAGAAGGCCAAATGTACCTTTATCTTAAACAAGAAGGCCAATATGTTCCTTTATTGCTCACCTGGATACCATAGTCTATAATAAAATGTTATCAAGAGCAAAAATGGTCCATTTTGACATAGGGAGTATACACTGTATATGCTAGGATCTATGTGATATTCAGCATGTAAAGTTTAGTCTTCAAACCATTTGGTTTACCGTTTGCTTAACATTGACTGCAACAATAAAGTGTCATACAAGCTGAAGTTTCTTAATTTTAAATCTGGTCTTACTAGATCAATTAGATAAACAAAAAACATAGATACTGAAATATTAACAGATATTAACTTAAGTGTTAATGCCTCTAGTTATAAGTTAAGTGTGACACAAGCTTTGGAAGGAGAGAGGGGAGTCTATTCTCCTTCCAGTTGAGCAGAAGTATGATAACAAAAGACGAGAGTATATAAACAAAAAATACAAATAATTCTAACGAGTTTAAAGATATTTAATATCAAAATTAAGCATTTATGAAATTAAAAGAAAAGGTTCTCTTGTATAGTCAACATATAGCAAGAATACAATGGTCTGAATGAACAACTGTATGGGGAGGAACGTTTTAAGTTTCGTAATACAACAGAAATAAATAGGAAAAAACATCACCCGAAACTTTTTTCTGAGCTTTGATGAATCGAGTCGTCAGAGCAGTAAACCAAACAATTTAAAAAGTGTGGCCTAGTGAACTCCGTAAACCAACTCATAAAAAAAGCTTAGCCTAGTTAGTTGGGGAACAGTTATTAAAAACAATTTAAATGTGTCTAAAGTTTTGTAATAACGGTAAACGATGTACATATTTTGTATCTTGTTGTTTCTTAAATCAGTTAATACAATTTATTCAATCATAAAGGCTGTTTTTTCAAACATATTACAGAGTTTTTCTTTACAATAATATTTGTTGGTTGCTCCCTTTTCGATTACGTCACCCCATGGTACAAAATTAAAACCTACCCCATACTGACGCCGCGCTTCCACGCGGCGTCAATAAAATGTAACGGCTAATCTATTGAATCCAAAACGTCAGTTTAATATCATGGCGTTGATCATAATTGGTCAATACAAGGTTAAGTTTCCTGTGTAGTAAATCTACATTCCTCACTAAGTACACACAGTAACTTTTTAACTCTTCCCTTATTTAGCGCCATTTTGACTATGCATCAACTTCATGGTTCGATAATTTAACGCAATCTTCAAAGGTTAGAGTGCAAGCTACACTAAATAAAACCAATGAGATTTGTGTTGAACCAATATCCGAGGTCACATTTCGGTACAGTGCATTTGACCCGTTTAAATAGGAAGACAGTATACAGTAGAGTTAATCTGATTACTCTAAGTCATGTATACACATTTATTCACAGGTTTGCATTCCCTATTTAATGGACCACTTACCCCTATCAGTGAACTCTACGAGTATCTTACCAGGTTTAGAGTTAAGAACAGAACAGAACAGAACAGAAGTATTTACAACACAAGCATATACGCTCATTGTGCATAGCATACATAATTAACATACATGTTAAGGATGATGTCTTCTTCAATGGTTATAAGTTATAAAATGTCGGAATGTGAATGATAAGCAATTCCTAATGTCAAAGGTGTTTGGAAGAGATCTTTCGCCTTTAATAGGTGCTGGTTTTGGAACAGATTTCCGCAACATGTAAGGAAAGCCTAAAGTATATATTAATCGTCTTAATGTCGTTATAAATGATTTAATGTTTTTCTTTGACAACCAAGCGTTATAATTAAATTTAGCATAATTTAAACCTTCATATATCACATATTATATAGGATCGCATTTGAAATAAATGGTTTCACTTAAACTCCTGTTTGTGTTATTCTTAACATGTAATGTTGGTTTATGTTAACTCGTGCACTATATTGTTTTAAAAAATGAGTGTCTTAATCTATATTGTCATGTAAATGGTACATGTTGTGTTAAATATATATATATATCTATTTATCTGTCTAAAAACATTAATACACGTTTATCAGATAACACAAATAGGCACTCAAATCGAACTTTAATCACGCTACGCCACAGACCGGTATTATTTATCCTGACAGAAGTCGTAACCTTGCGCTCTTAGAAGGGAACTACCATGGTTCAGTGATTGCGATAGTCGTCAGTCTCTAAGATCTGACGGACAAACATTCCCTCGGACCGACAAATTTGCATGCAATAATGTGTTGAACAAAGAAGGAAAGAGATGACAAAATTAGCTTTCAAAAGAGTTCGTGAAGTAAAATGGTTTCATCTGAACGGGGATCGAACCTTGGTCACCCGATCATGATACTTCAGTTTAAAATGAAACACTTTCTTTGAGACCTGACAACATTGTAAGGTCGACCACACCCAAATGTAAAACTATATTAACCCTTTCCCACATACAGACATATTTGGCAGCTGAAGACATTGTGACAAAATGAGAAATTTCTAATAATGAGAAACATTTTAAGCTCTTTTCAATTATACTCTTATTTATACAGATGTTCCATGTTTGTGCCTAGATGTTTTCAGATTTGTCTGCTGCAGGTTTGTCTGTAATTGGGAAAGTTAAAACAATTGCAAAAAGAACCACATCATGAACATGTTCATAGGAGATTTCATTTGAAACTAAAAGTTCCTTTAACCCTTTTTCTGGTGACGCCTGGCAGCTATTTGTTTCAACAAATCAATATGGTTTGAACAAATTATGTACAGTGTCACTTAAGGAACATTTCTGCTAGACTATCTTGAATTCAGACGAGAACTTAAATAAGTATTTAACCAAAAGATTTTGGAATCAGACAAGGGGATTCAGAGAGTAAAATAAATATGGTCACGTCCCGTCTCAACATGTAATACAGTCTGTACTCTGCAAAACTGCATACATGCTTTATACAAAGTATGTAAATGACGATCTGTCATGCGTGTATATATATTGATATACATTATTTTCTTAGTCTTTTGATTTAGGTTTTTTTGTTTTTTTGTTTAGTTGTTTTACTTTTTCTTCTCCTTCACAAATCCAACTATGGATAACCTTTAACCTGTATTGTTGTTTGTTTGTATTTCTGTTAATCGTGAAAAATTGTACATGTACTTACAATATCTCCTATAAAGGGGGCAATAAAGAAATTGTATTGTATTGTATTGTGTTGTTGTACTGTAATGGAATCAGACAAGGGGATTCAGAGAGGAAGAATTTTAAAGTTATGGATTTGTTCTCCCCGTCTGAAGCCACAGCAGTCAGAGTTCTGTATATAATTTATATCTTTCATTTGTTTTTAAAAAGATCCCCAAAGTAACATTCCTTATTAGTTTAAAATCGGTCCAGTGGATGTTATTTGAAGCTATAATTTAATTTCACCCCTTTTCTGATGCCACCTTTATGCTATGTCTTTCAACCAGAATTATTGATTGAAAAAAATATGGAGAGTGTTACTAAAAGAGGATTTAGATTGAAATCAGACAAGCATTTTCATAAGAATGGAATTTAAATTATTTGTCATTTTGCATTTTTCTGATGCCGTCTGGCTGCCATGGTTTACAACCAAGCAAACCTGGCTTGAACAATTGTTTAAAGAGAGTCAGCCAGGGAAAGTTTCTTTGAAATGATATTGGAATCCGACAAGGGGCTTCAGATGAGAACAATTGAAAAGATTGACAGTTTTCCCCCTTTCTGATGATGCAGCAATCAAAATTATTCATGTAATAATATACTTGAACAATTTTGAAAGAGCTCCACCAAAGAATCATTCCAGTGATGTTTGGTTGAAACTGGTCCAGTGGTTTAGAAGGAGATATTGTTCAAAGCTAAAAGATTACGACAACGGACGACGAACAGAGAGTGATCAGAATAGATCACATTGAGCCTAAGACTCAGGTGATCTATAAAACAAGCATAATTGGTTTATGACTCAGATAAACTTCCAAACTGAATACTTCATGTACATTATAGTGTACAAAAGCATTTATTGATGTTTTAAACTGGTTCTTTAGTATGCCAACTTCAAAATCTTTTCGCCTCTTATCGGAATTATTTAATAAAATTTAGTGGAAAAGAAAGTACATATGACAACAATAAATCAATTGTCTATTTTAACTATAAGTATGTACAATATCTTTCAGTTCGTTTGTTATGATTATATCTATATATAGGTCCGGTTAAAAACTAGGTCACTAGGCCAAATTTAAGAACAATGTTGTTGACACGCTAGAGGCCGCAAATTGACTCGAAAAGGATGAATTCGTCTTGTTGATGTATAAGACTAGTCAGCACATATAAAGGTTATATCGGATTAACAAAGGTCACTAGGCCAATACTAAGTAAAATCTTGTAGACAATCTTAAGTTCGCATTTATAGTTTGAGGATGTTTAAACCTTGTCAGAATGATTGTATTGATGATTCCTCGAATAAGTACAAATAATATAGTTCATGTATATAGAATATGGGTCAGAAAGGACCAAAACTAAAAAGGCCCATTTCCAAAAAGGTCGAAAACAAAACCAATAAATATACTTATTCAAGTATGGTTTTTACTATTTAATGAATATGACTAAATATATTAGATTATATTAAAATGTAACAAAAATGTTGATATGTTATGCTATTGTGATGTAAAATGTATATGTTTAAGCATTTTTAATTATGTAAATCTTGTCTCAATTCGCATACATAGGGTTAAGGGAAAGTAAATGTAATGTATTTTTTCCAGTGAAACGTATTAGGTTTTTCTTAAATAACAGTGACAAATAAATGTAACATCTAGTATTATTTTATTTAAGTTTAAGAAAGTTACAGAAGTATAGTTTTTACATCCAAAATATTATGAAGAATTGAGTAACAAATACAGAAGACGACATTGGTAAAATGATGGAAAATCTCTATAATTGAAAGTATTAATAAAGATAAGAGTTGAAAACATTGTGGCAGAAGGAAAAATTCCTCATCATACCCAATCGAATTACAATTGCGGGTTTTGATATACTTTACTTTATTTACAAAAATACTTTCAACACATTAGCTGTGTTTCTAGCCAAACAATACACTGGAATGCGGATAATTCGCGAACGGGTTCAATTCGCGATGGCGACTTGGCCCCCGTTGTACTAATCTTAACAACAGAGCCTATTTCCTGTTTAATTTGAAAATTCAACCCCCAAAAAATACAATTTCGAATTTATTTTAATATCCAAAAAAATACGACGGATAATTCTGTAAAACATGGTACTCGTTGCAAAATGGAAAATAATGCACCTAGATAAATAATGCACAAACCTGATTTTATAAATCCAAAAAAGCAAAAAAGCAAAAAAGAAAACTAGAAAATATGCTCATAGATGTTTTCTAAAAGCCCCGTCAGACCGGACGGCGAACAGAAAATGAACAAGGTCGCCGGCAAACGTGAAAAAAAATGCGAGAAAAAATCCCAAAACATTACAAACTTGAAAAAGGCCGCGCTTATGGCGTTTCTATTGAGATATATGGTCTTGGCAACGGCCATCATCGGCGATCCCGAGGCGCTCTTTCTTACCTCGTGTCTTGTACGTGTATCACAACCTAACGGCGTTTCTACCACGAGATCACTGCGACTTTATAATAATATCCCCGCCAGACCGGACTGACGTCCTTACTGCGCTGCTACGGCGACGGGAAATTGGCCGCAAGGTCGCCATAAGCGTGGTACAAGCGTGATGGAAACGCCAGACAACTTGTTGTGGTCGCCAATGATCGCCGAGTTACGGCGTTAGTTTTGAGCATGTTTAAAACAAACGCAAAGGTTTTGCGATCTGACTTGGAACGCAGTAAGAACGGTGTGGAGTCGCGAACGTCGTGAAACAAGCATGAACATTCGATTTTGGAGAAGTTCCGACTTCCTGAAGGGCCATATCCACGAAGTCCAACCACTAACAGTAGTCGGTGCAAGTAAAATGTATATCAAATAATATTTCACATGTCGAATTCATAACGCAATGCCATTCCTGACTGCACTTCTCTACAATATCGACCGATACACGTATATATTGAGTTTGCACGGATACGTACTCATTACCCCTATCGAGCAATGCAATAAGTCGGTGATGATAATTTTATATATTAATGTATTAAAACACAACAAAATCAATCCAAGTGAATAACAATTTTAAAACACATGTTAGAACGGAAAACATGCTCGTTCGTCATGAACGTTTGCTAAGCAAGGTTCCGACGTTAAATATACTGAACTGAATGGAAAGCAGGTAGTGAAGATAAATATATTTATCTGCGGAACATGGCTGCGACCAATCATGAAAGGAAAGCATGTTTATCCATGTCAAAAATAATAATTGCTCCATTTGCACTATTGTATTTGCATTGTACTTAACCTATTCTTACCGTGCTTTCTCATTGAGTTTTTGCAGATCAAGTCTAAGCTGGCTGCGCAATGGCCTGCAGACGATAACGGAGAAACGGTTAGGGTGGTTTGGAGGCAGGGGTGACTGCCATACCTGACTGCACTTCTCTACGCTCAATCCTCGAATGGCTCGAACATAGTGGCAATACACATACATACCCAGTTGAAATACACGAGCCTCTCGAACTACCTACAATATCGACCGATACACGTATATATTGAATTTGCACGGATACTTAATCATTACCCCTATCGAGCCATGCAATAAGCGGGTGATGATAATTTTATATATTAATGCATTAAAACACAAACGCATGTTCTTGGTGATGAGATCCAGGCCATTACGACAACTTCGGCTCCCTCCAAGCGCTCATCGTACAAGGCCACTGCTGATGGGGAGAGACTCCTGACCACACTGGAATAGACGGGGGCTTAAGTCGATGCAACTGCAGTAGAAGCTCATATACATATTCAAACCCACAGTTCATCCCCTTGAGAGGTCAACTTATGGGGACTTTGCAAAGTAGGTGATGGAGGACCTCGACAGCTCGCAGTGGATGCAGTTACAGTAGGAGCACAGTCAGTTACTCTACGAATTCTTGGATATGGACGACCGTGTCCGGGTACCAGGCTCTTGCTTCCCCAGCAGCAACAATGGCAGCATGAACCTGGATTGCAACAGCAATCCGCAACCTGGCTCTGCCTAGACCCAGGAGTACCTCCAGTGGTAACCTCCTCTCCAGTGCTGGCTGGTCACAGTCCAGTCGTCTTCGGTGTGGAACTCGCATAGCTCCAGTAGTGTCCAGTCCCAGATGGCATCGGAGACCACACTAACAACCTTGCAACCTCGGTTGAGGGGAACACCACAGAACGCGTCAACTCTTACCAACACCAGCTGTTCTGTCTCCAGGACAAGTTTCACTTCCCCAGGGGATAACGATGATTTGGGGACGTTAAGTGGGGTTTTCACCGACTCCTTTGTGGTTGAAATGCGCCGGCGACCGGATGGAAACAAGAACAGTCAGAAATGAACTGTAAACCGTGAACCGTGAATAAATGAATATCCGACAGTGCTTAATTATGTTTTTTCTTTTTTTTGTTTATGTTTCATTGATTTTGACCTTGTACATGAACAGTATGATAATTACATTCATATTTGTTGTAATTTTGACTAAAATTATTTCATGTATTGTTTGTTCTCGTTTCTAAGCTCCTGGGTTTAGAAATTAATTGGTTTGGAGGTAAAATGGGCCATTATGCCTCCCCTTAACCTATGTCAAATGGACTATTAGCATCATGTTGTGTATTTCAAAGTCACTGAACGAGCAATGTTTATATCATTCGGTTTGCCATGGCACTGTTCCAGCTGCTGAGTTGAAGTAGAGCTTGAGGTATTCACGCCGTTTCTTGGCAGCAGTGCTATCTCAATTTGGTCCTTTTACTTGGTCAGCATCATGCATATTGGCCTGTTGCCTCCGTGCTACTGGGAGAACATCGTGGTAGCCATCCTCGTGATCCAAAGCTGCATTCTGTAGCGTAGGAAAACACAGCGCATGAAGTTGTGAAGGCTTACACATACCTCCACAATGAGCCTTGCTGTGTCGGGCTCCTGTTGCATTGTGCCTTGGAGAACCTGAAACGTTGTGCCACTATCCCGAATCCATTATCAACTATCCTCTTTCCTCTGGATATCCTGTAGTTGCATATCCTCTGCTCCGTTGTTAGGTTGCGTTGTAAGTAGGTCTTCATCAGATAGGTACGGAGTCCAAAGGCATCATCTTTTATGTTTATGTCATCCTTCGGTAGGGGTTATGGCTGTTGAAAACCTATCGATCCGTCAGCTAGGCACTCCTTCAGCTCAGATTCATTAAAGATCATGGCATCTGACATGTAGCTATCACCTCCGAAGTATATCCACAGGACGTTAACCCGACCTTGTGACCTAGTTTTTGACAGGACATGATCTATATTGGAACTTAGCCTAGATATCATCAAAACACGCATTCTGAGTCAAGATAGATATCAAGATCTTCTTTCAGTTTGGTCTAGTGACCTAGTTGTTTCACCCGACATGGCATAGATATCAACATTCTGAAAAGTTTCAAGTTGCTGAAGCTAAAAATGCGGTTTCTATGTGTTCCTTCGACTCGGCTAAGTGACCCAGTTTAAAACCGGCCATGACGAATATTAAAACTTAGCATAGATTATTCTGACATAAGTTTCAACATGCTAAAGATATAAATGTGGTATCCGGAGTGTTAACAAGATTTTCCGTCAATTTGACATTGTTACCTAGTTTTTTTTTTTTTATCCGACATGACCCAGTTTCAACTTTGGTCTAGATATCATAAAGACATACATCCTAAGCAGCTTAAGCCAAAAGTGTAGTATGTAAAGTGTTAACAAGATTTTCCTTTAATTTGGCTAAGTGACCTAGTTTATGACCTAAACTCAAACCAAGCATATATCATCAAGACAATTATTCTGATTTCCTTCAATTCGACATTGTGACCGAGTTTCGAACTAGGCCAAGATTTGATGTCCTTCAATTCGACATTGTGACCGAGTTTCGAACTAGGCCAAGCTTTGATGGAGATGTATATTCTTATAGATTTCATGAAGATTGGATTATTACGAAAATTATAAATAGTTCATCTAAATATGTATTCGTTGCAATGAAACATAGAGAACGGTAGCAATGCTACATTATTACACCTAATGATGTGATCGTCCAGCTTTGATAACCGTTCTAATATCAAAGTTTTAACGAAATTTATACATCATATTTCTATATTAGATCAATTTTAGCATGAACACTAACAATGTTAAATTATTGCAAATTCTTCTGGAAAGTCCATTTCTCCGTTTGTACTTTTCATAATTTCTTTATTTGCTATAAACATACTGTTTGTTGTTTTATGCAATAAAATATATTGAATTGAATTGGATGTAAAATGTTGCCTGTAGAGTGTTAACAAGGCAATTGTTGATGACGCACGAGGCGGATGACGGACAAAATGTGATCACAGTAGCTCTTTGTGCACAGGTGAGCTAAAACGTTTATGCAGTAATGGATTGACAACAAACAATAAAGCTTTAGATATCTTTATTTTGACATATCTTCATTGAAGGAATCATTTTACAATGATTAAATACATAACAGTACACATGTAACAGATAATAGTAATTTGTCTATATACAATTCTTACAAATTCTAATCTATTTTCACTCTGAAATGGCATTGACATTGACATGATAATACACATGTACACGTTTGCAGTTATTGAGGAAAAATAAGTCAAGACTTATTTGAGTGAATATTTCTCTTTCATTATAGATTTTAATCTGCCAGAGATATCTACATAAATTCATGAGGAGCCATTACTTCTGGACGTTTTGTGTTCCCTCATGTAGTTCTTATTTAACAGCTTGAATCTTGCAGTGCTTTGAAAACCTATTTTCATACTACTTCTGACACATGCAAAAAATACTTTTAAAGATATTATAGGAAAGCAGAAATGGACAACAACTAGCCAATTTTTATTTTATTTCCAACACTTTTAAACTTCATCCCATCCCATGTACTTTCAATTTTTTCAGAATGTTAAAATTTGTGATAAGATGTTTTAAACACAGAAACTACCAGCAAAAAATGAAGATGTAAACAGCTTCCATGCTATTTTGTCTGTATTATCCTATCATACATCATGGGCTTTTTGCAAAATGGTTTTGTTACAACATATACTTACAATCAATTTGCCTGAAGCCATTAACATACAACACTTTAATTCATCAGCACCAGATGACTTTTGAAAATATTGTGGAGAAATTGTTGATGATGATTTTCTTTTTGCCACAACGTTTTTATCTCCTTTTTTCCAATTTTGACCCAAAAAACTTCAGTCATATACCGATTATTTCATCATTCAAGTTTAAATAGTACTCTTAATCAAACACATCAATGGAACATTATACGAAGAACATAATGAGGACAAATATAACATATATATATAATAATAAATAGAATCAACAGTGTCATTATTTTAAACTTTATCTCATATACCTCTGAAACATTGACCCTTTAACACCTGCAGACAACTTTTGAAAACATTATGACAGAAGGAAAAATTGCTCGAAAGCAGCAATATATCATTCTGCCACCATGTATTCATGGAGTCAATAATTCAACATTAATTTTATGAAGATTTTCCATATTTTGTTCTAAATTGTTTCGAAGTCTTCTACTGCAGGTTTGTCATAAGTGGGAAAGTCAAGCTCACATATATTCATGGACCATAAATCTTGCACTCTGAACAGTTACATATGCAGAGACATATACATACACTGACATGACATACATGCAGCTCCTTTCTTACAATGCTTATATCACTGGGCTGTAAGAACATAGACCTAGGTTAAGCAACAAATTCAGTATAAAACCATTTGAATTTTACCTATATCTTTACAGTATTATTATATGCAATTAGAGACTGGTGATGTCAATAAATTTTGGAATAAAATAAAATAGTGGCAATCTACCAAAACCAACCCAGATGTATTTGCGACCAGTGTAGTTGAAGATCAGCTACCGCATCAACACATTTTTTTTGTTGTTTATGCGGAAAAAAATGTTAAAAACACATTGCGGTTAAAGGAGAAATTGCTCATATTGACCAATTTTTCCTTTGGTCACAATGTTAACAGTATGTTGTAGATGTATCATAAGGGATCAACATGTTGGAAAGAGTTCAAGAGATTTGAGTTTGAACCATGGGAGAATTACATTCTACACCACTTGCTTATCCCTTTCCCTGATATAGACGCTTTTTGTCATAATGTTTTCAACTCGATTCAATTATTGTACTTTCATTTAAAGGGAGTTCCATTTTTTGTTGGGGTTTGTTTTCAAAGTTGACTGCTGCAGATTTGTTGTATGTGGGAAAGGGTTGAATTCTCAGTCTAATCATTGTGCATCATGTTTGACTTTTCAAATCTAATAACATCGGAACACCTATAAATTACTCTGATGTCACTATGACTAAAGATATGTCAGAAACACCCTTACAACTAAAATGTAAACCTTTCACACATACGACAAATCTGAATCAGATGACTTTGTAAATATCTGGACAAAAAATATTGAAAATCCCCATAAATGAAAGTACATGTACGCATAATGGAATGAGTTGAAAATATTATGACAAAAGTTGAAACTACTCATCATGTGCAATTTCTCCTTTTGCACCAATATTTTCAAATAACATCTGCTGCAGATGCTTTAGAATGCATCTGCACGTGGAAAAGAGTTAAAAATCATGAGAAGAGATGAGAATAACTAATGAGAGAAAGAGTCTATGTTTAGTTCACTGGTTATAACTGGATGTCCGAGTCCTTTCAGGATGAGTGATTCCGAATTTAAGTCCTGTATGAATAAAGAATTTTCTGAGTACCGATCTTAGTTCATGTTTCAGGTCGTAGTTCAGTGCCTCACACATGAGAGGGTAGTAGTGGGAAGCATGGATGCGGAACTGGAATTAAGAAAAAGAAATAGTTGTTAAAACCCTTTCCAACTTGACCACAGATTTTTACACATTTGAAGCAGACAACTTATGAAAAAGATTGTAACAAATGAAGAAGTTTATACTCTGACACTCATAAAAAGCAATTTATCCTTTTTCCACAATATTTTCAATTCGAACAATAGTTATACTTTCAATTATATAGATTTTCTAATTTTCGCTGAGAAGAACTCAGTACAAAATTTGTCTGCTATGTTGTATATAGGAAAGGATGGACATATTCAATGGATTATAAATATGATGTAAAAATATCTGCTATGTTGTATGTAGGAAAGGACTGCCATATTCAATCGATTATAAATATGTTATAAAAATATCTGCTTTGAAACTATCTGAAGAATCAAATATATAAAGACATATCAAAATCTTTTAAGTTCTGAAAAATAAGGAAGACAAAAATTGCTCATTATCAAATTTCTCTACTTGCCACATAGTTTTCAAAAGTAGTCCGCTGCAGAGGCCTCAGCAATCGTATGTATCAGGGATAGGCTATATACATGTATATTCAAAACTGTATTTGACTCTACAGAGGGCCATGCCATTAAATACTGACAGCTATTGCTCTGTTTATACACAACTTTGTTTGAGGAATATGCACTTTAGTTATCTCAAATTGTAATAATGCTGTTAAACCTATTCCAACATACTTTTCAAAGCATCAGGAGCAGACAACTTGAAAGCGGTGTTGCAAGAACATAAACGGATCATAATTTCTACTTTTGCCACTTTGAATGATAAGATACATTCCTTATTTGTGTTGCAAGAACATAAACGGATCATAATTTCTACTTTTGCCACTTTGAATGATAAGATACATTCCTTATTTGTGTTGCAAGAACATAAATGGATCATAATTTCTACTTTTGCCACTTTGAATGATAAGATACATAAACGGATCATAATTTCTACTTTTGCCACTTTGAATGATAAGATACATTCCTTATTTGTGTTGCAAGAACATAAACGGATCATAATTTCTACTTTTGCCACTTTGAATGATAAGATACATTCCTTATTTGTGTTGCAAGAACATAAACGGATCATAATTTCTACTTTTGCCACTTTGAATTATAGATATTTATTTTTGTTGCAAGAACATAAATAGATCATAATTTCTACTTTTGCCACTTTCACTTATAGATATGTTCCTTATTTTTGCCTATATTTTTTTTCAATTTTGTTTATGCAGAATTTTATTTCAAGTGGGAAAGAGTTTATCCAGTTCTCTAGGACCTAGTTTAAACTGAAAAGTTACATTAAAATTAAATGAGTGTAAAATGTTTCTGATGGAAACTCTTTCACCATAATTATGTATATGAACACAGTACAGTGGTACACCATTATTTATTTGAATGATTTTATAATTGCATTAACCCTTTCCCATATACAGATGCTTTCTGATGCCTCAGCAATACCTTTTGAAAACAGTGTGACAAAAGAGGTAATTGCTCATGATGAGCAATTTCTCTTAGTGCCACACTATTTTCAGCTCGCATTCAATAATTCTACTATGCTTTTGCAAAGATATTTTCAAAGTTGTCTGTTGCAGATTTGTCATATATGGGAAATGTTTAAAAAGTCCTGGAAATGAGTTGTTTGATAGCTTAGTCAAAAAAGGTCTGAGGATCAAAGGGTAATAGGTTTTGATGCCAGTTCAGGGACTAAAATCATTCATTCTCATATAACTAGGCTAAACAAGGGGGCCAACATGGCCCTCAATCGATTACCTGAATAATAGTTAATAAGTTGCAATATTTAACTGCAAATATCTGGGAAAATTTGATCAGGCAAGGAGGGGACACTGTTAATGAAATAGTAAAATAGCTTATCAGTAAAGGCCATTTGTATCTTGAAATGTAACAACAACTTAAATAAGAATGGAATTATAACTTTTTTATTTTGTGCCTTTCCTGATGCCGCCTTGCTGCCCCGTTTTTCAACGAAATAAATATGGCAAGAACAATTTGATCAGGCAAGGAGGGGACACTGTTAATGAAATAGTAAAATAGCTTATCAGTAAAGGCCATTTGTATCTTGAAATGTAACAACAACTTAAATAAGAATGAAATTATATTTTTTTTATTTTGTGCCTTTCCTGATGCCACCTTGCTGCCCCGTTTTTCAACGAAATAAATATGGCAAGAACAATTTGATCAGGCAAGGAGGGGACACTGTTAATGAAATAGTAAAATATCTTATCAGTAAAGGCCATTTGTATCTTGAAATGTAACAACAACTTAAATAAGAATGGAATTATATTTTTTTTATTTTGTGCCTTTCCTGATGCCACCTTGCTGCCCCGTTTTTCAACGAAATAAATATGGCATGAACAGTTTTTGTAGAGGGTCACTCAAAGAACATTGCTATCAAATTATCTTGGAATCAAACAAGCAGATTATGAAGGAAAAGGATTTTAAAGTTTGGGTATTTTTCTCACTTTCTGATGCCGCAGCAACCAAAGTTCTACACAGAATGCAAGTCTTTGAACAATTTTGAAAGAGGACGAACAAAGGAACATTCCTGTTAAAATTGATCTAATGGAATGGTAGCAGTTGTCATTTGTACCTCAAAGTTAAATTTACCCCTTTTTTTATTACACCTGGTTGCTATGATTTTAAACCAATCCATATGGCTTGAACAAATTAAGTAGAGGATCACTGAAGTAAGATTCCTATTTAATTTTCCTAATATCAGACTAGGACTTTCAGAAAAATGGAATTTTAAATTTTGTCATTTTGCCCCTTTTCTGATGCCTCCTGACTGCCATTTTTTTCAACCAATCAGTATGGTTTGAACAATCTTTGTAGAGGGTCACCCAAGGAACATTGAAATCTGACAAGCAGATTCAGAGGAGAAGATTTTTAAAGTTTGGACATTTTCCCCCCTTTCTGATGCCGCAGCAACCAAAGTTCTCAATGGAATATTAATCTTTGAACACTTTTGAAAGAGGGCCACCAAAGGAACATTCCTGTGAAGTTTGGTTGAAATTGGTCCTGTGGTTAAGGAGGAGATGATGTTTAAAGCTAAAAGCTAACGACAGACGAACGAGGGACAGAGAGTGATCAGAATAGATCACCTTGAGCCTTTGGTTCAGGTGGTCTAAAAACTATTGCAGGAAGGTAGCCGTTATTCTTGCTAGAATTTTGTGTCGAGTTAGGAAATAATAAGAGAGGTGAACAAACGGATGTGATATAAATGATATCCTGTAGAAGTCGGTGCTAAACTCAAATCAATCAATCTAAAAATAATTTTCAAAGATAGGCGCTTCAATAGCATGGATAACTTACCCTTTCATCTGACATTTTAAGCAAACGAGTGACTATGAGTAGAAATATGTTGCACCAAGCTTCTCTGTGACTGTCTGACTGGAGGGACAGGAAGTACTCTAAAGAATCATGACATGTTCTGAAAAAAAAACATTTTAAAAATGTTTACCTGATAATATGATAATTTCAGTATTGTATGCATTGAAAAATACACAAACCTATTGCATATTAAATATTTGATGTATAATTTTGATACAGAGTAGAAAATATTTTGGAAAAAGGAGAAAATGCTCATATTGACTTTTTCCGACAATGTATTCAATAATTGTCTGCTACAAGGTGTCAATAGGTCATTATGTAGCAGTGAAACAGTTAATATAGATTTAATGTTCTCCCATTACATATACCCAGAATATATATATTTTAGACTCGTCAATATTGAAAATACATAAATAATTGCTATGTGTCTTTCAGCCAAGGCAAGCAATAAAATAATGATAGAAAATCTAGACAGTAGAAAATTAAACTATAAACAAAGATAAAAATCTAAAAACTCCATTTTGGAGATGTCTGCTTTGAAGAAATGTAATAAACACATGTTTAGCACACTGATTATTGAAAGTACAATTCTGAAATAGTTCAAAACATTATTAAGAAAGAAACAAGAGGCCCAAGAGGGCCAGTATCGCTCCACGGCCATAAGGCAAAAATCAAATCTCCAAACAGCCCTGCCCCCTAGTGGCCATATTTTTTACCAACCACCATGGCTTAAAGGAATCTTGTAGAGTGTCACCCAAGGAATGTTTCTGCAAAATTATTTGAAAATCGGCCTGACACTTTCGGAGGAGAAGATTTTTTAAATTTTCACTATGGTCATATAGCGCAAAATAGCCTCGCCCTCTGGCGGCCATATTTTTCGACCAATCAACATGGCTTGAAGGAATCTGATAGAGGGTCACCCAATGAACATTTCTACAAAATTATTTGAAAATCGGCTGAACACTTTCGGAGTAGAAGATTGTTTAAGTTTTCACTATGGTCATATAAGGCAAAATAGCCCCGCCCTCTGGCGACCATGTTTTTCGACCAATCAACATTTCTTGAAGGAATCTAATAAAGGGTCACCCAAGGAACATTTCTACAAAATTATTTGAAAATCGGCCTGACACTTTCAGAGAAGAAGATTTTTTAAGTTTTCACTATTTTTTTCTTTTGGTTGCCATGGAAACCAGAATTATGGATGGATCAAAAAAAATTGAAGGAATTTAAGAGAGGACATTGAGAGGATGCTTCCTATGAAGTTTCAACCAAATTGGCCAAGTGGTTAGTGAGAAGAAGTCATTTAAAGGAAAAAGTTTACGCACGCACGCACGCAAGGACGCACGACGGAAAATTCGCCATGACATAAGCTCGACTGGCTTTCAGCCAGTGGAGCTAAAAACAAATGCTTTCCCTTTCATATCATGTTATCAATCGTTGCCTTTTTTCTACCTTTGATACTTTTCCACAGAAAATAGATACTAAGCGTGATTAATATAAGCCAAAAGCTTGTTTCACAAATATTGTCTGCGGAAGAAGCATAAACAAGTATCTATTTGGGAAAGATTATACTTTCATTTTGTAATTTGAAGACTTTACTTTCTTGAAGTTCTTGGCTAGAAAACAAAAGTTTCTTTATTTGTCCTATGGATACTTACGAAATTAGTCTCATTTCTACTTGTGGCCACGCCTCTTTTCGAAGATCATCATTATACATTCTAAAGAGAATTCTGAAAAGACAAGCCAGGGACTGGGTCTCCTGCTTCAATAAATTGGGTTTTGCTTTCCCCTTGAAACCTGGAATTAAAGCCAAATTACATGTTTAAGATAAAGAAGACTTTAAAAAAGAGCTGTAGCAGCAACAGCATGGCTAGTTGGGGTGGTTTGATCGTAAATCTCATATGCTAATCTGAGATAATTTGGCAACACTTGTTTCGACAAAGCCAAAAACAGTGTACAAAATAATCTTTCCTGGATATCCAATTGAGCCAAAAACATGTGAGAAAAGGAAAAATGTGTATACTGATTTCCCCTTTTCCAGCAATATTTTAAACATAATCTGAAAATCATGCTTCATTTTCAAGTTGTTATTTTATAAAATGATGTTTATGAATCAGACAAATCTGGATGTATCACAAACATCACATAACGGGAGTAAAATGTGATATCCCTTGTTCTCATATGCATATTATACCATGTCTTGGTCAACTTATTTCACCAATGTTTGTTATTTCACTCCAGAATTACAACTTCCTTTGTTTGCTACAATGTTTTCGAAAGTTGTTTGTTGCAGATGCCTAAAAATGCATATACATTTTGAAAAGGTTTTAACCCTTTCCCTCATATGACAATTCTGCAGCAGATGACTTTGAACATATTTTGTCAAAATATAGAAAATCTCTATAATTGAATATATAAACCTATGACTAAAAGTGGAAAACATTGTAGTAAAAGGAGAAATTGCTCGTTTTGAGCAGTTTCTTCTTTTGTCACTATGTTTCCAAAACCCGTCTGCTGCAGAGGCATCAGAAAGCATCTATATGAGGAAAAGGGTTAACAGAACAAACTTAAAACCCATATCATTATTAATTGAACTTTTTCTGAATGGAAACTTGAACTCTAACTTAAGTATCCGATAGAAGAAATCAAAAGTCAATGGTATAAATAACAGTTTCCATACAGAATATAACATTAATTAGGAGGAGAAAATGATGCACTTATAATAATTACCCAAACCAATTTCTTGATAAGAAAATAAATGAATAAATGATATAACAGCAAAAGTTGTAATCGGAAAAAGTAAAACATTGCCAAAATGAACCACAAAATAAATAACAACAACAGATATTGCATAACAGCATAGCTCTTCCAGTTGGACTTTTATTGACAATTAAACACAAAGTCACAATCAGAAGTAATAAAAATGCTTGTCTTGTATTGCTTATCTGAGAAAGAAATACAATATGCGGCTAATGTGTAGTGAAGCTGAACAGTCTGAACAATCTTGTAAGTGGGTCACTTGAGAAAAATGTGTGAAATTATAATGAAATTGGGCCAGTGGTTTAGAAGGCAATGTTATTTAAAGATTGTTCTACATCTAGATCTGGTGGCCATTTTATGCATTTAAACTCTTGCAGTCATCTTGTGCAGTGTAGCTGAACAGCTTATACACGTTTGGTAGAATGCTAATTAAAGGAACATTCATGTGGAAACAATTAGAAATTAGGCCGATGGTTTAGGAAGGGATGTTGTTTAAAGATGTTTCTTTCTTTATCTCTTTTAGCTTTCTTGTACAGAAGAGCTGTACACTTTTAATTTTTTATAGTCGAGGGCACAAGAAGGAACATTACTGTGAAATTATAGTCGATTAAGTCAAGATAATAACATTTCAATTCCATATGAATGTCAGTTTCAAGTTATCATCACTGCTTCTCTCACAAAAAGCCTGTTCGTTTTGTCCAGGTTGAAGAAAAATGCATATTCCAAAACTGTTCAATAGAAATCCACAGTCATCAATCTAATTTGAACCAATACACAATACATTTACCACAAAATCAAACTAAAGCAATGATTTGCTCTCTGAGCAGGAATGAAGATGTCCCTCGTTAATCCTATCTGATCTTGATATGTTGTTATGATCTTCAGGTAACAATTTTATTGAGCTGAATCTGGCATTTTGGGGTCTAAATGAATCTGCTTACAGTCATGACTCAGGAAAACATTCTCTGTCTGCCGATATGTTTTGTGAACCAGTCTCAATCTTCTCACCAAAAAATAAAAGTGTATCCCCGCAAGTATGCCACTGTAACTTTTAATTATCCCAATTAATAACTGCTTACTTATCATAATATATAAGCTCATTAAGATTTAAATTCTTTTTCAACAAAAGCCAATGTCAGCTTGACCTTCACCCTCGTGGATGATCAATATGTAAGTTTTTTTCTCAACTCTACCCAAGCTCAGCTTGTGACGTTTGCCCAGGAAATAAACACTCTTCCATTAAACAGCAATCCAAAATAAACTTTGGGCATAGCAGTACAAATATTTTTAAAAAGCTGTTCATCAAAATGAATTGTCAAGCATCCGAAAAAGAACCAACTATTCAAGTAATTGCAGAATAAACAAGGAATTGGTAGAACCGAATGATGCTCCCCATAAGGGAGTGTCAAGTGATAATAGTCATTGTCTGATAGAACTACCTTTAACTAGTGATCATACCTATTTACATAATACAGACTTCATTAAAAGAAAATAATAACAAGAGGCCCATGAGGGCCTATGCTCTACTGGTATGGTTCTTTGGTCATTTTCAATCCAGATATGATATGATATGATATGATAGATACTATCTATCTATTTATTCAAGTAATATAAGCCTCTGGCCCAAAATACAAAATACAAAAATACAATTTAACAATAGAGTGACAAATATATATTGTTTTACAAATAACAAGTGCAGGAGTATTTAAACATTAAAGACAAAATAATTTACTGATCATACGACATTAAGCTCTTGTTTTCTTTTATTCATTGCATGATATAGATATTTAGCAATTGACAGAACTTCATCTGTTATTGTAGACGACATAAGGGAGTAAAATAAGTTATGAGAACTGTTTTGTAACCAATAATCTTTAAAATAGATATCTCGCATATTTTTATACAGTGGACATTCAAAGAAACTAGAAATACTGTGAGCAAAGCTCACTAAAGAATACCCCCCGCTCCCCTCCCAAAGCATCGGATACATTGGTAAAGTTTCTACTTTGCTTATCTTCCCTTGGAAGAATCTGAGGAGAAAAATCTTCCTTCATGCATATCTACATATAATGTGTAGCCTTCATATACAGTTTGACTCAGTAGTGCTTACAAGAAATGTAGAGGTATGTGCACAGGAGTCCCTCGCAGGCAACCTCTAAGTTGAATTATCTGCCCTTGGAAGAATCCGAGGCGTATGATCTTCCTTCATGCATATCTACATATGATGTGTAACCTTCATGTAAAGTTTGAACCAAATCCATTGAGCCGTTTAGGAGGAGTAGTGCTTACAAGAAATGTGGAGGTATGTGCACAGGAGTCCCTCGCAGGTAACCTCTAAGTTGAATTATCTGCCCTTGGAAGAATCCGATACATATGATCTTCCTTCATGCATATCTACATATGATGTGTAACCTTCATGTAAAGTTTGACCCAAATCCATTGAGCCATTTAGGAGGAGTAGTGCTTACAAGAGATGTGGAGGTATGTGCACAGGAGTCCCTCGCAGGTAACCTCTAAGTTGAATTATCTGCCCTTGGAAGAATCCGAGGCGTATGATCTTCCTTCATGCATATCTACATATGATGTGTAACCTTCATGTAAAGTTTGAACCAAATCCATTGAGCCGTTTAGGAGGAGTAGTGCTTACAAGAAATGTGGAGGTATGTGCACAGGAGTCCCTCGCAGGTAACCTCTAAGTTAAATTATCTGCCCTTGGAAGAATCCGAGGCGTATGATCTTCCTTCATGCATATCTACATATGATGTGTAACCTTCATGTAAAGTTTGAACCAAATCCATTGAGCCGTTTAGGAGGAGTAGTGCTTACAAGAAATGTGGAGGTATGTGCACAGGAGTCCCTCGCAGGTAACCTCTAAGTTGAATTATCTGCCCTTGGAAGAATCCGAGGCATATGATCTTCCTTTATGCATATCTACATATGATGTGTAACCTTCATGTAAAGTTTGACCCAAATCCATTGAGCCGTTTAGGAGGAGTAGTGCTTACAAGAAATGTGGAGGTATGTGCACAGGAGTCCCTCGCAGGTAACCTCTAAGTTGAATTATCTGCCCTTGGAAGAATCCGAGGCATATGATCTTCCTTCATGCATATCTACATATGATGTGTAACCTTCATGTAAAGTTTGAACCAAATCCATTGAGCCGTTTAGGAGGAGTAGTGCTTACAAGAAATGTGGAGGTATGTGCACAGGAGTCCCTCGCAGATAACCTCTAAGTTAAATTATCTCCCCTTGGAAGAGTCCGAGGCGTGTGATCTTCCTTCATGCATATCTACATATGATGTGTAACCTTCATGTAAAGTTTGAACCAAATCCATTGAGCCGTTTAGGAGGAGTAGTGCTTACAAGAAATGTGGACATACGGACAGACAGACAGACAGACGGACAGACGGACAGACGGACGGACAGACAGGGTGATTCCTATATACCCCCCCAAACTTTGTTTGCCGGGGGGTATAAAAATGGTATTCGTCTTCAATAACATATGTATTTGACTTTAAGCAGTAGAAGCAATATCTTAAGTGTCTATCAATTCCAATATGTCTACCATTTTCTATCATTAGACTATGACATGAGCAACGAAAATTTGAAATAGCTTTCTTATATTTGTATGATAAGTCTAGGCTTAAATAGCGTTCAACATTAAGTAGGGTCTTAAAGTACTTATAATGTAAGGCTTTTGTTGAAGTTTCAATATCATTATGCCAGTTTTGCGAATAGCAATCAATTAAGCGTTGCTTAAAAATATTAATAAAGTTTAAGTCATCCCCAACATCATGAGAGACCCACACGTATCCAAAACCAAATCGGAAAAGCATATCTTTAATACAACCTGCCCATGTTTTCCTACCAGATTCATGTAGACGTTTTAACATTAAGTAACAATGTTTTGGATACCTGTGATCTCCCATACGTGTCAATTTTAACCAGTATTTAATACAGTTTGTCATGTAAATAGTACAAAGTGGTAGTCTCCCACATTCACCAAGAGCAAAATAATTAGCAGTGTTTTGTGACAAATTACAATATTGTTTGCAGAATTTAACTTGTACAGATTCAACTTTATCAACATATTTGTAGCCCCAGATTTCTGATGCATAACATAAAATAGGTTTAACCATAGAATCAAAAATCTTAAACATATCAATTGGATCAATATGACCAAATTGTCTTTGAAAATTAAAAATACAAGCTGATGCTTTTAAACCCTGTAGAGAAAGCGTTTCTTGAGTTTTTGACCATACTAACTTCGGTGTGAAAAATACACCTAGATATTTATAAAATGGGACAACTTCGATGGGTTCATTATTGAAGAACCATTTTTCAGTTTGTTTTAAAACACCACCATTTCTGAAAACAACTATTTTAGTTTTACTTAAATTAATCTTCATATTTACAGATTTGCAATATTCCTCAATATAGTTGATCTGGTGTTGTAGATTTATGACAGTTTCAGAAAAACTAGAAACGTCATCAGCAAACATTAGAGCAACTAAAGCTTCTATGTCATTAGACACAAAAATACCTCTTTCACATTTTTCATGAAGAACATTAACTAAATCATTTATAAAAAGAGAAAAAATTATCGGACTACCGACACAGCCCTGTCTTGTTCCAGTATTACATGTAAAAAAACTTGTGAGTTTGTCATGAACTTTAACACAGGATTTAAGTTTTGCATACATGGATTTAATGATAATTAAGAAGTTTCCGTTTATGTTATTTCTAGAAAATGCATCCCATAGTTTTTGATGCTGTATACTATCAAAAGCTTTGGCAAAATCTATATAGATACAATAGAACCTACCCCTTTTCTTTGATAAATACTTTTGAATTAATGCCATTAAACTGAAAATATCATCTGTTGTTGAATAGCCTTTTCTAAATCCTGCCTGAGACTCATCAATAACATTATAATTTTCACACCATTTAGTAAGACGAATAGTTAGTATATTAACAAATATTTTACATAATGAATCTATTAAAGAAATACCACGGTAATTATTAGGGTCTGATTTGGAACCCTTTTTATGTATTGGGGTAATAATACTTTGACTCCATTGTTCAGGAAAATCTCCATTTTCAAATATTTCATTAAATAGCTCATTTAAAAAAGGTAGAATTATATGAAAACTATGTTTATACATTTCTAAGCATACACCGTCAGGTCCAGGTGACCGGTTTGCATGTAACTTATTTATACTTTGCATAATTTCTAAGTCCGAAATCGGTATATTTAGTTCTTCACAATTAAAATTATCATGATTTACATTTACCAAGAAATTGGCATCTTCGATAACGTTATTATCAACCACAATAGGGTTTAAGAGTGATTTAAAATAGTCATGCCATTCATTACAAGTTATTAATGAACCTACTTTTTCTGTAATTTTTCCTTTTTTCAGGATGTTCCAGAATTGTTTAGCATTTTTCCTAGAATCAACTAACATCTTTCGATTAACTTTGCAATATAAATACTTTTTGTTGTTGCACAATGACTTGAATTTATTTTTTGACGTTTTATATTTCAATAAATCATGTCTATCATTTGAAACACGGAACTGTCGAAGAAAACGAGTTTTCTCCCTTTTAAGGGTTTTACACTGATTATCCCACCATGGTGGTTGAGTCGATAAGTTTTTGGTACGTTTACATTTCATATTGTCAGCGGATAATTTGAAAATATTAATAAAATCTGGTAGAAACGAAGACAAAGTTCGGTTTTCTTGACTATTACGTGTTTCATTAAAATGTTGAAATTCAGATATAAGTTTATCAACAAAAATATCTTTAAGTTCTGGCTTCCATTTATACTTAAGCCATGGTGACATATTTTCTTCACTATCAACAATATGATTATTAAGATTTGGTTTTGTAGGGAAAGAAAAATGACAGATAATAGGAAAATGAACAGACACATCATTATCATCGATTTTAAAGTGTGTAACGTATTTAAATAAACTTGTAGAGGCTGCCATATAGTCGACAACACTAGCTCCATTATTTGCTAAACAAGTGTAGTTACCAGGAATATCATCAAAAAGGCGACCATTAAAAACATGTACACTATAAGTGCAACATAATTCAATAAATGATAAACCAAAACGATTTAATTCTGTATCTTTAGACAATCTAGGCATATTAAAATCATCTTCAGGATAGGGCACGTCATCACCAAATATAAACAATAAATTGTCATCTAATACAAAATCGTTTAAGTTTTTAATACGTGAGTTAAAATCTCCCGCCAAAAAAAGTTCAGCATTTGGATAGTTACCTTTAATTTGACTTATATTTGTATTCAGAATTTCAATACCATTATTATCTTCATTTGAGTAAATAGAAGAGTATTCTGGGGATACATATGTAAATATAAGTATAATATCATTAACATGAAAGTTGGGTTTTGCATCTATTAATAACACAACACTTTCAGATATATGGTCACATATACGTTTTAAAATGCCACGTTTAATCAGCCAGTTTTTAACAAAAACTGTTACACCCCCGGAACCACGTATAGCTGTACTCTTCTTTGGTCTACAGAAGTTAAAATTAACATATCCAGGTAGAAAGTTTTCAAATTCATTATTTGAAACACCCCAGGTTTCACAAAGACCGATTATATCAAAGTTTAAACAGTAGGATTGGAAATACTTATTTTTATCATATTTTTTAAGCCCTTCAATATTCCATGAACATATTTTAACATCAGTATCTGGTAAGCTATCATTTTCAACATAGCGTGAATTTATGAAGTTTATGCCATTAACAAGAACGTTAGAGTTTAGATCAGATGGCAGACGAAAAACATCATTGGTATTTGGGATTTGGCCGACATCCTATTTTGTAACCGGAACTGGACGTTCTTTCACACTGTCGTACACAGAGCATGTATGTATGGTGAAGATCGGATAGTAAATGGAGGCTCTTTTGTGTTCACAAGCTGTATTATAGCAATTTTTACAATTTCATGGGCCATAATCCAGTCTTGCATTGGCAGATCTAGCTGGTTTACCAAGCTCTAATCAATATTTAACTACTATCTAAGTTTGGTGAAGATCAGATAGTAAATAGAGCCTCTATTGTGTTCACATGCTCAATTATAGCAATTTTGACCATTTCAAGGGCCATAATCCAGTCTTGCATGGGCGGATCTGGCTGGTTTACGAAAGGGACCGAGCTCTCATGGATATCTAACTATTGTATAAGTTTGGTTGAGATTCAATCAAAAGTGAAGACTGTATCGTGTTAACAAGAAATTGTTTACGGACGGACGCACACACGGACGACGGACGAATCGCCACGACATAAGCCCTTCTGGCCTTTGGCCAGTAGAGCTAAAAACAAGGGAGTTAATTTTTATTTTTTATTATATAGTTATGGTTCTTGTGTAATGCAGTTCCTCTCTTTATTAATATCTATCTACATTTCAAGTTTCATCAAAATATCTTTCGTACTTTTGGAGTTATGGTCCTGAAATTGAAATATAATTTCTAATAAGGATGTGCATTATGCTTATTGTGTTAAGTGACCTTGCAAACTGATACAATTTTAATGGGGTATTGATTCGGCGGATTTTTGGAATAGCGTTATCAATTTAACCCCGTTAATATCGCTGTGCAAGACCATGGCTCCCAAGTACAGCGTTGTAAAGAGTGTACAGTGAAGTTGCACGCAAAACTTTAACCAGAATTTCTTCGTAAAAAAAGGGCCATAACTTGCATTATATGCATGATAAGAGTTATTTTACTTACTTATTGACGTAGGTGTGATAGTTGGGAAGCCTTGTAGACAGTTCCAATACAATAAATTGAATAGTAACCAAGATATTGTGTAATATATGTACTTGAATGCAAAACATTAACCAAGGTGTGACGCCAACGTCAGGGCGAGTAGAATAGCTCTCATATTCTCTTAATAGTCAAGCTTAATAACCAAGAAACAAAAAAGGCCATGATGGCACTAGATCGCTCACCAGAGTTATGCAATATGACTTGTCATGCAAATCCTAATAACTTAATTTGTTTTTTCAACCATCAATATGCCTTTTTGCAGATATTTTCGAAGGAGAAGAATTTTAAAATGTTCACTATATCCATATACGGTAAAACAGCTCCAGCCCCCGATGGCCAAATGTTTTGACCAATCAACATGGCTTGAAGGAATCAGAAAGAGGATCACCCAAGGATCATTTCAATAAATAATTTGCAAATCGGCTAACCGGTTTGGAACAGATCCACAATATTTTAAGGAATTTTTCTAGGGACATTAAGTGGATGCATGCTGTGAATATTCATCCAAATTGGCCCAATGGTGACAGAGGAGAAAATATTGATGTTGATGCACGGATGCCAGAAAAAGGGCAATCACAATAACTCTGAAAACCCCAAACAAACTTGAACCTCAATTTTGTAAAATGAAGGTTGCATAACTTTTGATGCCCTTAACATGTAAAAAGTTTTAATGCAATACCAAGCGTAGTAACAGAGACATCAACTACTTTAATTAAAATATTCAAAGTGGTTGAGACATAATTTTTCTTAAACCTTTCCCAGATATAGATGCATTTTGAAGCATCTGTATACCACATAATTTTTAGCACAATTTTTTCAACTCAATTAAAAAGTTGTACCTTCATTTACAGAGATTTTCCATGTGTTTGCCAATCTGTTTTCAAAGTTGTTTGCTGATAATTTGTTGTATATGGGAAAGAGTTAATTGGAGCATGACCCCGGAGACATGTGCAATTTTCTAATACAATATGTCATGTTAAACCTTTTCCCACATACAGACACATTTCTGATGCCTGTGCAGAAGACAAATTTTAAAAACATTGTAGCAAAATGAGAAATTGCTCATGGTGAGCTATTTTTTCATTTGCCACAACATGTTCAACTCTATTCAATGATACACCTTTCATTTATAGAGATTTACCATATTTTATAGCCCTTTCATTTATATTGATTTACCATATTTTAGTGCAGTCTGTCTGCTGCAAATTAGATGTATGAGGGGAGGGTTAACCCATTTACTTCACATGGCTTTTCATAGATCGTCTGCTTTACAATCATCTGACAAACAATTTCACAAATCTAGAAAACCAAAAAAATTATATTGATAAAGAGTTGAAAATATTGCAATAAAAGGTGAAATTGCTCATTTTGAGCAATTTCACCTATTAATGCAATGTTTTCAAATGTCGTCTGCAACAGCAGGCGTCAAATGTTGTCTATGTGAAGTAATGGGTCAACAGAGATATTAAAACTCGTCCTCAAACGAAGCCCCAACATTGCTGAGTACAATAACTCTCTGTAGTCTGTATTATTTCAATAGTCAAGTTAACAAAATGATGAAAGCAAGCTAATCAACAAATAAAACACAAAAGTAATGAAAACAAACATGCTTCCCATTTATTCAATGAAAAAATAACAACTTTATTTCATGCATGGTTACTTACTATTTTTACTTAAATTTAATGTTAAACCTATGAAATAAAGAGAATAAAACCTAATATGTGACAAAAAAGAAAGTGTAAATACCAAGATTCAAGATGCAGTTTTTGTGAAACCCCCCCCAAAAAATATTAATATCAATTTTGTTTAAAATAAAGATTATGTGCAACTGACTTTTGACATGAAATATTTAGCCTATTCCCCTAACAACTTTTTAAACCTTTGCAGTAGATGACCGTATAAAATATTGCGGGACAGAAGAAACTTCAGAATGTCTGCTCAAGTGATATAAGATGAAATTTCATTTAAATCCATGATGATACAAAAGAAGCTTTAAACCTTTCCCACAAACAAATCCGCATCAGATGACTTTGAAAACATCTAGACAAGAACATGGAAATCAATAAATATATACATGCATCATTAAAGAGTTGAAAAGATGAAAATTTCTCATCATAAGCAATTTCTCTTTTTGCCTGAATGGTTTTGAATATTCTTTGTTGCAGATGCATCAAAATGTGTCTGTATGTGGGAAAGGGTTTTAACACTTTGTTTTTAGTTTAGATCATAATAATTTGTAAGAGCACCGCGAGCGAACGGCAACGCTTGTCTACTTTTTTCTAAGTCCAAAAGGGGCATTACAGAAGAATTATTAAAGCCAGAGTAATGTGAGTTAGTATAGACATGCATATTGTTCCTAGGAACATGTGTACTAAGTTTCAATTGAAAATGTTGAATGTTTTTTGAATTATGAGGTAAGGTTAAAGTTTTGTGACGATGCAGACGAAGACGCCAAGGGTATCTCAACACCCCAATATTTATTCTTCGAAAAACAGACTACCTAATAAAAGTGAAATTAATTTGCCCGAAAATGTGAACAAGAATGAGTGGGTACATAAATATAAGCTTGTTCCATATTATACAACAATGTTTTATTTATAAACATCCCGATTGATTTATCTGACTCTAAGTACACAACTCATTCAAGTGTTAAACTTCATAATCATGTCTTTTAACCCTTTCCCTCATATGACAATTCTGCAGCAGACGACTTTGAACGTATTTTGTCAAAACATAGAAAATCTCCATAATTGAATGGATAACCTATGACAAAAAGTGGAAAACATTGTGGCAAAAGGAGAAATTGCACGTTTTGTGCAATTTCTTCTTTTGTCACTATGTTTTCAAAAAGCTGTCTGCTGCGGAGGCGTCAGAAAGCGTCTATATGAGGGAAAGGGTTAACCTTCATAAACATGTTTCTTTAATAGGCTGTTTTCATTATGGATTAATGTATATTCTTATTTGTTAGTAAAAGAGAACTAGATGAGGACTTAACTGCTCTTTTTATATATCTTTCTTACCCCTTTCCTACTTGCAAAAGCATCTGCTGCTTGAAAACACTGTGACAAAATGAGAAACTGCTCAATATGAGTAATTTCTCCTTTTGTCATGGAGTTTTAAATTTTATTCAATAATTATACTTTGATTTATACTGATTAACCACATTTTTGCCTTGGTGTTTTCAAAGTCGTCTGCTGCATATTTTTGTATGTGGAAAAGGGATAATACACAACTAAACTCTAAAGAATTCATTTCTTCTGAAACAAAACAAAATAGAGTTTGGATTTTATAACATGAAATACGACACTAATCTGATTTAATAATTCAATATAATCTGTCCAATATAAAAACTTACCGGCTTTCCATAGAAGATTTCTCTGCTCATGGTTCGAATTAAAATCTTTCGCAAACTTGTGTGATTCCTGCAGACATTCAACCAGCTGGAACAGTTGAGTGGAGCTTAAGAACTGGTACATACCATGGTCCTCTGTCTGGGCCCCTAAATCAAAATCTGAAGATGGACCATCTGCATGCTTCTGAAAAGGAGAGTTTCAAAATGGTAACATTTAGGCAGCCAATGTCCTGAAGCTTTCTGACAAGTTCTTACAAATAAGTACTTCCTTAGAATGAATTAATTTGTAGAAGTGAAAATGGAGATGGAGATACGACTTGAAATAAGACAATATGCAGGTTGAGTGTTCACTATTCTAAGTAGTGTAAATCAAAAGTTATTCAAATTTCTGTACAACAGTCGTAGAAAATATTGCTAGGAGTCACATATAAGAAGTCCTATAGAGTTGCAAATTTAAAGACATCTGAAGCATTTAAGTATTTGCAAAATCTGATTTTATAACAGAATATTTCGACAACAATGCCGTGATATTACTACATTCTTTTTATTCTAGACCAGAATCATTCCAATGTTGTTCAGAATCAAAATGGTTTTTTAGTCCTTTCACACATATAGATACATTTTGTTGTATGTGCAGCATACCACTTTTGAAATCAGTGTGGCAAAATCAGAAATTTTTCGACGGATCACATTCTTCTTTGCCACAATCTGTTCAAATCTGTTAAAAAAATACTTGTATTTATAAATATTTTCCATATTTGTACTGAGACATTTTCAATGTTATCTACTGCAGAGTTTATGTCTGTGGCACAGTTTAATTTGTACAGCTGATATAGTCATACAAAAGAGCCAGTGCATGAAATAAAGTACAAGCAGGAATATCTAAACAGTGTATGTTCAGATCAGCCTGTCCATCTGAAGTCTTATCAGCATCTAACAAGTTGTGTAAGTTCTATGTGGACAGTGAAGATCTTGATCAGACTGTGCAGATACACAGGCTAATCTGGATCTACATTGTTCACACAAGCCAGCATCTACATTTTCCTATGCATAAGGTCAAATTTCCATTACCTGTGCAGCAGCCAGGTTTTCTGCGTCCTCCTTTCTACTTGTGGTTGGAAAGAAGACTATGTTGTCTATGGTCTGAATTAGTTCTAACTGGACCACACACTTGATCAGCAATGACTGAAACAACTTCTGGTCTGTGAGGACTTCTGGAAAACACAAAATATAATTGATTAACCCCCTTTCCAACAAACAGACGCTTTCTGACACGCCTGCAGCAGACTTCATTGGAAATATTGTGGCTAACAAAAAGACGCTTTCTGACATGTCTGCAGCACACTTTATTGGAAACATAGTGGCTAACAAACAGACACTTTCTGACACGCCTGCAGCAGACTTCATTGGAAACATTGTGGCAAACGAAACAAGAGGCCTAAGGGGGCCAGTATCTCCCCACTGCATTAAGCAAAAATTAAATAACTATAGCCATATAAGGCAAAACAGCCGGGCAAGGCTATGTTTTTAACCAATCAACATGGCTTAAAGGAATCTGATAGAGGAACATTTCTACAAAGTTATTTGAAAATCGGCCTGATACTTTTAGAGAATAAAATTTATAAAGTTTTCACTATAGCCAGATAATCCAAACAGCCCTGCCCCCTGGCAGCCATGTTTTTCATCCAAAGAACATGGCTTAACGTTTTCCCTAATACGACAATTCTGCAGCAGACGACTTCGAACATATTTTGTCAAAAAATAGAAAATATCTTTAATTGAATGGATAACCTATGACTAAAAGTGGAAAATATTGTGGCAAAAATAGAAATTGCTTGTTTTCTATGTTTTCAAAAAGCTGTCTGCTGCAGAGGCATCAGACAGTGTCTATATGAGGGAAAGGGTTAAAGGAGTCTGTTAGACGGAGACCCAAGAAACAATTCTTCAAAATTATTTGAAAATTTATCAGAATGAGAAGAATTTTAAACAAGATAGACTGATATAGAAAACAGAAAAAAAGCTGAGCTGAACAAAAAACCTTAACCGGACGACCACGCCGCCGACAACCACGCCAGAGTCATGACAATAGCTCTTGTTTTTTTCAAAAGTCGAGCTAAAAAATGTGGTTGCCATGGAAACAAGAATCTGGCAAGGATCCAAAAAGTTTGAAAAAAATTTAGGAGAGGACATTGAGAGGATGCTATATATGAAGTATTATCCCAATTGGCCCAGAAGTTAATGACAAGAAGTAGTTTAAAGCCAAAAGTTTACACACACACACACACCGTCGCACGTTGGACAATTCCCCATGACGTAAGCTCAACTTTCTTTCAGCCAGTGGAGCTTAAAAACAACATGAATTTTGAAATGAATAATTAAAATGCATATTTGTATAGCTACTTCATACTGACAAATTAACAATCATTCAACCAGAGACTTCCGGGATGTTGTATGACTATAGGGCAAACTGGGAGTGTCGTGATCACACTGTGAATGGGCATAGGCTGATCTGGATCTTTGCTGGTTTCAATATTCCATTTTAATTTTGAGTATTCCGGCAACAGAAATAAAGAAGTAAGCAAACAGTTCTTACTTGTTCTAGGTATTTTATGATCTCTGGAGTCGACAGACATTGTACTATTGACGCTGTGATTACTGTCAGCCCTCTGCAATCGGCGACTATCATGTGACGTGTCAAACCCGGACGAGTCTAAACTACCATTCATATCCTCCACAGGCGTTGTTTGAACTTCGTCTGGTCGCCATACTAATAAACTGGAGTTTTATAACATATAATTAGCATCTAACTATAAAAAATAGGTTTCACTGCAGTTTCACTGTAGTTACAACTTGTAGGAGATGGAAAATCTGCTAATTTCTCCATTTCTCACAATGTCTTTTTACACTAAATCCAATCTTTTAGATGTTTCTTTCTTCGTTAGCCATTGAAATGATATCAGGTAAACAATATGTTTGTCTCAGACTGAGATCAAGATTAAGTCAAAAGTATGAAAATTCTCTTTTAATGAAAGAAGAATTATAGTATAAGATTGATAACATTGTGTCAAAAGGAGAAATTGCTCACTATGAGCAATTTCACCTTTTGCCATAATTTCTTTAAACAAGAGGGCCATGATGGCCCTGGATCGCTCACTTTAATTATACAATGTACTGCAATGCAAAACACATCAAGACAATTATTCTGAATGCAACCTCCACAGTGTTAACAAGATTTTCCTTCATTTGGCCTAGTGATCTATATTTTTTTACCTGATATGACCCATATTCCAACATGGACTAGATATCATCAAGACAACATTTAGACAAAGTTTTAACTTGCTCAAAGTAAACAATGCTGCCTCCGGAGTTTGAACAATATTTTCCTTTATTGACCTAGTTTCTGATCCAATATGACCCATATTCGAACTTGGCCTAGATATCATTCAGATAAAATTTCAAGCTGCTGAAGCAAAACATGCGGCATCCAAAGTGTTCACAAGATTTTCCTTCAATTTGATCTAGTGACCTAGATTTTGACGCAGCATGACCCATATTCGAACTTGGCCTAGATATCATTCAGCTCAACATTCTGACCAAATTTCAAGCCGCTGAAGCAAAACATGCGGCTTCTACAGAGTTAACAAGATTTTCCCTCAATTTGGCTTAGTGACCTAGTTTCTGATCCAATATGACCCATATTTAAACTTGACCTAGATATCTTTAAGACAAACATTCTGACAAAATTTCAAGCTGCTGAAGCAAAAAATGCGGCATCCAAAGTGTTAACAAGATTTTCCTTCAATTTGACCTAGTGACCTAGTTTTTGACCCAGCATAACCCATATTCAAACTTGACCTAGATATTTTTAAGACAAACTTTCTGACAAAATTTCAAACTGCTAAAGCAAAGATTGCGGCCTCTGGAGTGTTAACAAGATTTTCCTTCAATTTGACCTAGTGACCTAGTTTTTGACCCGACGTGACTCATGTTCGAACTTGACCTACATATCATCAAGACAAACATCCTGATAAAGTTTCAACATGCTCAACTTGAAAATGTGGCCTCCAGAGTGTTAACAAGATTTCCCTTCAATTCCACCTAGTGACCTAGTTTTTGACCTCATATGGCCCAGTTTCGAACTTGTCCAAGATTTAATGGAGATGAGCGTTCTGATAAACTTTCTTGAAGATTGGATGCAAAATGTAGCCTGTAGAGTGTTAACAAGCTCAAATGTTGACGACGCACGGCGGATGACGGCCGGACGCCGGACAAAATGTGATCACAATAGCTCACCTTGCACTTCGTGCATAGGTGAGCTGAAAAGTTGTATGTTGCAGACGCTTCAGAAACCATCTGTATGTGGGTAAGTGTTAATTCTAAATTTGATGGACAGGTTTGGCTGTATAACCATAGAATTCTTACTTCTTTGGAATAGTTGTTTTGAAGATTTCCAGCATACAGACGCATGTTTTGTCCCAAGCATCCTGGGTAAACTTTGTACCATTAGAGATGACCAAGTTTTCTAAACAGTTTGTTCCTGACCTAGCTAGCTGTTCATTGTCTGTAAGCAAAACATTAAGATAAAATACATTAAAGCAAGCTACAAATTTCTCATTTATAATACATTTCCTAAACAAACACATTTTGGAAACATTGAGTGATAAGAAAAGTTGTGCATAATGAGCAATTTCTCCTTTTGCCACAATGTTTTCAACTTTACTCAATGATTCTATATAGGAGTTTTCCATAATTCTGCCTCAATGTTTTCAATTTCATTTCCTGCATGCATGTCTTTCCCTGATACAGAACACTTTGAAATTGTGAAATTAGCAATTTCTCCTTTTCCCAAAATATGTTCAAATCTTTTGCTGTAAAAGGTACCAAGCGATGTGCATCACAGTTGTGGATCATTAGATTCTGGTACAGTCAATTGATGAGATACAAAGCACATTTTTGTTCAAATCTAAGCATTATTGCATTACTATTGACTAGACCTTATGGCTTTGGCTTAGAACTGAACTGAAATGACATTACATGTGTATATCTTGTATCTGCTATAAAAACATCTAAGAAAACACAGGTTTTTGGTAAATTTGACAGCATTATATTGATTGCCAGTGAAATGCATTAACCCTTTTTCACATATAGACAAAATATGGAAAAGGATATTAACGAGTTTTGTTATACAGTAGAGAAGAAAAAACCCGTGGAAATTTGAGAAATTTATAGTACTTTTTCCTTTCAAAACAATGCTCTCAAAAGTGGCCAGCTACAGATGCGTCAAATTGTGTTTGCATGTTGAAAAGGGTAAACCCTTTCCAACCTGCAGATACATTTGGACGCAATAGCAGCAGACAACCTATGAAAACATTGTGGCCAAGGTGAAATTGCTCATTATGAGCAAATTCTCTTTTAGCCATGATGTTTTCAACTTTATTTAACATATGGACATTTTCAGGCTTTTGTCACCATGTTTTCAAAGTAGTCTGCTGTAGATTTGCTGTATGTGGGAAAGGGTTAGGGAAAAATTCTCCTTTTTCAACAATACTACGAATCTACAGCAGACAACATTGAAAACAATTGAGGAAAACTTTAGAAAACCAATACAGATGATAGTTAAATTTGAGAATAGAATAAAAAAACATTGCTCATCAGAAAGTCTCTGTATGCGGAAAAGTGTTGAGCTTAAAGACATGCATGTAGGCCCTCCATGATTTAGCCCCTAGCTTTCATTTGTCTAGGACTCCTGCAGCGGATTATAACTAACCTTGCTGGACACACCAAATTAGTTGATGATACAACTCCTCCAGTAACATAGCATGTAGAATGTCATAGTATTGGGTGAACACATCAATTATTGCATAGAGGGCGTGGTTACAGGTTGTTGTCATCCATTCTGACTTCTGTAAGTAGAACATTTGTATTGTGAATAAAAGAGAGAAAGATTGACAAATTATTTTTAAAAAAACAGTTTAGTTAACTCTTGCACAGATACAGAAAGACACCTGTCCACTTATGCAGCAGTAAACTTTTGAAACAAGAGTGCCAAGATGGCCCAAAGAACATTTTTACAAAATTATTTGAAAATCGGCTTAACACTTTTGGAAGAGAAGAGTTTTTTCTTTCAATTGCCATGGAGACCAGAATTTTTGCAAAGATCCACAAAATGTGAAGGCATTCATGCGAGGACATTGTGAGGATGCTACCTATGCAGTTCCATTCTAATTGGCCAAGTGGTTCCAGAGGAGAAGTTGTTTGAATCGAACAGTTAAAGCATGTACACATGCATCCATGACATAAGCTTGACTGTGAGGCTAAAAATGTTTAAAATGTTCAAAGATTTTTAAAATATCATATCAGGCAAATGGTTAATACTTGGTTTACAGTCTGAATCATTCTTTAACTAAGATAAACATAGCAATGTCTCATATAAACCATTCTGTAGCAGACAATTTTGAAAGATCTATGAAAAATCTTTGATTGATTGATTGGGGTTTAACGCTCTTTTTAACAATTTCTCAGTTATATCACTGCGGCCAGTTCATCTACTCATGCATTTCCTGGTTTTCTCACACCAGTACTCCACACAACAATCTTCCCAAGCAACTGGCTGCTTTTCCACATAGACTTGGCCCATTGGTGGAAGACGAATGATGCATGTCACATTGACTCTTGTCAATCGTCGGAAAGAAACAGCTCGCGTCGCTACTGATTGAGCTAACGAAGATCTCTATAAATAAAAAAAAAACAAGGATTTCCCTTTTCTCCCAATTTTTCAAAGTCATCTGCTGCAGACAAAATGTATCTGCATGTGGGAAAAGGTTAAATTTGGAAGTTTACTTTTATAAACATTTACATTATAGTTAATAAGATGTGATAGCATCCTTCAATTATTCAACATTAAATCATCTTCTTTTTTTTTTGATGCATCGCTAAATACCTTTATCATGTACCTGCCTCTTTTTCTAGCCAAAAACATGCAGATGGTCATGCACAGTTCAAACACAACCAATTAAAATTCCGTATTTGACTAGGTCAAATACAGTACCAAATATGGTAATGGTATGTTATTTCTTTATTTAGAATATAGAAATGTGTATTTTGTTTCTTTATTCTGTCTTGAAAGTTATACATGATATATAATAAAAGTAAAACTATGTTATAGTAACAATACAGGTTTTAGTATTGTCTACTCGGTGTTGGACAATTTTACATCTTTCTCGACCTTCAATCTCGTGAGATATCAATTGTCAACACCCCTCGTTGTACAATACTAAAAACCTGGGTCGCTACTGCAACATAATATTCCCTATGTATTCAAGTGTTCAGAGCTCTACTTGAAGAGTAATAATTAACTTCTAGCAAAAGCCACCATGTATACGAATGAAGAACTGCAAGAGTTCTACTGGAAAATCAAGTCTTCATTGCCAAACCCCTTACCAACAAGACAGTTTTGAAAATATCTGAGGAAAAATATGGAAAGATTTGTTTTTTTGACAAAAGGAGAAACTACTCATCATGGGCATTTTTCCCCCACAATGTTGCTTCAGGTGTCAAAAGTCGTCTGTATCAAGAAAATGCTTAAGATTTTTATATCTGGACTTAAGTCAATAATATATATAGATGGCTTGTCTTGCAAAATACAAGCAACTTCTTTCTCTTCATCAATATCTAGCAAACCTATAGAACATACTAATTTGAGCTTTAAGCTGTTAAGTCAAGCAAACATTATACCCTTACAAAACTAGCTCCACTATTACATTATAGTTAGTGAGTAAAACCCATCCACAAATTACATGCAAAATAAAAGAAGCAAATAAGCATTTACATGTAGTTTTTTCAAATACTTTTTTAATTTGTTTGTCCTAACTTATGAATAGTTATAGCTGTAAGGACAGTATATTTGTACATAAAACAAGAGGATCATGATGGTCTTATATCGCTCACTTGATTTTTATATAAGCAAAATAAGCCCTGCCCCATACTGGCCATGTTTATCAACAGATCAGAATAAATTGAAAAATCTCATAAGAATACCATTCAATGACTATTTTTGCCAGATCATTTCCACATCGAGCTAGTCCTTCTGATCAAGAAGATTTATATATACATATAAGGAAAACAAGCCCCAGCACCTTGCAGCCATGATTTTCAACGGATTGGAACAATTTGAATAATCTTTGGTAGAAGGTCACCAACGGAGCATTTGTGAAAAATAATTTTCAAATTGGACCTGTACTTTTGGACAAGAAGATTGTTACTTTCGGCCCTTTTTCCTCTTTCTGATGTCACGGCAACAAAAGTTCTCCACGGAATTAAATTCTTTGAACAACTTTGAATGAGCACCACCTAAGAAACTTTCTTATGATTTATTTTTGAATTTGACTCATTGGTTGGAGGAGAAGTTGTTTGCATGAACATGTGAACAGATGAACAGACAGACAGAAGACGACGGACACTGAGTGATCACAATAGCTCACCCGCACTTTCTGATCAGGTGAGCTAAAAACACAAAGCCTAGTAGCAGAAATCAATAGTGTGGTAATACCAAATAGGTCACCTATTGTTCATGACCGTTACATTTAGAGAATATGAAAAATCTTCCTAATTTCATTTTAACGCTTTCCCACACATAGACAAATCTGCTGAGCAAATTCTCCTTTTGTCTCACTGTTTTCAACTACCGGTATGTTCAATAACTATACTTTAATTTATAGGGATGTTTTTATATATTTATCTTTATATTTTTAAAATTGTCTGCTGCAGATTTGTTGTATGCAGATATGGTTGTATGTGGGAAAGGGTCAACCATTTTCCACATCCATATGCTTTCAGAAGCCTCTGCAGCAGACTTATTTTGTAAACATTGTGTTCAAAGCGAACTACTTCACCTTTTGTCATAATGTTTCAACAATATTTACCAGATGTTTTTAACGATATCTGCTGCAAATTTGTTGTGTGGGAAACGATAAAATCATTCCCTGATAGAGCTTACTTTTTATGCCTGAAGGCTTGACAGCTAAAATTTAGTCTGATACGCTGTTTGACCCATTCCCTCAAACAGAAATTTTCTGACGGCTCTGATGTTAACGAAATTTGAAAACATTATGGCAAAAGAAGAAATTTCTTATCCTTAGCAATTTCTCCATTTGCCACAATGTTATTAACTCTTTTCTGTATTGGTTTTTATATTTTTCATCAAGTGTTTTCAAAGTCATCTGCTGTAGATTTAGTGTATGTGGGAAAGGGTTAAGATTATTTTCAAATTCAAAACATATTTATAAGAAGAAAATATCAAACCAAAAGATGTTTGTTTTGAGAAAGAGTACATAACATTTTGGAAAAAGGATGTATTGCTCACTCATTACATATACAATATGCATTACAATGTCTTTTTTCAACTACTGTCTGTGTGCTAAGGTTCTATTAGGGAAAACAAGAGATAAATAAGTAAGATATATTATAGCTTTGTTAGTATATGGTTTTATAGTATTGCTTTAGTACCAGTCTTTAATAGCATAGATAGAAGATAGCTTTAACCATTTCCCTCATACGACAGCAGACGACTTTAAACATATTTGTCAAAAAATAGAAAATCTCTGTAATTGAATGGATAAAATATTACTAAAAGTGGAAAACATTGTGTCAAAAGGAGAAATTGCTGGTTCTGAGCAATTTCTTCTTTTGTCACTATGTTTTCAAAGAGCTGTCTGCTGCAGAGGCGTCAGAAAGCGTCTATATGAGGCAAAAGGTTAATTAATGTACGGATAATAATTATGATGTATAACATTTTCAAGACTTACCCATAATTCCCTCTGATTGGAGGTCATTTCAGGCTAAATAAAGGTTAAATATAGGTTTCAGGGTGATTGAAAATAATAAAACATGTGCAAGAAAAATATATGGATATCCATACAAACAAATAAAAGCTAAAACTATAACTGAAGTTTACCCACAATGGTTTCATTATTAATTAACACTTTCTCACATTCAGATACATTTTGACACATCTGCAGCAGACAATTCTCGATAACAGAATGACAAAATGATAAATTGCTCATTGATAATATATAACTTCATTTGTAGAGAACTTCTTATCACCCAAGAACTTTTCCTAGTCATCTGCTACACATTTAACATATGTAGGAAAAGGTTAGGATTTTGACTGAAAGCTAAAAATGACTGTTATTTATACATTATTTTTCAAAGCCTTTATGAAACCCTGCAACCAGATTCAAAATGATAGATTATTAACCCTTTCCCTCATATAGACGCTTTTTGACGCCTCTGCAGCAGACAGCTTTTTGAAAACATAGTGACAAAAGAAGAAATTGCTCAAAACGAGCAATTTCTCCTTTTGCCACAATGTTTTCCACTTTTTGTCATAGGTTATCCATTCAATTATAGAGATTTTCTATTTTTTGACAAAATATGTTTAAAGTCGTCTGCTGCAGAATTGTCGTATGAGGGAAAGGGTTAATGGAGTAAAACTAAATGTATATCTACACTAAATCCTTCTAAGGTTTGCAACTTTTAAACAAAGCAACTTTGATTAAAGTATCATAACTTACTGAAAAAGGTTTCGAAAAAAGGGGAAAACTTCAGCTTGTCATGCCTAAAATACATTCTTTAAATAAGAATTTAAATAAGAATTTAATAAAATTCATTCAAACACATTATTCCTGGGATATGTCAGTCAATGTTTTTTGTACTGGTTAAGTCAGGAAGCAGACATCCAGCATAATTAATATAAGCTTAAGGCTTGTTTCGCAATCAATGTAAAATAAATAAAATTTAAGTTTTTAATATACACATAAAAGGAAAGCAAGCCCCTTCCCCTGGCAGCCATGATTTTCAACAGATCGGCATATTTTGAACAATCTTGGCAGAGTGTCACCTAAGGTAAATTTGTGCAAAATAATATTCAAATCCTGCAAGTACTTCTTGACAAGAAGACTTTTAATGTTTTGGCATTTTTCCACCTTTCTGATACCACAGCAAACAAAGTCTTACATGAAATTTAATTCTTTGAATAAATTTGAAAGAGGTTTTTGTGAAATTATTTTAAATTTGGTTCATTGGTTTAAGATAAGTTGTTAATAGGAAAATGTGAACAGAAGGACAGAAAGATGATGAAGACCGATGGTGAGTGATCACAATAGTTCACCCGCACTTCATGCTCAGATTAGAGGTTAACTTATTACAGAGTTAAAAAAGCCACATCAAGTATAAGCCTTTCCCTCATATAGACGCTTTCTGACGCCTCTGCAGCAGACGGCTTTTTGAAAACAAAGTGACAACAAGCATTTTCAGTGAAAAGATATCCCCCGCCAATGATGGCTTGTTTGTAATTGATGGCTTGTTTGTGCATGAAGGTCTTTATGTTTAATGTGCAATTGACCTTTAAATTTCAACTTCTTCGCACAAGATTTCATAGGCGGGGGATAAAAAAAGAAATTGCACAGAACGTGCAATTTCACCTTTTGCCACAATGTTTTCCACTTTTTGTCATAAGTTATCCATTCAATTATGGAGATTTTCTATGTTTTGACAAAGTCGTCTGCTGCAGATTTGTTGTATGAGGGAAAGGGTTAAATGACCATATAGACAGGTCCACAGTATCACAAGAATCTTTACAATACAATTCAATAATTCTGATTATCTACACAGTCTGTCTATCATTGGTTATAAGAATATGAACTTTCAAATTGTTAACTGTTAACTCTGTCTGTCATATACAATATTGGTTTAGTTTAAACTTATTTATTTAACATCGATTGCGAAACAAGCCTTGGGCTTAGATTAATCACGCTCGATGTCTGCTTCCTGGAGACTTCACCAGTACTCGCGCCGTCTGTGTCGAAAAATCCCAAAGTCAGGACCCGCTCATCACGGGACTCAAACCAGGGACCTTTGATACAAGAGGCTGACGCTCTACCTCTGCACCACTGTCTTCCACAAAAAAACAATATTGGTTATCATTGGACAAATTAATCCTTACACATTTGAAAACAGGTATATGGAAACTGCAGCAAATGACTTTTAAAAGCATTATGGCAAAATAAGAAATTGCTAAGGCTGGGCAATTTATCTTTTTGATTCAATGTTTTAATATTCTTTGCAGTAATTTGCAGCAGATTTGTTAAAAGGATTAAATGTGCGTTTAAGATATTACCATTTAAAAGACTGAATCATTACTGCACCAATTTACAACACAGAGAATAATGAAAAGACTGTGGATCCAACTTTTGACAGGGGTCAATGTATGCCGAGTTGTAATGTATTGTAATCCCATGCATCTGCTTAAATTGAGATAATCAACCCTTTCCCATAAAACGAATCTTTAGCCGTCATCTTTAAAATTATCTTGGTCAAATGTATGGAAAATCTCATTTCTTGAAAGTATACTAACTGACTAGAGTTGAAAACATTGTTGCTCATAATGAGCAATTTCTACTTTTGCCACAATGTTATTTAAAGTTGTCTGCTGACGAAGCGTCGAAATGTGTCTATACATGGGAAAGAGTTAAGATTTGTATTCTGTTCTGTTCTTGATAAAGAGTCTGTGTTAACTTCAGAGATTAAATATGTTAACCTGAAATGGCATTTTAAGAGCTGTTTGCTGTGAAATCCTTTTAGGAAAATTAGTATACATAGAAATTTAGTAGTACAATTTTAGATAGATGAAATCATTGCAGGAAAAGGAAAAATTAATCAAAATCCACAATGTTTTAATAATGTTGTCTAAAACACTCTGGAACAAAGAAAGGGTTAAACAAAAGCAACTAAAAATGAAACAAAGGAAGAACACTAACATGTTAATATACATTCATATAATTGAACAGAATTTTAACCAAAACATTGAAGCCACTATTTGAATGCCAGTTACATGTAGTGTTACCTGTGTGTAGTATTCACCCTAAACAAACAAACATAAACATAATGCACACAGATGGAGGATATAGTGATCATGGCAATGTATCTACAAATAGTACTAGATCTATCTGGATTCTGATTGTAAATCAAAGTTAAATCATGTTTGATTTGTTAACCTTTTTTTTTAATATTCATCTTCAGCAGACGACTTTTGAAAACAATGTTGTATAGAAGAAAGCTCATAATGACCAATTTCTCTTTGATAATTAAATTATAATTTATAGAGAAATGCTATACATTTTCAGTCATCTGCCGCAAATTTGTAGAATGTGGAAAAGAGACAACCAATTAGTAGTTCTGAAACTTTTAACAGAATAGATATATCAAATCAAAATATCACCAATTGTTTTTCCTGATTTGTTAAAATAAAAATAAATCTGACAAAATAGATTTGTATGCATTCTCTTAAAGTTCAGTTTTATTGAACAAGATTTATTAGCATAGATTGAGAATACACTGCCATTAGAATTTTAAGGGAAAACAAAAACAAGTTGAAATGGACACTACATGTAAGTATGAATACCATAATATATCAAAGAGGCATCAAAGTTATATTTTTATGCTCAAAGTGCAAAGGGATCGTTTATATTTAACATGTATTGTTTGTATAATAATTTAAGAAGGAAACTAAATCTACAGGCGTTAACACAGTCGCTGATGCATACCAAACCTAATGCTTTGCAATAAATGATTTTTTAAACCATTGTGGGAAAAGACAAAATTGTTGAATATAAAGCAATATCACCCTTTCCCAAATTGGTTGCAACTCTTTTCCAAAACAAGAGGGCCATGATGGCCCTGGATCGCTCACCTTAATTATACAATGTACTGCAATGCAAAACACATCAAGACAATTATTCTGAATGCAAACTCCACAGTGTTAACAAGATTTTCCTTCATTTCGCCAGTACTTTTGGACAAGAAGATTTTTAAAGTTTTAACAATGCACATATAAGGAAAACAAGCCCCACCCCCTTGCGGCCATGTTTTTCAATGGATCGGAAATATTTGAACAAGCTTGATAGGGGGTGCCCCAAGGAACATTTGTGCAAAATAATTTTTAAATCGGGCCAACACTTATGAACAAGAACATCTTTTAAGATTTGGCAATTTTCCCCTTTTCTGATGCTGCAGCAACCAAAGTTCTACTTGGAAAGAAATTCTTTGAACAACTTTGAAAGGGGACCACCTAAGGACCATTTCTGTGAAATTATTTTGAAATCTGGCCAGAACTTTTGAACAAGAAGATTTTTTAAAGTTTTAACAATGCACATATAAGGAAAACAAGCCCCGCCCCCTTGCGGCCATGTTTTTCAACGGATCGGAAATATTTGAACAATCTTGGTAGAGGGTGCCCTAAGGAACATTTGTGCAAAATAATTTTCAAATCTGGCCAGCACATTTGGACAAGAAGATTTTTTAAGATTTGGCAATTTTCCCCTTTTCTGATGCCGCAACAGCCAAAGTTCTACTTGGAATTAAATTCTTTGAACAACTTTGAAAGGAGACCACCTAAGGACCATTCCTGTGAAGTTATTTTGAAATCTGTCTATTGGTTTAGTAGAAGAAGTCATTTGTAGGAAATTGTTAACAGACGGACGGACAGACGACGACAGACGCCGGACATTCAGTGATCACAAAAGCTCACCTTGCACTTCGTGCATAGGTGAGCTAAAAAGGTACATGTACATCCATTTTTGAAAATGCAGGATATTCCAAAGCAGACAGATATGAATCTAGTTAACCCTTTACCACCACTAGCAGAAAACTTTTCAAAAACATTGTGACAAAAGAAGAAATTGCTCACAATGACCCATATCTCTTTTTGCCACAATGTTATCCCCTGTATTCAATAATTAACTCTGATTTATAAAGATTTTCGGATAGTTATTTCTAGATGTATATAAAGTCGTCTGCTGTAGATTTGCTGTCTGTGGAAAAGGGTTAACACTGTGTCTGGGTGGTTTTTCATTCCATACTTTGGTTGTTAGTAAAATGACATGCATCTAAATGGTTTGTCTTTTTTCATCTGTCAATCAATGAAACACATGGACATGTATGCCACCTGCTATTTGTAAGAAAACTATCATTTAACATGACTTATCTTTTTAACTGTCTTTCATTAAATAATAGTTTCCAATATCACACAATATATACATGAACTATATTGATTGTCTTACCTCATTTTGTTGTTCAGGCAATTTCATGTTATCAAAGATTCGGAACACAATACGGAAAAGGTCTCGCCACCAGTGGGCTTCAAATGTATCTCCATATGTTTTCATGATTTCAAACATCACAGTCAGGCCTCTGTTAGCAAAAATGCAAAACATAGATTTAATCAACAAAAGACAGGTAACACAAAACGATCGTAGAAAACGATTAACTTTCAAAATGAGCGATTTCATCTTCCTCCACAATGGCTTCAAATCTGTATCAGAATCATACTTATTATTTTCTAGATGTACCCTTTTTTTAAAAAATAAAACTCATAAGTCAGTGGTCAACATCCGTTTAATTGCATTTAAAGTGAGGAAAAAACACAAGTTGCACCTACCTTGTTCTAACATCTAATTTACATCTATTTATGACACAAGACAGCTCAAATAAGACGGGGAACCAGCCCTTTACCCAGACCCTATCTGACTCTGGTACATTCAGGTCATCCCCTGTGTGTTCTTTAAACATCTGCAAAACATACAACAGAACATATAGACTTGTGACCTCTTCAGGAAAATTAAAATTTCTCCTTTTGAAACAAGAGAGCCATGATGACCCTGGATCGCTCACCTCACTTATGCAATGTAATTTGTCATGCCAACCACACAGTCAACCACATTAAGTCATTTTGTGGTCAGGTAAGCTAATACAAGAGGCCCAAGAGGGCCAGTATCAATCCACTGCCATTAGGTAAAAATAAAATCTCCAAACAGCCCTGACCCCTGGTGGCCACCCAAGGAACATTTCTACAAAATTATTTGAAAATCAGCCAGAAACTTTTGTCGGAGAAGATTTTTACAGCCCTGCCCCCTTGTGGCCATGTTTTTCGACCAATCAACTTGGCTTAAAGGAATCTGATAGAGGGTCACCCAAGGAACATTTCTACAAAACTATTTGAAAATCGGCCTTACACTTTCGGAGGAGAAGATTATTTAAGTTTTCACTATAGCCATATAGTGCAAAATAGCCCCGTCCCCCGTTGGCCATAGTTTTCAACGAATCAACATGGCTTGAAGGAATCTGATCAAGGGTCACCCTAGGAAAATTTCTACAAAATTATTTGTAAATCGGCCTGACACTTTCGGAGGAAATGATTTTTTAAGTTTTCACTATAGCTATATAAGGCAAAATAGCCCCGCCCTCTGGCGGCCATGTTTTTTGACCAATCAACATGGCTTGAAGGAATCTGATAAGAGGGTCGTCCAAGGAACATTTCTACAAAATTATTTAAAAATCAGCCAACCAGTTCGGGAGAAGAAGAATGTTGAAGTTTTTTATGTTTGGTTACCATGGAAACCAGAATTCTGCATGAATCCCAATAATTTGATGGAATTCTAGTGAGGTCATTGAGAGGATGCTTTCTGTGAAGTTTCATCCCAAATGACCCACTGGTTACTGAGGAGAAGATATTAATGGACAAAGGATGAGGCATGACAGATGCCGGACAAAACGCGATCACAATAACTCACCTTGAGCACTTTGTGCTCAGGTGAGCTAATAAAACAAGAGCACTGTGGAGGGAAAGTCAACGCTTGTCAAGTTAAACAAGAGCGCCAATTGTCACAAAATACGCCTGTCCTGTTTTTTTGATACCAAGGAAAGTGATAATTAGTTGTACGTCAGGCAAATTTAGAGAGAGGACACTGTTAATATAGTTTTGGCCATTTCGAGGGACATAAGTGTGGAGTGACTAAAATAACGTGGTAAGTTATAGAACCTGATCCAAGATGTTCTGCCCATCAATATATTGTCTAAATTTGGTGATGATCAAATAAAATGACTCAAGCGATATGGCTGATTATAGCAGTTGTCCGAGATATTATGCCCATACAAATTCTGACTAAATTTGGTGATGATTGGATAAAGGCTTCAAAACTTATTGATCGAACAAAACCTATTTGAGGTCATTTCTATAATTAAAGGGCAATAACTCTCAATTGACTCAAGCAATATGGCTGGTTATCGAACTTGTTCAAGATATCATGCCAATACTCATTTTGAACAAATTTGGTGGTGATTGGACAAAGGCTTCTAAAGTTATTGAGCAGACAAGATCAATTTTAGGTAATTTCTATAATTGAAGGGCGATATCTCTCGAGTGACTAAAGCGTTATGGCTAGTTATCGAATTTATGCAAGATTTTATGCCTATACACATTTTGACTGAATTTGGTGATGATTGGACAAAGGCTTCTAAAATTATTGGGCTGACAAGACCAATTTTAGGTAATTTAATTAAAGGGCGATAACTCTCGATTAACTAGGGCGATATGGCTAGTTATCAAACTTGTCCAAGATATTATGCCAATACACATTCTGAACAAATTTAGTGATGATTGGACAAAGGCTTCTAAAGTTATTTGGCTGACAACATACGTGACGCCGCCGACTGCCCGGCCGGTAAAACTATAATACGTTCCGTTTTTTTTTCAAAACAGGCGTATAAAAAGGGACATTACTAACTTATTATTAAAGCCAGAATTGTGTGACTTAGTAAAGACATGCATATTGTTCCTAGGAACATGTGAACAAAGATTCATTTGAATATGTTGAACGTTTTTGAGTTATGAGGTAAGGTTAAAGTTTTGTGAAGACACAGACAACTTCACCAATTGTATCACTATTATAGACTTTTTTTCCTCGAAAAGCAGACAAGGTTATAAAATATTGTTCAAGACAGTGTCAGTTCTATTGAAAGGTCCAGTGATTTCTGTTCTATGATACACCTCAGCATCTTTACTTCTGGAATCATAACACTTTTGCCCAATATCTGACAGGCAGACATTTGTTATCATTATTGAACTACTCAGTGGGTTACTAAACAGCCATTTCACATCGAATCTCACTGTTGCAAATTGGTTTTGAACCATTAAGCTTAACCTCTCTAACATGCAGAAACATATTGACGTATCTGCAGCTGGAAACTTTCGAAAACACATTTTTTTGTATAAATGGTTTCAAAGTTGACTGCTGTATATTTTGTTGTATGTGGGAAAGGACTAACCACTTCCATTGAATGCCATTGTCAGAATTACCAGTATCTGTTTTAAGAACATGTTTCTTGTAACATCTGAATATTTGTTATACATGCATATTCATGGAACAAGCAGATTCATGAAATTTATATCCCCCGCTTGCAGGAAATATTGTAGGAATAAAGTCCGCCGAAAGTGACGATCGAACTTGGCCTAGCTGTTAAGGCATTTAACCTTGTTACCAAGTTTGAAAAAAAAACTGTTCACATTTGTGGCAGTTATTGCACGGAAACAGCAACAAACGACATTTTTTGTTAATTAAGGGGCCATAACTCCACCGAATAAAGTCCGCCGAAAGTGACGATCAAACTTGGCCTAGCCTTTAAGGCATTTAACCTTGTTACCAAGTTTGAAAAAAAAAAGGTTCACATTTGTGGTAGTTATTGCACGGAAACCACAACAAACGACATTTTTTGTTAATTAAGGGGCCATAACTCCACCGAATAAAGTCCGCCATAGTGACGATCAAACTTGGCCTAGCCCTTAAGGCATTTAACCTTGTTACCAAGTTTGAAAAAAAAACGGTTCACATTTGTGGCAGTTATTGTACGGAAACGAAGTGTGACAGACAGACGGACAAACCAAAATTAATAACCCCCCTTTTTTCTTCGAAAAAGCGGGGGATAAAAAAGGAAGAAACTGTTTATTTAAGCAATTTCTTCTGGTTCTACAAAGTTTCACACAAAATTGACTTCTGTGGAGATTACAAAAAGTGCATTTATAAGGGAAAGGCGTACAATGGTTGCCAGATATGCATATTTGAACCACATAAATAGACTAGAATGGAGTGCTCCCCGGAGCACGTGTGTCACCTGCCGGGGCCTTGTCAGAAAATTTAAATCTTTGACAGAAAAGGGGCAATAACTGATATAAAAATATTTAGATTATCCCCCTTTTGTGAACCAATCACACACATTGATATAAACATTTGTCAGAAGTTTCAATGTAATCCTTTGAGTAGAAAAAAAGTTATTTGAAAACGTGACGAAAAAGTGTGACGGACAGACAGACAGACGGACGCCGGACCCCCAAGTGCCTACCATCTACCATGCTATGCAGGTGACACAAAAATATACTCGTTTGGCGTTCACTAACCCTTACACGGATGCAGATGAATTTTGAAACATTTGCAGAAGACAACATTTTTCGAAATTGTTACCAAGTTGTCTGCTTCACATTTGTTGTATGTGGTAAAGGTTAGAAACAAGAGGGCCATGATGGCCCTGGAATCGCTCACCTGATTTTTTGTTTTTTTACTTTAGCTATATAAGCCCCGCCCCCTGGCGGCCATAGTTTCCGACCAATCAACTTGGCTTGAAGGAATCTGAAAGAGGGTCACCCTAGGAACATTCCTACAAAATTATTTGAAAATCGGCCTGACACTTTTGGAGAAGAAGATTTTTTTAAGTTTTCACAATAGTCATATAAGGCAAAATAGACCCCCCCCCACCCCACCCCCCCCCCCCCCCCCCCCCCCTTGGCGTCCATGTTTTTTTACCAATCAACATGGCTTGAAGGAATTTGATAGAGGGTCATCCAATGAGCATTTCTACAAAATTATTTGAAAATCTGCCAACCAGTTTGGGAGAAGATTTTTTAAGTTTTCACTATAGCCATATAAGGCAAAATAGCCCCGCCCCCCTGGCGGCCATGTTTTTCGACAAATCAACATGGCTTGAAGGAATCTGACAGAGGATCATCCAAGGAACATTTCTACAAAATTATTTGCAAATCTGCCAACCAGTTTGGGAGAAGAAGAATTTTTAAGTTTTTTTCATTTCGTTGCCATGGAAACCAGAATTATGCATGGATCCCAAAAATTTGAAGGAAATCTGGTGAGGTCATTGAGAGGATGCTTTCTGTGAAGTTTCATCCCAATTGACCCACTGGTTACTGAGGAGAAGAAGTTGATGCACGACAGACGACGCACGATGGACGCCGGACAAAAGGCGATCACAATAACTTACCTTGAGCAAAGCTCAGGTGAGCTAAAAACAATCAGAGTAACTCTGTGGTGATCAAATAACTAATTGGTCAAAAGAAAATTCATTTCCAAATTGACCAATCACAAGTTCTATTTGAAACATAGAATTCATAGAATCTTGCTAAAAAGGTGAGTGTTAAATTATTCATATTATTAGTATTCATCTGGCTAGTTATATCATGTGCAGCTCACAAACAATTGCATACTATTTGAAAATGGATACTAGGCACTAAATGAAATATGTCTAGAAGAATGTTTGTATATCAAACAATCACAGAAGTGGGTTTATTTATGCTGTAATTAACAAAATATGAAAATGAAAGAAAAAGATTTTCTACAAAAATTAATATTTGATATCATTTTATGGCTTTCAGGCCAAAAACTTGTAACTTCAATTTGCCAAGATGTACTTCCAACTGTCTTGCATGAAGTCATCAATAAATACCATCATGTATGGGGAATAAATCAATAATCATCCAATCTCAAAGTCAGAGCTTTAAAACCTTATCTCAATTTGTTTTGTTTGTTGTTTTTGTTTTATTTGGATTTAACACTGTTTACAGCCGAATTTCAGTTACATCACACAAACTGATCCATGGGTAACAAACCAGTTCTAGGCTAGGAAATGTGCATTGCCAAAGGGCACTTTACCATGATCCCTGCCTTCAGGGATATAACCTTGGACGCCAGGACCCTATTCACCCATGCTAACTGTTTGACCACAGCATATTCCTTATCTCAAATTAGACTACTAACAGGATTTATAAGACATATTTCATAGGTAAAAGTAATGACTGATAGTAAATAGACAAAGCTGGGACTGAAATTCAGACCAGTGCAGACAAACAGAGATGATGTGAAGGACTTACACCACAAACAAATATTAATAAAGTGAAGACTAATGTATTTGCAATTTTATTTATCAACCCTTTCCTACATTTTACATTTCTGCAGTAGACAACTTTGAAAACTTTTCAACAAAAATATCGAAAATCTCTATAAATGAGAGAACAGTTTTAATAGAGTTGAAAACAATGCAGCAAAAGGAAAAATCCTCCTTTTGTCACAAATTTTTAAAAGTCATATGGCTTAGGTGTGTCAAAGTGTGCTTACATTCGGAAAAGATGTTATCTTTATTTGCATAAATTGAAAATTTTACAAAAGCCAACATTATATGACAGCTGTTGAATTAACACTATGGGACATATATTATATACCTACAGTAGAGACAGAGATTATTATTTGAAAGAAAAACAAACAAAAATTAAAACTCAAAAGGTTGATACATGTACCATGAACACATAAGATATTGTATCTTCTTTCTAGAAATATAGCCCAATAAAAGTTCTCAGAGACAAAAGAAATGTTTTCTGTTGAAATGTTTTAAGAATTGTTTAAAAATGACAAATTGTTAAAAAGCATCCACTTCAAACCAAGATAAGAGCAGTTCTACAGACGATTACCCTTATATAGTCGGTCCCTTTGTAAGGTTGATCACCTTCAAAAGCAATTATATTCTGAAACAGTAACAAGCAGTACAATTACTAATTCATGCACGCTAAACAAAGACAAGTGTGTACCCTTTCCCACATACTACAAATCTGCAGCCAACAACTTCGAAAATATATTGGCATAAATGTGAAAAATAATCATAAATGGGGGCATAATTATTAAATAGAGTTAAAAACATTGTGGCAAATGAAGAAATTGCTCATCATGAGAACATTCTCCTTTTGCCACAATGTTTTCAAAAGTTGTTTGCTGCAGACACGTCAGAATGTGATTACAAGTGGGAAAGTTTAAATAAAAGAACACATGTTTCACATGCCAAAAATCTACATATAAAAGTATGATGGAGAAGCGATAAAACCCAGTGTCACCCTTCCATGGCAGGCGACACAAAAACTAGTCATGCATTTCTTGTTTCATTTGATATGAAACTAAATATTTAAGTCCATTTAACCTTTTCCCACCTACAACAAATCTGCAGCAGATGACTTTGAAAACTTATAGGCAATCTCTCTGAATGAAAGTAGTATTAAGAGCAATTTCTACTTTTGTCATTATGTTTTCAAAAGTTTCTGCATGTGGGAAAGGATAAACTACCTCTTAATGAATATATCTTCATGATCAACTATAGCTTTTCCAAGATGATGAGTTGTCAAAATAACAGTTGTGTAAGGGAAGAAGAATTTATTGATGTATTTACCTGAGGTTTATCAGCCACATATTTTGCACAGTTCCTGATAAGCCTTATGGCTTCCATACTAGTATCTGGGAAAGCTGCATTACATGCAAACTCTGACAGACACTTCACAGCATCTTGGAATGAATCCATCACTGCAGCAAAGTGCTTCTCAAAAACAGATGCTGAAAATATATGTAGATACAAGTAAAAAACACAAGTATGGCAATGAATGAAAGTTGTAATCCAATTTAAGACATTTTCAGATTTTATAAATTTAACATGAAGACATTTTGGATATTTAGCTCATCATTTAACAAATATCTCCGTTTTGTACCATGTTTTTACGTGAGTATTTTGAAAATTGTTATCATTTGTGCAAACTTATATAAATATTTCACTGTAATGTTATAGAAAGCTTGAATGAATGAATGAATGTGTATTGTTTTATGGCGCATCGACAGCTAAGGTCATTTAGCGCGCAATTAAATTTAATTATTCATGATCCCTGGGTAAACAAACCAGTACTAGGCTAGAAAATGTGCCTTGCCCAAGGGCACTCCACCATATAGAAAGCTTGAGCATAGAATAATAAAATTGCAAAAAAGTGGCTTTATTTGTTTTCATTGTGTTTAACAGTATTTCATTTATATATTGGTCCTTCCTGGTTAATTTACCAGAACTACCAGTATTTTTTTATCTGTATCCCATGCATCATAATGCTTTCCCAACAACCCTGACCACTAAGGAGGGAAGCCATTAAAACCATTTGTAAAGTCTTTGGTACAGAGCAAAAAGTAGTAAACCCTGACCAGACAAAAACGAATGTGCCATATGCTCCAGGCAAACAACCATCAGGTACTTGTGACAAGAGTAAATAAACATTTGCATGTGCATCCATACAGTCTGATCCAAATATAGCATATTCAACAGAAGCGGTTTGAAAGCTTTCCTGATTATTTGAGTGTTGCACCAGGAGAACCAACCTTAACGTAATTATTATACACATGGAAAAAAAAATGTCTGCGCATCCAGGCTAAAGATCCAAATGGATACTGCCTTAAAGAAGTTATGTGAAACTTTCTGTGACTAATTGACAAACAGTGCACAGCCAGATCAGACTGTGTGGATGCTCTCGACTGATCTGGATCTAAAATTGGATGCAAATGCATTACGGTTGGATTTCGCAGAGTATTGCAGATTGATCTGAATCTACATTGGTCACAAGTGCTTTAACCCTTTCACACCTATAGACACATTTTGACACAACTACAGCAATTTCTTCTTTTGCCACAATGTTTTCAACTTTCTTTAAGTAAGTAAACCTTCATTTTCAGAGATCCTGAGTAAATGTTTTCAAAGTCATCTGCTGCATATTTGATGAATGTGGGAAAGGGTTAGAGCTGTGGTTTTTTTTCTGGAGAGAAGCACCTATTTTCTACTTACAGATTATTTTTCCTGTAGTTTGGAATGCTAATTCTACAATGCCCTCATCATGGTCTGATGCCGCTAAATGAAAGACACTGAATATGTTTTTCCATCCGGATTTAATATTTGACGCCTGTGAATTCACCATCTGGGCTACACACCTCACAACCATGTCTCGTATTGTTGGCGATCTAAAACACACACATTCTAAAATAATTATTTTCTGACTATAACTATAACATTGAGTTCTGAGGTCAAATTTAGAAATTATGACCATGAAATTAATCCTTTATTAAACTAAATCTCTGGAATTAGATTGATTTGGTGTTTTTTACCAGTACTTCTGGTCCATTAAACCTGACACCACCACATGCTCAGTCGTAATGCAAAATCTGCAACCCTAAGCGCCAAGGAGAGCAGCCATTACTACTGTCTTTGGTGTGACCCTGCCAATAATTGAACCCACAACCTCCTGCACCAGAGGCGGTTGGAATTAGATTGAAATGAAGGCAAATGTTTCAGAGGAATTAAAGGTTCCACATTGAATTTCTGCTCTGGCATCACACAAAGAGCATACTACTAATCAACATTGAGGCTCAAACATACAAAAAAGTTTTACTGTAGAAATTGGCTGTCTAACATTTTACCTTCAGCAAAAAGATACACATGTACACATACCTGTTTCTTTTCATGATATGTTCAAATGGCCTGAGAAAGTCTTTTTGGAATCTAAAGTTAGCAAATTCCCCTTTCTCAATAAACTTCATAGATAACTGCCTCAAGGAATCTATTGCAAAAAACGCTATATCTTCATTTGGATTACACCCGACCTGTAAGAAAGAAAAGTATGATCATGCAAATGTTTGCGTTATGTAATCTTTAAAGAATACCTTTTGCGATTTAAATTTTTAGGAAAACGAAAACTGAGTGGAAATACTGCATCTTTGTAAACCCAAAGCAATTAATTCATTATAAAATATATAATGTATGAAGCTTTTTAACTTGCACTAATGCGTAATGTAATCTTTGAAAATATTCCTTGTGAAATTTTATTTTTTAGGAAAATTAAAACTGAGTGGTAATACTGCATCTTTGTAAACAAAAAACAATTAATTCATTATAGAAATATCATGGATGAAGCTTTCTTAACTTGCGAAGATGGAGATACTCATAATTGAGTTTTCAAGTGTCTAATACTGAGCTTTATGATTATTTTAAACTTTTTTCTTTTACAATGATTCTCAGCTTCTGAAACAAGCTTTCAGCTTATATCTATCACACTCAATGCTAGACATAACCCGTATTCATGAGGAAAAGTCCCAAAAGCAGAACTCTACCACTGTTTTATCATTATAGACGGCAATATGATTAATTATTTATGAGTAAATATTTAACCCTCTGCTAAATTACATATGAAGTAAGTGCCTGTTTCTACAGAAGAAAGTTTGATATCAGGAGCAGTTTCTCCCTTCCCGCGTTTTCTAATAACATAACTTTCATCTGTAACATATTTCATTTTTCTTTTCTTTCTAAGAGGTTTTTAATTTGAAAGTCTGAAAAACCCCACAACAAATCATGTCTTAGGGTCTTAGAGTCAAAATGCTAAAATAATCTCTGAATCCTCAGTGACTCCTTTCTCACATACAACAAATCTAAGGCAGACCACTTTGGAAAAATCATGGCAAAAATATGCATAAATTGTATAAGTGAAAGTATAACTGTTTGGTAGAGTTGAAAACATTCTGATAAATGGAGAAATTGCTCATTATTAATAATTTCTGTTTATAACTCAATGTTTTCGAAAGTTTTATGCTGCAGATGGAGCAAAATGTAGCTGCATGAGGGAAATGGTTACTGAATCGGGTTTTCAGATAATTCTTTGATTCATTGCGTATTTATGTAATGAACTTTCAATGTGAAATTATTGCAATGCGATAGTATCCTACAAATTTACCTTGTTGAAATGGTCTCCAATGTACTGCCATATACGAGACCATTGCAGCCTGATACGCCCCATGTTGTAGTAGGAAATCTCCACTATCTTAGTTAAACTAAACATCCTGGGTCGACTGTGATTTGATAACTCTTCTACAGATACTTGACATAGGGCCTTCACAAACTCAACTACAAAATACAGGTTTTATGTTATATAGCTACAAACCCTTTCGAGATACAGAATCTTTCGGATGACTCTGAGGCAGACAACTTTTAAAACATTGTAGCCTAAAGAGAATTTACTCATGATGAGGAATTTCTTTGTTTGCCACAATGTTTTCAACTCAATACAATAGTTATACTTTCATTCACAAAGATTTTCAATACTATTTACAAGATGACTTCAAAGTTGTCTGCTGCAGATTTGTTGTATGTTGGAAAGGGTTAATCTGATAAATAATTCAAATACATTTTTTCAAATAAATGAAGCAATTACTGGCTTAAACATTTGTTTCATTTTGGACATATAAGAAGGAAATGATTTTCTGATATTCTGATTACATTTGATTAAAACTAGAACTATCACTGAAGATGATAAATACCCCCAAAACAGCACCTTGACCAACACCCTAACTTAATAAGTAAAAGGGCCATAACTCTGTAAAATAACATGCAATTGTAAGACCTTTAGGATATGGTATAAAAGCTTTGTGTAAATTTTTATTGAATTCCACCCAGTGGTTTGTAGAAATAGGCCGGACAAAATATGACTGACTTAATGAGTAAAAGGGCCATAACTCTGTAAAGTAACATGCAATTGTAACCCCTTTAGGATATGCACATCTCCTCTTGGTATAGAAGCTTCATGTAAAATGTTATTGAATTCCACCCAGTGGTTTGTAAGAAATAGGCCGGACAAAATATGGCTTCCGACCGACCAACCGACACAGTGACCCTATATACCCCTCTCTTCTTCGAAGGGGCGTATAATAACAATAATACATAATACATAAACTGTGCAACAGTCACATTACTAAAACAAAACAAACATTCTTTCTCACCTATAGCATCCCCGTCCAGTTTGACTGATCCAGTAAAGATTCTATCCACTGCTACAACAACACTTTGTGAACTCGTTTCTCCCATTGTCTCCTGGAAGTTTGCTAAGGTCTTTGATCCAAACCCTCCTTTAGCAATTGCTGGAAAAAATTAAATGAACCTCAACTAGTAATTTGGTGTCTTAACCCTTTCCCACATACAACAGTTCTGCAGCAGCCGACTTTGAAAACATCTAGAAATAAATATGGAAAATCTCTGAAAATGAAAGTTCAATAATTAGACAGAGTTATCAACTCTATTCAATATTTGTACGTTCATTTATAGACATTTTCATCTAGTTGTTTTCCAATTTTGTCAACTGCAGAATTATTGTAGGTGGGAAAGGGTTAGCAGTACATATGCCAAACAATCCAATTAGATTCCGCCTTTTATCTTATAACTTTTGTATGTTGCATTTCATGTGGTGTGGACAGTATCTTATTTTGAGCATATTATTGGTTTTAATTCTAGTATTCAGTCTTGACATATGTTAGTAAGATTTAACCCTTTCCCTCATACGATTTCTTCTTTTGTCACTATGTTTTCAAAAAGCTGTCTGCTGCAGAGGCGTCAGAAAGCGTCTATATGAGGGAAAGGGTTAAAGATAGAGTAGATAATAGTGATAGAAGAGGAAACAAGAGGCCCAAGAGGGCCAGTATCGCTCCACGCCCATAAGGCAAAAATAAAATCTCCAAACAGCCCTGCCCCCTGGTGGCTATTTTTTTTACCAACCACCATGGCTTAAAGGAATCTTGTAGAGTGTCACCCAAGGAATGTTTCTGCAAAATTATTTGAAAATCGGCCTGACACAATCGGAGGAGAGGATATTTTAAGTTTTCATTATAGCCATATAAGGCAAAATAGCCCCACCCCCTGGCAGCCATATTTTTCAACCAATCAACATGGCTTGAAGGAATCTGATAGAGGGTAAGCCTAGGAACATTTCTACACAATTATTTGAATATCAGCCAAACACTTTCGGAGGAGAAGATTTTTTTAAGTTTTCACTATGGTCATATAAGGCAAAATAGCCCCACCCTCTGGCGGCCATGTTTTTCGACCAATCAACATGGCTAGAAGGAATCTGATAGAGGGTCACCCAATGAACATTTCTACAAAATTATTTGAAAATCGGCTGAACACTTTCGGAGAAGAAGATCTTTTAAGCTTTCACTATAGCTATATAAGGCAAAATAGCCCCGCCCCCTGGCAGCCATGTTTTTCAACCAATCAACATTTCTTGAAGGAATCTAATAAAGGGTCACCCAAGGAACATTTCTACAAAATTATTTGAAAATCGGCCTGACACTTTTGGAGGAGAAGATTTTTTAAGTTTTCTCTTTAGCCATATAGGCAAAATAGCCCCACCCTGTGACGGCCATGTTTTTTTACCAATCAACATGGCTTGAAGGAATCTGATAGAGGGTCACCCATGGAACATTTCTACAAAATTATTTGAAAATCTGCTGAACACTTTTGGAGAAGAAGATTTTTTAAGTTTTCACTATAGCTATATAAGGCAAAATAGCCCCGCCCCCCTGGCGGCCATGTTTTTCGCCTAATCAACATTTCTTGAAGGAATCTAATAAAGGGTCACCCAAGGAACATTTCTACAAAATTATTTGAAAATCGGCCTGACACTTTCGGAGAAGAAGATTTTTTAAGTGTTCACTATTTTTTTCTTTTGGTTGCCATGGAAACCAGAATTATGGATGGATCAAAAAAAATTGAAGGAATTTAAGAGAGGACATTGAGAGGATGCTTCCTATGAAGTTTCAACCAAATTGGCTAGGTGGTTAGGGAGAAGAAGTGGTTTAAAAGAAAAAGTTAACGCACGCACAGACGACGGACAATTCGCCATGACATAAGCTCGACTGGCTTTCAGCCAGTGGAGCTAAAAACTGAACAAATTTGTTCTTAAAGTGTCAATTTCTAAAGAGACTAACACATTTGATCAGATCTTGCCCATGAAAAGCTATTCTGATTTAATTTCTTTTGTATTGAAATAGTACTTTTTTTAAGTTATAGTTGAATATATCTATCAAACTATGGATTCGGTAAAATGAATGAACATACTTTCCGGATCAAATGCCTCTATAGGATGTGGACTCCCTCCATTAGATCTATACTGTTTATGAGCTGGGATATACTTGGTTTTCACAGAGGTACCAATTAACTGAGCTAATTCTAATTGTGATATGCATCGCAAAATCTGAAATGTTTAAAAAATATTGTTTAACCATTGAAATAATTATATTTCAACTCTTGTTCTTACGCATTTGATGCAGTTGCAGCAGACGATTTCTAAAAAACATTTTGGGAAATGGTGAAATTGCAAATTCCTCCTTTAGCCTGAAAGTTTTTGAATCCATTCATTACTTTCATTTATTTTACTAAATCATGTCAAGATTATCATGTGAACCAAGTTAAATAACTCAACAAGAGCGCCGCAAGCGAATGCCAACGCTCTTCTGCTTTATTCGAAGTCGAAAATGGGGCATTACTGATTAATTATTAAAGCTAGAGTTATGTGCTTGATATAGACGTGGGTATTGTTCCCAGATAAATGTATATCATATAGTTCCCTGTTCTCAAACCATACCTATTCTCGAACCTTTAGTTCAAGGACTGTTTATATATTTCCAAAAACGCATTAAACATAATAAATGTTATGTGAACCAGTCGGTGCTTTGTTTACTTACACATAAATTGTTGAATTTATTTGTCAGTATTGTTGGTTTTTGACATGAATTTATAAGTATTCCCATGAGCCCTGATCAATTTTAAGAGGTTCAAGAACCGGTGTTTCCATGCTACAAAGTTTCATTGAAAATGTTGAACGGCTTTTGAGTTATGAGGACACAGACGACGCCAAGGGTATCAAAAACAGACAAGCTAAAAATTGAAGAAGTTTGCTCCACCAAGTTCATATGTCATACTGACCGACTAACAAATGATGCAGTCAGTCCAGTAAACCGGCGAAAACTTTGTTTGCGAGGGTATTAAAAGGACATGGTCAATTATGACTTGAATAAGCAGTGGACCTATGAACAATATTATAGTAGAGAGATGAAACAATGATCAAACTCTTAATCTCTAAATGATAATCACAACTTTCCTGTGTTGCAAATGACAGAAGGCCCACTTCCATACTTTCATCTACACCGGAGTTTTAAGGTAACCTGTAGATCATGAGTTAAGTGCTATACCTCAGGGTTGCTGTTCCCAACCCATAATTTACAAAGTGAAACATACCTCAAGCCAGGATTTACCCAAGTAGTTACCATCTGTGTGGGCGACAGAGATCAGAGCTTTGATTGTGTCTATATTTTTAGTCTTCATCTCTGTGATAGGCGATGCAGCTGTTAGCAAGGTAAATCTGGCTAAGGCCTGAACATATGCATCTCTCTCCAACTGAAATACAGGAAATATTGAACTGTGTTACTGTAACCATTTGTTAATGAAAGTATTTTTTTGTTACAGAGTTAAAAACATTATGGGAAATGGTAAAAATCCTCAAACAGAGTACATATCCTAAAGTAGTCTTCTACATAAGTATCAAATATATTCTTTATCAGGGAAAGGATTCACAAAAATTCATAAGGAATAGAAAGACTTCAAACTTAATACGAGAGTTTGTTGTTCAGGAAATTATGTTGTTTATTTTGCATGTTGGGTCTTCATAAGTAGATTTCCTGTAAGTGTATGTTTTTATATAAAACTACAGAAAGACATCTGCAGAGGATATAAAACAAAGTTTTTAAAACTTCTGATATGGGCAAGCGGATCTCTCTCCCAAAATTTACAAATCTACAGCAGACAAATATGGGAATTTTCTGTTTATGAAAGTATAACAAAAGCGCTGCAAGCAAACGCCAACGCTTGTCTGCCTTTTTTAAGTGAAAAAAAAAGGGGCATTTCTGAATAACACTAAAAGCCAGAGTTATGTGATTTGATAAAGACATGCATATTGTTCCTAGGAACATGTGTACCAAGTTTCATTTGAAAATGTTGAACGGTTTCTGAGTTATGAGGTAAGGTAAACGTTTTGTGACAATGAAGTCAGGGGTATCAGAGATCTGTAAGTGGAAAAGGGTAATCATAGCATAGGCAAGCTGAACAAATCAGTGATATAGTGTACATACACCTCAATAGATATGGCTTATTACCTCCATGTGAAATATGCAGGACATTCTGACAGCACATCGGATACCATCTAAACACAATGAGGCTATTTGGGAATTATCACAGTCTTGTAGACCTATACTAAACGCTGCTAAAAACGGGGTCCATGCCATCTGAAATCATACAAATTATTATACTATAACTGTCACTAAAGATGACTTACATTGTATTGATAAAATAAAGAAAATAACAATTCATGGGAAGATAACTCTAGAATCCCTCAATGAATATGATCCATAATTAGGTCTAGTTCATCTACACTTCATGATTATCATGTAAATTGCATTAAAACATCTAAATTCTGAAGAAAATATTTACGAAACAAATAAAACAACAGTGCTGCAGTAATTTCAGTATACCTCCTACAATGTTTGTTTACAAGGATAAGGTAATTAATTTATTCTGGGTCCATATGTTTCTTAAAAGTTAATTGAAACTTAAATTATCAAGATTGTTTTTCCATCAAATTTTATGTAACCCTTTCCCACTTACAAAAAATCTGCAACAGACGACTTTGAAAAGATTGGACCAAAATATGGAAAATCTTTATGAATGAAAGTATAATTATTGAATACAGTTGAAAATACTTTGACAAAAAGGGAAATGGCTAATTATTCTCCTTTTGTCACAATGTTTTCATAAGTCTTCTGCTGAAGATGTGGAATTGTTATTTTGATCTGTCTCTTCCTTTGATGCAATATTTTCAACTCTTACCAACTCTTTGTTGCATGTGGGAATAGGGTTAACCCTTTCCCTCATACGACAATTCTGCAGCAGACGACTTTGAACGTATGACAAAAAGTGGAAAACATTGTGGCAAAAGAAGAAATTGCACGTTTTGTGCAATTTCTTCTTTTGTCACTATGTTTTCAAAAAGCCGTCTGCTGCAGAAGCTTTAACCCTTTCCCGCATACGACAATTCTGCAGCAGACGACTTTGAACGTATTTTGTCAAATCATAGAAAATCTCCATAATTGAATGGATAACCTATGACTAAAAGTGGAAAACATTGTGGCAAAAAGGAGAAATTGCACGTTTTGTGCAATTTCTTCTTTTGTCACTATGTTTTCAAAAAGCTGTCTGCTGCAGAGGCGTCAGAAAGCGTCTATATGTGGGAATAGGGTTAAATATTCCAATCATTATTTACAGTTTGTAAAATTCAAAGAGACATACTTTAAACATAGGTCTGACATGTTCTTGATGTTTTGCGGACATGAAGTTAGATTCCACATGGCTGACACTTTCCATCAACACTTTTGCTGCCAAAGCCATATGATCCATCTCAGCATTGTACAGCATGCGGCGCTGTTTGTCACTTGTTATCTCCCCTGTAAATAGTCAATAGGAGTTTACTTATACAGTGGAATTAAAACCTTTCCCACATATAGATGCTTTTCTGATGCCTCAGCAGCAGCTGACTTTTGCGACAATGTTTTATAAAAAATAAAGATATTTCCCATATTATTCTCCAGATGATTTGTAAGTTTTCTGCTTCAGATTTCTTGTAAGTGAAAAAACGTTTAAGTGCTATATAATAATTTATCCTGTATTAAATCTGGAAACCTGTTGTGTTCTTGCATGCAGATGCAGCAGATTATTTTTGGAAACACATTGTGATTAACGGAGAAATTGCTCAAAAATGTTTTCAATATATACTTTTATTCACAGAGACTTTTCATATTTTTGCATACATATTTTAAAAGTCCATTGCTGCAGATTTGTTGTAGGTGGAAATTGTTGTAGGTGGAAAAGGGCAAATGAGTAGTATATAATGAATGTCTTTCATTCTAATTAAAATTCATAACCTCAGACCCAGTAGCAAGCATGAAAGCCAAAACATAACAACGGATTCATGCAATATTTATGTACATAAGTAAGGAGAAAATAATTGTTGGTGTCTCAATGCAATCAAAAGAAACCATTTGGGATAAATCATTTTCAAATTATGTAAATAGTGTATTTGATATTTTCCTCTTTCCAACATACATCAAATCTGCAGCAGACAACTTTGAAAATATCTATACAAAAAGTGGTCTGTTGCAGATGTGTGCTGCTGTTATCATCATATACTTCTGCAAGGGCTACCTCTCTTTACTGGTATGTGAATCTTCCAAGTCACTATTCATAATTTGACGCATTCTGTTTCATGTTCTTGCTGATTCTCATTGGTTTAGTCGAGTCCCGGTAGCTCAGTCGGTAATGATGCGGGCTGTCAATCCAGGAGTTGTGAGTTTGAATCCCGGCTCGGCCAACTTTCTTTCCGACGTTTGACAAAAGTCATTGTGACATGCGTCATTCGTCTTCCACCAATGGGCTAAGTTTATGTGGAAAAGCAGCCAGTTGCTTGGGAAGATTGTTGTGTGGAGTACTGGTGTGAGAAAACCAGGAAACACATGAGTAGGTGAACTGGCTGCCGTGATATGACTGAGAAATTGTTAAAAACGGTGTTCAACCCTAATAAATCAATCTCATTGGTTTATTTTTCAGTCATATCACAGCTGAAGGTTTCACCTATCCTTTGTTTCCTGACTTTCTCACACCAGTACTCCACACAACAGTCTTTCCATGCAACTGGCTACTTTCCCTTTCAGACTGTATGAATAAGAATTGGGAAGTGCTACAAGAGGGTAACACTATTGATCAAACGATCTAAAAGAACCCAGAAAAACTTACTTGTTGAAGCCAGATTTTTTTGTGTACCAATAGCTTTCATTTTGATTTCATTCATGGCAATCTCATCATAGATAGCTGATAAATATTCCTCGGGTAAATCTTTACTGTCATTAATTCCTCGGTTCATTTTGATATACTGTTCCTTGGACATTTTGTCCTTGGTTTTTATCTGTAATCAAAATAGTTAACCCTTTCCCTCATACGACAATTCTGCAGCAGACGACTTTAAACATACTTTATCAAAACATAGGAAATCTCCATAATTAAATGGATAACCTATGACAAAAAGTGGAAAACATTGTGGCAAAAGGAGAAATTTCATGTTTTGTGCAATTTCTTCTTTTGTCACTATGTTTTCAAAAAGCTGTCTGCTGCAGAGGCGTCAGAAAGCGTTTATATGAGGGAAAGGGTTAAGACATTTTATAGTTAACAATCAATGAATTTACAACAAAACTGCGCAGTCAACTTTGAAAACATATAGTCAAAAATATAGAAACCCTTTATAAATAACAAAACAATTATTGTATAAAGTTGAAAATTTTGTAGCAAAAGGAGAAATTGCTAAATATGAGAAATTTCTCCTTTTGGCACAATGTTTTCCAAAAGTCTTGCTGCATAGGCATAAGAAAGCATCTGAATGTCAGAAAAGGTTAAATCTTTGATTGTTCAATGACTAATAAATTGTAACATCTTTTTAAAAACAATTCTGTAAAATGAATTGTCTTATATTTATTTATTCACACCATTATGCCTAAATTTTCCCAATTGATATTCAAATTTGTTTTTAAATGTTTTATTCGATTTCATCTACTAAGATTTCACGCTCTCTTCTACAGATGTTTCATATTTGGATACATCTGAAGAAAAGATCGATGGATCCTTTCCCATATACAAAAATTATGTTCAACATCAAATTATTTAAAAATCTCTATATATGAAAGTGTAATTATTAAAAGAGTTTAGACCTTAGAGAAGTTGGAGAAATTAGGTGTTATCACATATTTCTCCATTTGCAGCAATGTTTTCAAAAGTAATCTGCTGCAAATGCATCAAATGTTCTCTGCATGTGGGAAAGGGTTTATAATTATCTGTAAGACCAGGGCTCTCACGAGGGGCCGATTTGGGCGAAGTGGTCGCCTAAAAGTTTCTGACTTCGCCAATTCACTCGATCAAAGCGAAGTCGACTTCGCCCAAAATCTCAGTCAAAGCGAAGTTGACTTCACCGACAATTTTGTCCTATCATTGGACACTGTTAAAATGATCACGGTCACGCACCATGTCGAATCGATGTAGGCATATACAGTTCTCGATATACACAGTTGCGTAATCAGTTATTTGACAACTGAGTGTATATCCATTAAAAGCTGGAGAATCAAATAATTTAACACACACAATGATGTAGAACCAATCAAAATCGTGCCCTTTAGTCCAATTTGCATAATCAAAGTACCGATTGTCATATCAAATATCATGAAGCCCCCCCTGATAAAACATTAAATACGTATCCGATGTAAATGAGATGGAAGTCGAATTATGTTTAAACCCTTTCAATAGTATAAATAATATTGTGAATCTATTCATGGTTTAATGAGATAATCGTCTTCAATAATTGAGAAAATGAGATTTTTTAGATATTTTTTTAGGGGTTTAGGAGAGCCCTGAAGACATGAATCAAAGTACTGAAATGATTATACTGAAATGACTGACCTGATGACTGTGTAGATCTGTTGTTAACATGATCACTGAATAAGCTAACACATAGGCAGCATCAGCACTGGCAAATACTTCACTACTGCAAATAGTAAACAACACAAACATACAAGTTTTAATTGCAATCAATGCCCTTATTCCTGATTGTTACATCACTGTGACAAGGGCCATTCGTCTTTCACAAAGTACTGGTATGAAAAAGCTGGGAAACACATGAGTAGGTGAACTGGCCGCCGTGATATGACTGAAAAATTGTTGCAAAAAATCAATCAATCAATCAATCATTACAACACATGAATTCAAATGATAAAATGAATTCAACATTAATAAATCATGCTTAATTAGAGTTATTTATGATGTTACAAAAGGTTACTGTTTCTATTGCACCTTGGAAGTTCAAACTTTAAACCCTGCACCAGATGAAAATTGGATTATTAAATTGACACTAACTAACATACAACAAGTCAAAAGCAGACTTATTTGAAAACATCTAAGCACTAATATGAAAACTATCTATAAACGAATATATAATTATTGAATATAGTTGACAGTAACTGAGACAAAAGGAGAAATTGCTCATCATGTGCAATTTTCTTTTACCACAATGTTCTCAAAATGTATCTGCTGCAGTCATGCCAATGCATCTGCATGTGGACAAAGGTTATCTAAATATAGGATGAATAAAGCATAGAATAAACCCTTTCCCTCATATAGACGCTTTCTGATGCCTCTGCAGCAGGCGGCTCTTTGAAAACATAGTGACAAAAGAAGAAATTGCTCAAGATGAGCAATTTCTCCTTTTGCCACAATGTTTACCAATTTTAGTCAGAGGTTATCCATTCAATTATAGAGATATTCTATTTTTTGACAAAATATTTTCAAAGTCGTCTGCTGCAGAATTGTCGTATGAGGGAAAGGGTTAACCATCACTTACTTCGGATTACATTCACAGAATCGTGATGCAAATTTTTCCATCAACCTATCAATCTTCTGGGCCTCTCCAGGAAGACGGAACCCATCCAGGAATCTTCGCAATGCAGAGACAAAGTCCATCTCTGGAAAGTTCAGCTGGTCAATATAAGCATACATCACTTCTTTATTCAATCTGTGAAATAGAAAATAGAATAAGAAACAATAAAAGAGTTATCTTAATTTCTTACATGAATGGCATGGAATTTGCAGTCCCATCAAATTCAACTGGATTTAAGGAGAGGGTAGTACAATTTAAAAGATATTAAATAAGCTTTCACTGTGTGTAAGTCTAATCAACTTTGTAAACTATCCTTCTCACAGACACGTCTGATGCATCTACAGCAGGTGAAAAAGTTGTGACTCTTTTGTTCTCCAGAAAAGATAGTTCCTCTATCCCTTTCCCTCATACGACAATTCTGCAGCAGACGACTTTGAACGTATTTTGTCAAAACATAAAAAATCTCCATAAATGAATGGATAACCTATGACAAAAAGTGGAAAACATTGTGGCAAAAGGAGAAATTGCACGTTTTGTGCAATTTCTTCTTTTGTCACTATGTTTTCAAAAAACTGTCTGCTGCAGAGGCATCAGAAAGCATCTATATGAGGGAAAGGGTTAAACTCAGTATATTCAGTTATTTCTATATTACATCTTGCATATATGTTTATTATCATATTGTATATATTGTCACCTGAGTGATTGACTGATTGAGGTTTAACATTTTTTCCAGTCATATCACTGTGGTTAATCCACCTACAAATGTGTTTCTTGAGTTTCTAATACCAGTATTCCATGTAACTGGCTTCTTTTTCCAATAGACAGTAAGCCCATTGTTGAAAAATAATTGACAATTGTTGCATTGACTTTTGTCGAAAGTCAATGCAACTGAAAGAAAGTTGGCCGAGGTATGCTTAAAACTCATGACCCCTGGATTGACAGCCTGCATCGCCACAGACTAAGCAACCGGTGTTCATTTGACCTTAGCGCAAAAGTTTGGCTACTCAATAAATTGTCAAGCGATACCATAACTTTGTACTTTGGGGATAATATTTGTGCTGCACCTTCAAACAAGAGTGTTGCAAGCAAACGCCACCGCTCGTCTGCTTTTTTCCAAGTCTAAAAAGGGGCATTACTGAATAGTTATTAAAGCTAGATTTATATGACTTGATATAGACATGCGTATTGTTCCCAGGAACATGTGCAGCAAGTTTTATTTGAAAATGTTGAACAGTTTATGAGTTATGATGCAACGTTTGTGACGAAGCAAATGATGCCAAAGGTATAACAATACCCCAACGTTTATGCAAACTGTATATGCTCAGGTACGCTTAAGCATATGAATAATCTTGATAGAGCCTTCTCTGTCCAAAGTATCAGTGTAGCCCAACTGGTGTCTTGTTAATGTATCTTTATGTGATGCAACAGGGAAATTACAAATAGATTGATTGATTGGGTGTAACACCGCTTTTAACAATTGTTCAGTCATATCATGGTGGTCAGTTCACCTTGTACTCCATGCAACTGGCTGCTTTTCCACATAGACAGTAATGTAAGCCCATTGGTAGATTACGAATGACCCTTGTCACAGTCACTTTTGTCAAACGTCGGAGAGAATGTTGTCCAAGCTGGGGCTCAAACTCACAACCCCTGGAGTGTCAGCCTGCATCACTTACAGGGCTTGGACTTACAAATAGGCCGATAACTTCTTAAAGTACACTAAATCATTATATAATTAAACAAACACTTACTTTTCATTCTCTCCAACATAATCACCTATCATTGTCTGAAAAAAAAGTCAATAAGGAAAATTACTTTTTTAGAGGTCCATTAAGTTCATTTCTTATCCAACCAAACGCTATGATGTGGGTACTGAAATTATCCACAACAAGGAACATGTAAAACATCCCTAATCAAGAAATTTCTTTAATTTCTACCATGCCATGACCTTTTACCATGTGCATGTTGACGCATCTGAAGCAAAAGGCTTTTGAAAACATTGTGGCAAAAGGATAAATTGCTCATAAAAAGCAATTTCTCCTTTGGCCACAGTGATTTCAATTGTATTCAATAACTCAACTTTCATTTAAAGAGATATTTGATAGTTTCTTTATTTTATGTAGGCTGTGCAATTTTCAACATACTAAACTGCTAAAGGACTGTCTGCAACCCTTTGAATTGGTTTGTTCTAAATTGACCTATTAGAGGAATCTGTAAAATGAATAAGTAGACAAAAATCAGTATGACAACTAATTACGGCGGATGTGTAAATGCATATTACATCCCTATGTTCTACTCCTTATGCTAATTTTAGCTGAAATCTGAAATAGATCTCTAAAAAGTTTTTAACGACCAGAGAAAAGTGTAAATAATGATGCTATTAGTTATTTTCAAATTGATTTCGAAGGATGCATTGACTTGTGAATGTTTCTTCCAAGCTAATATTGATACGTATACGAATATGTGTATGCTGTAATTGCAAACAATGCACTCTCTCTTACCATTTGAAATTTAGCAATTTCTTTATGACCATTTGCTATATAAAGCAATACCTTTATTCATCTAGATATCCTATTCAGATCTGTTCAATTCAGATTGATTGATTGATTGATTGTGGTTTAACACCGTTTTTAACAATTTCTCAGTCATATCACAGCGGCCAGTTCACCTACTCATGTGTTTCCTGGTTTTCTCACAACAATACTCCACACAACAATCTTCCCAAGCAATTTCAATTCAGAAGACTATGAAGCAAACTAGGTTACAACTCAAAGTCTTGAACCAGAGGTTACACTCACTTTATCTAATCGATCATCGCTGTGAAATAATTCTGCAATATCATCTGGTGAGGTACCCAACATCCCATGGTCTTGTAAGTACTGTAGTCCACGCTTGGGTTTCTTGTTAAATCTGAAAAACAACAAAGTAGATCTCTAGTATCATCTGTCTTAACCCTATGTCATAAAAAACAAATCTGAAAAGATTTAGGCAAAAATGGGACTTTTTTCCTGAATAGACTTGAAAATATTGAGGCAAAAGGAGAATTTGATCAATATGAGCAATTTCTTTATTTGTCACATAGTTTTCAAAATCTTCATGCTGCATATTCATCAAAATGTGCCTGCAAGTGGGAAAGGGTTATAAAGAAATGTCAGAATATAATCACTTATTGTTTCTCTATATGTATTTTAAGATGAACAGGGGTCACACTGGCCCAAATTGTTCTTGAGCCACATTTTTTTGGGACAGATATCAACCCGTTTCTGTTTTTTTCAAGTAAATACATGAATATATATATCAGGACTCAAATTTTGAAATCTCCCCCCACCCCCTTTTTGAAAAATATGATATTGGAACTTTTTGAAAAATATACACTAATTTCATGTTTATTGCAGGTTACCTTGCATAGATGGTTGCATAACAGTGTTATCACTCGATACTGTCAATGTAAAAGTACTTTACAAATCATAATTTACCAAATTTGCAGATGAAGATAACCATGCATGTTTACATTGCTCGTTCGTACTAAAGAATGTTCGACCCAAACTCCAATATAGTACTTAGCACTATCCATCCCTACTTAGCGGAAAAGGATTGGTGACAAACAGAAGATAACATTATCTTATTTACCTATCTGTTTGTACGGTAAACATTGTTTTGACTACATAAAAATAAACCTTTTACTAAAAATTAAATGTCTTGTTGATTTGGAATTACCATGCTCAATTGAATTCAGAAGTACGCGTACAACATTCAATATATTGTTAATATACCTCAGTTCCATTTATAGGATTCTTATCATAACCTGACTTACCGATTTGATGTGGTCATGATCAAAGCAAAATTTAAACTGGTTTAGGTCTGCTGTTTTTAAATTAGTTTTTTTCCTTTTATTCAGTCCCACAGATGGACATATATGAAGTTATTTGGATATATTATTGAATAAGCTATCGATTGGTATGTTTGCTTTGTCATGCCGTTGTAATATAAGGTAGAAATCAGCCATTAAAAGTGCGCACGCAACCCATGCGAAAATGTCTCATAGTTATTTGGTAAAGAACTGGGCAAAACCATTCCACCGTGCAACAATCAACTCATGATTAAATAGTAAGAGAGCAATTTCATTAATCTTGCCTCTGAATACATATCGACAGGCTTCTTCAACCGATTGAGTAAATCGCTTATCTATTCTCCTAAGGCTACATTGTACACACAACAAACAGTTTGAGGGCTTCATGCAAGACAGTTGTAACTACATCTTGTTCAATATGAAGTTACAACTAATTACATACAATGATCGTGTTGAAGGTACCCCACGGTAAATTGTGTACACACAGTCACTATTGATTTTTTAAACAGACAGGCTCTGAATGTACGATTTTATAGCTTTACAGGTAAAAGCTATTTCCTGTTGGGATTTTTGGTATTTTTCATTTAGCGATCTTGAAAAAGGGCAAAAATGGGACTTTCGCCAATGCCATTTTTTTCTGAGCCACTTTGAGCCAGTGGCTAAAATGGCGAACGACAGTGTGAGCCCTAGATGAATGCACTTCTTAAATTATTGTGTTGGCAAATCACCAATTCATACAACTTCAATGTATTGATCTATTCCTAAATTAATATAGTATTAATAGCTAGATGGAAACTAATCGCTCCATTCTAGATAGACTCAAAATTCTTTCCATTGAAGAAATACATAAATTACTACATTCATTTCTATGTCAAATACAGATTACTCTTGAAAACAGTGAGAATAATGGAGCAAATTTACCTATTCCAACAATGTTATATACTATGGCGTTAAAATGAGACTTTCTTTTGTCTAGTTTTCTATTCTTTTTCCAAAATGTTTCCAAGTGGAGAAGATACCTGTATTAGAACACCAGATATTGAGTTAAACCTTTCCAACATGCAGGCTCAGCTTTGGGGTATCTTGAGGAGACTACTTTTAAAAAAATTAAGACAAAAGGAGAAATTGAACAAAATGAGTAATTCAACTTTTGCCACAATGTTTCCAACTCTATTTAAAAATGATAATTCCTTTTTTGTGTATAAAGATGTTTCCAAAGCAGTCAGCTTGTTGTATATGAGAAAGTATGAATACTACGTTTGAGTGCTGTATAAATATACATACAAATCTATTCCGTGTTCCATAACATCTTTCTGTTGTTTGAGGACCTCAAATTGTTCAGGTGTATCCTGTACCATACTACCAGTCATCACAGAACTGCTGTTAGATTCTAAAGAGTTAGTACTATCATAGCTATTCAAAGTTCCTTTACCAGAATCAGTATCTGAATCTGGTGTTGGCTTACTATCTTGAGCTGAAAGTGAGAAAATAACAGATATGTTAACCCTTTTATCCACACAGAGGTTTCTGTCTGATGCCTCAGCAGTAGACGACTTCTTAAAACATTGTTGTCAAAGAATAAATGACTCATAATCAGCATTTTCTCCTTTCACTACAATGTTTTTATAACTATTCTAAAATTAAGTTTCCATTCATAGAGATTCAGATGCTTTTAATGTCGACTGCTGTAGATTTGCAGTATGTGGGAAAGGGTTCAGTTTACTGAAACTAATAAAACATTTAATCAGTTTACTTCTCCCATATGATACTCTTTCATTTATAGAGTTTTTATTCAATGTTGTCTAAATGTTTTCAAATTAGTCTGCTGCAGATTTGTTGTATGTGTGAAAGGGTTAATAAATTATTGAGGTTAGATTTGAATCACACAATATTTCTTACACAACAAACTTTGTAAAAATTATCTTTTCTAAGACTAAAATTGAAATCAAGTTAGGATGATGAGCTTGATATTTAAATTTCACATGTATAGTCTAATCTGTACTTTGTACAACAACGATGACAATTAATCAAAAATTAAATTCAAGGTAAAATATCAAATATATTTCAAACCTGGAACCGTTGGAGAATAAATTCTGTGGGTCAACCTCCGACTCTTACATTTCAATACAGATTATTAAAAAATTAACACTTTCCCATTCTTTCTGATCCCTGTAGATCAAAAAACTTTTGAAAATATTGTGACAAAAGGAGAACTGAGAAGTTCACCCTTTTGCCACATTATTTTGAATTTTTTACAGTAATTATACCTTCATTTATAAAGATTTTCCATATTTTTCACCAAGAAGTTTTCGTAGTCGTCTGTTGTATGTGGTTTAGGGTTAATATGAATCAAAAAGTAAATTAATATGAGTTCATACTTACTGAGATTAGACTGCGAATGTGGGTTTATGTACAAGTCTTTACTCCATTCCACCATACACTTTAAAATGGACACCAGACATTCAAGGCCCTTCAGTCGCATGTTTTGTTCTTGTGTGGGAGTAGCACCTGTAATAGACAAGCCATTCATTGATTGAAGTTTAAGACAGTGTTTAACCCTTTCCCTCATATAGACGCTTTTTGAAGCCTCTGCAGCAAACGGCTTTTTGAAACATGGCGACAAAAGAAGAAATTGCTTAGAACGAGCAATTTCTCATTTTGTCACCATGTTTTCAACTCTATTTAATAAGTATGTCTTCCTTTAGGGAGATTTTCAATATTATTGTTGAGATGTTCTCAAAGTCGTCTACTGCAGATTTGTTGTATGTGGGAAAGGGTTAACCCTTTTCCCATATTAAAAAGCTTTCTGACTCTTCTGCAGCAGAGATTTTCCAAATTTTGGCCAATATATTTTCAGTCTTCTGCTGCATATTTGTTGTATGTTGGAAAGTGTTAACATTTTATAATTTACACCACAGGGGCAAGATCACCAAACTATGGCTCTTAGTTCTCTCGCATCAGTACTCCATATAGTTATTTTACAAGGTAACTAACTGAATACCTTTCACATAGACTATTTTTAACCATTTAATGATAAATGAATGACACTTGTCACATGACATATTGTCAATCATCGATGACCTAATGGTCAAGATTGGATCCAAATTCATGACCCCTTGATTGATAGCCAATACCAACTCAGCTATTACAACAGACATGGGAAATAAACTTGATCTATATGGATTGCTTTTAAAGATGCCATTACCTCTTTCCCTTATGTAGCAAATTTAAACCTTTTGTTGCAACAGATGAAATTTGAGAACATTGAAGGAATAGAAAAATGATTAATAGAAACCAATTTCCTTTACAAGACAATCATTACAACTCTTTATCAAGCCTTATTCGAATTATAGATGTTTAATTTTCTTATTCAAGTAAATTGAAGCAGAAAACCCTTAAATTGGCCTTTCAGTTAAATAATGAATGTAACATTTTTAAAGGCTAGAATTGTAAATGTTAACACATACATAAAGTACATATTCATGTTATATTGCACAAATTATGTCATATGAAACATTTGAATGAAAAATAAATAGTAAATTAAATTGTCGTACAAGGAACTATTTTTCTATTTCCAAAGGCAATTTTTAAAATTAACCATATGTGATTAATTCCTACTCAATTTATTATTTTGTTACACTTTATCAATAACCGCAGTTCATTTTCACAATATGGGTAAAATACTTGAGCATATAAACAAAATTTGTACTAACCTAAAGCAAGGGATTGTCTCCCTTGTGCAATCTTGGACAAATCACTAACCAACCTCTCAAATATATTGGCGAGGGACAAATCACAGTCATAATTAACATAGATATCAACAACACATTGGGCATCTGAAATAAGAAATACATAGCTCTTTAAAGCTTTCCCATATACAGCCACTTTCTGACGCCTATGCAGTCATAATTGCTCTAGTTAGAAAGCAAAGTTCATTTAGCAAGAATTCACAAATTCTGGGGCAATGACTCTAAACATTGAGTTTCAACTGGCTTGAAATTGAAATTTGTTGAGATAGTATCCCATAAACATTATGACCAAGCTTGATAATGATTGTGTAAGGATTTCTCAAGCTAGAGTGTGGACAAAACTTATTTATGAATAAAAAATTAATCCAATAAGCAGCTATCATTTTTGAGTCTTTGGTGATCAGGCTGGCCCAGATTTGGTCCATATATACACATGATAATAAAAGTTGTGTGAAGATTCGATAAGGAGTGCTTTAGCAAGAGATTTGACAACTTTTGTGATGCAGCCTGTGACCTAGTGACCCACTCAGTGAGTAAACAATTTAAAACTATGGTTCTAATATAGTTGTAAATGTTAAGGGAAAAGCAGATATTGTTCTGAATATACACTGTATTCTCTTTTTCCATTTTTTTTTTTTAAAGTAGTCTGCTGCAGTCTGTAGTCTGTAGTCAACAAGAAGGCTGCGAGTGAATGCCAACACCAACACTTGTCTGTTTTATATCTAAATCGGAAAAAGAGGCATTTCTGAATAATTATTAAATGACTACTTTAAAATACAATCTACAAAGGTAAGGAAGCAAGTTCTCACCAGCACAAATTCTTGTCAGTGCCTGTATCACCATCCATTTGTGATCAAAGGAACTACTAGGCGTTTCTAATATATACAAAAATATCTCTTTGAAAAATACCTGAAATATATGAATTGATTATTAGTTTTTTTCTTAATCCTTTCATATATACAATAAAGCTGCAGCAGATAACTTAACAAACATCTAGGCAAGCCTATTGAAAACCTCTTTAAATGAAAGTACAGTTATTGAACAGAGTTGAAAACATTGTGGCAAGTAGATAAATTGCTGGCTCACAATGAGCAATTTCTGTTTTTGCCACAATGTTTTCGAAAGTCATCTGTGGCAGATGTGTCATTATCTGACTGCAAGTGGAAAAGGATTAAATATTATGACAACTTATTTCATTAAGAAAAAGAGTTGTTGTTATGTAAAAATGTATTTCAGCTACCCATAGCCAGAACATATAAATAAGTAAATGATAGTATAATGGACACATGTACAGACAGAAACACACATTGACAAACAACTGAGAATTAATTCCTAAGTGTAACATTGCCAGGGAAATCAACACAATAATATTATGAAAGAAATAAAAAAATTCAACCAATCATAAATTTTCTAACCATAACACTATCCTACATACAATAAATCTGCTACAAACCAATTTGAAAACATCAATTTAAAAAGGACAAAAATCTTTTTGAATGAAATAGAGTTGGAATGTGGCAAAAAGGAGAAATTGCTCATAATGAGCATGTTTTCCTTTTGTTCTAATGTTTTCAAAATTCATCCAATGCAGAGGTATCAAAATGAGTGAAAATTATATCAATCTACTCAAAACATGATGATAAGGTAAATAACAAAATGCTTACCTCAATTTGCATTTTAAGATGTTGTTTAAAGTTTGCCAGCAAGGTAAGAAAGATGGCCAACGACAATTCAAACACTTCAATCACAGAGCTGCTACCATTTTTGGACAAGGCAACACACAGATACTGTTTGATAGCATTGATAAACATTTCGTTGGTACGAAACACTGGGCCTGCATTTTGGAGGATGGATAGAAGTAACTCCAATGACAGAATTTTGGATCGTAATTCATGGGATCTGAAAGGTAAGAAGTTATTTTCAAATATTTCAACACTTTCCAACTTTCAGACACTTTTTAATGCATGTCATTTCAGCAGCAGATAACTTTTGAAAACATTATGGCAGAAGGAAAAATTGCTCATAATTAGCATTTTCTTTTTTTGTGACACTGTTTTACATCCTATGAGTGGGAAAGGGTTACTTATAATTTAATTATGTTACAAATGTTCAGTCTTCTTATTGGAAGCAGGCTATTCTTAGTCTGCAACATTTGTCATGCAGTGTGTGAAAAAACCAAAATCATTTTATACCAAAAAGGTGCCAAATGTACTACTTTTCATTTGTACATTTCTGTTACCTAATTTACTTCTTGTATCTAGTGCAAATATTTAAGGAATATGAAATTCTTATTTCTCTAATGTTTTTAAAAGCTGCTGTTATCAAAGAAAGAATGACCCACAAATAGTAAATGATACAAGAGATGTTTGTCAAACATCATGGCCCCAACAAACGTCATATTGGAAGGACCATGCTCAAGTTAACTTTGACTTTGAACTTTGAACCGATGACCTCAAATAAATATAGGCCATCTACTGGTCCTGCCCCAACTTCCATGCCCAATTTGAGGACCGTAGGCTGAAGAATTCTGCAGTTATCAATCAGACAAGCTTTTTGTTTCCAAAGTCACTGTGACCTTGGACAAGATGACCTCATAATCAATAGAGCTTTTTTAGTTCAAGGACACTGTGGCATTGACCTTTGAATGCATGATGTCAAAATCAATAGGGGTCAAGTTTAAGTTCTGTAAGTTCAAGCTTAATCCAGTTATCAATTGGACAAGCTTTGGTGTACAGACAGACAGAAGTGTGGAAGGGCATAAAAATAAACAAACATACTTAGGATCAGGTGGCCCATCTGCTAGGGGTTTCATGGAAAGTTTACACAAGCTGCGGAACACAAGAAATGCATCCTTTTGTAGGATATGACTGAAGGCCCCTTGTCCTACCTCACTGCCATCTGCAGTTTCATCAACTTCGTCAACAAGGCGATTTACAGCTGGAAAAAACATTTAGACAGTTATTGGACTAAATAGGTCACCTCATCTGAGGTATATATATTTCTCTTTTTTTTTTTAATTAAAATCATCAATAAAACAAGAGGACTAGGATGGTCCGATATCGCTGACCACATTTATCAGAACTTCAATAGTAGTCCAATACTTGTATCAAGACATATTAAGAAGTAAAGAATGTGGCAAGCATTCATAAGTATCTGATGCAATATAATGTTATGGAGTACAGCATGACCCAGGTTTTCACCTGTACAACATATTTCCTATGTATATACATATGCCCCCAAGGTTGAGCCATTTTTGACAACAGGGACATAATTTAAACAATAGTGATAGAGACCAATAAGTGATGCTACAAACCAATTAACAAAGCTCTAATACTTGAATAATTAAACAATTTTTGTACTTTTTGGACTTTCTTTGAAGTTTTAATAATAAACATATAGGGAAAACACATACTATCCCCTGGCTGTCATGTTTTCAATATATCAAAATCATTTTAACAATTTGGGTAATATTAGGGCAGTTTTTAAAGAAAAATTTATATGTTTTACTATATATGTAAAGGGAAAACCAGTACCGCATCCTGGTACTTTTGGACACTAAATCTTTTATAGAGTTTTGAAAAATCATACATTTAGGGAAAACATATCCTTCCTCCTGGCGGTCATGTTTTTCAGTAGATCAAAATTATTTGAATAATCAAAATAGAATGTCAAACAAGGAAAATTGATGCCAAATTATTTTAAAATAGGGCCAGTTATTTTGGAAAAAGAATTACTATATACATAAGAGGAAAATAAGCTCTGCACCCTGGCATCCATGCCTTTAAATGGACCTGGACAATTTGAATTATCTTGGTAAGAGTGTTACCCAAGGAAAATTTGAGCCAAATTATTTTCAAACAAGGCCAGTACTTTTGGACAAGTTTTATCTTGATACATAAAAAGAAATTGAGCTCTGCCCCCTGACGGCAATGTTTTTCAAAACATCAGAAAACTTTTAGCAATCTTGGAAGAGGTCACCCAAGAAAGATTTATGCCATTTCATGACAACTAGATGTTTTTAAGGGCGCTACTTTTTTAGCAATTATGAAATGGCATCACCTAAGGAATTTTTCTGTGAAGTATTCTAGAAATTGGCCTGGTGGTTTAGTAGGAGATGTCATTTTAACCCTTTCCCTGATACGACAATTCTGCAGCTGATGAACATATTTTGTCACAAAATAGAAAATCTCTATAATTGAATGGATAACCCATGACTAAAAGTGGAAAACATTGTGTCACCATGTTTTTAAAAAGCCGTCTGCTGCAGAGGCATCAGAAAGCGTCTATATGAGGGATAGGGTTAAATGAATTACTGACTGACAGACTATAAGATTTCGAGGACATTTAATGATCCTAAAAGCTCCCCATGAGCCCTTTGTGCTCACGTGAGCTGAAATGTGAATAATTTAATGAAATATTTCAAATGACAATGACCTGGGATTTCCAATAATGGATATTTTTACCATGCATAGATGTTATTTTTAAATACACATATGACTGTTCTTTAGGTAGAATTTTGTTTTAAATTTTGACGTTTCAAAACTATAAGCATGGTTTAACTGGTAACCTAATAAGCTATTATCTGATTAGAAAAAATGTATATCTAAAAATTTGCCAGCATTATTTTTACACATTGCTGAAAATATTTCAGGAAACGCAGAGAATTTTTCAAGTTCAGAATTGCTTTTATCTTTAACTTTAATCAGTTTACATTGATTATGAAACAAGCTGCACACTTTGTGTGAAAAATCCCATAGACAGAACCAACTCATTAGTGCGAAAGGCAGATGCTCTACCGCTGCAGCACAAATTGTGTCTGTTATCAAAGAGATAACATTATTTTTCAATATCAAAAGCTATAACAAATATGACAGCAACACATGTTTACCATGGGTACTATTGGTTTTGATGCTGCTGGGTTTACTTGATGACAAAGAAGGTGTATCACTATTATCAATAGGCCCCACCCTCTCAGTGGAGATATCAGCGGGTGTTGCTGGGGGCAGGTCTGATGGCGGGTTTACAGGTGGTACTGCCTCTTCTTTATTTCCCTCCTCCTTTGGTTCAGGTTTACTATCTGGACCTAATAAGAATAAATTTACTGCCAATCCAATTGTACCCAACATGCAAAATTAATACCTTCACCATGAATACATCTGAAATAATGTCTTTATGCCATGACTCATTTGATTTATAAAATAGCAATAATTCATCAAGTATGTGTGAAAAATGTGTGGCCCTTGTTATAAACAAAAGGGGCAATGATGGCCCTGGATCGCTCACCTGATTTTTTTTTCACTTTAGCTATAAAAGCCCCGCCCCCTGGCGGCCATAGTTTCCGACCAATCAATTTGGCTTGAAGGAATCTGATAGAGGGTCACCCTAGGAACATTCTACAAAATTATTTGAAAATCAGCCTGACCCTTTTGGAGGAGAAGATTTTTTAAATTTTCACTAAAGCCATATAAGGCAAAATTGTCCTGCCCACTGGTGGCCAAAAAAAGGTAAAATAGCCCCCCCCCCCCTAGCGGCAATGTTTTTTCGACCAATCAACATGGCTTGAAGGAATCTGATAGTGGATCACTTAAGGAACATTTCTACAAAATTATTTGAAAATCTGCCAACCAGTTTGGGAGAAGAAGTTTTCACTATAGCCATATAAGGCAAAATAGCCCCCCCCCCCCCCTGGCGGTCATGTTTTTCGACCAATCAACATGGCTTGAAGGAATCTGATAGAGGGTCATCCAAGTAACATTGCTACGAAATTATTTGAAAATCGGCCTGACACTTTCGGCGAAAAAGATTTTTTAATTTTTCTCTATAGCCATATAAGGCAAAATAGCCCCGCCCCCTGGCGGCCATGTTTTTTTACCAATCAACATGGCTTGAAGGAATCTGATAGAGGGTCATCCAAGGAACATTTCTACAACATTATTTGAAAATCTGCCAACCAGTTTGGGAGAAGAAGAATTTTGAAGCTTTTTTCATTTCATTGCCATGGAAACCAGAATTCTGCATGGATTCCAAAAAATTGAAGGAAATCTGGTGAGGTCATTGAGAGGATGCTTTCTGTGAAGTTTCATCCCAATTGACCCACTGGTTACTGAGGAGAAGAAGTTGACGCACGACGCACGATGGACGCCGGACAAAAGGCGATCACAATAACTCACCTTGAGCAAAGCTCAGGTGTGCTAAAAAGATAATGATATAGAAAAGTTATGCCCCATGCAACATTCACACTTGTGTGATGAATAACTATTCCAAGTTTCAAAGCCATAGCTTGTATAGTTAAGGAGTAAAGTGAACCAAAATTCTAAGTCAGAAAAGCTCCATAATTCAAGCAAAATATATGCTAGAGTTATGGGCCTTGCAACATACAGTCACTAGCAGATGATGATTTAGTGTTACAAGTTTCACAGCCATGGCGTTTTTAATTTAGAAGAAAAGTGGACCTACCACAAGGTTACAACACTGATGTTGATCAAGTGAAGACAACATCTCTTTTAATTTTTTATTTTTTTTAAATCAGATCAGCTATAAGTCTTTTCATGATACTATCTACTATATATATAAAACATCACACATTACTGTGATGATTCTATATATATAACATCACACATTACTGTGATGATTCTTTTCACAAAGGTTTATTTATATGTGGAAAAAAAAAAATATATATCTAAATAAGCTTTTAACCCCTTCCCTCACCTCATACGACAATTCTGCAGCAGACGACTTTGAACATGTTTTGTCAAAAAATCGAAAATGTCTTTAATTGAATGGATAAGCTGTCTAAAAGGGGAAAACATTGTGGCAAAAGGAGAAATTTCTTGTTTTGAGCAATTTCTTCTTTTGTCACTACGTTATCAAAAAGCCTTCTGCTGCAGAGGTGTCAGAAAGCGTCTATATAAGGGAAAGGGTTAATTAACCTTTATGGTAAATCTCAAGCAGGAGATTTGAAAAAGGCCCAAATATGGAAATTAAAATGTTACTATTTAATAGTTAAAATCATTTTGACTAATGATTCCTTTTCCCACACTGTTTTCAAAAGTTGTCTGCTTCAAAAATTCCAAAACCTGTCTACATATGGGAAAGTGAAATAATGCATTTTTATAGAAGGACTTTAAAGTAGTTGTCCACAAGTTATGTGGATAATCATTTCAGATGATTGCTTAACCCTTTCCCACACACAACAAATAAGCAGCAGACAACTTTGAAATCATCTAAGCGAAATTATGGAAATCTCTATTTTATAAGGAAAAGATATTGTAGCCTAAATGTTTTCAAAAGTAGTCTGATGCAGAGGCATCAAAATGTGTCTATATATGGAAAAGATTTAAGAAAGTCCAAAGCAACACAAAGAAACAAGAGGAACATGAGGCCCTGGAATTGCTCACCTGAGAATGGGCTATTTAACCCTTTCCCTCATATAGACACTTTCTGACGCCTCTGCAGCAGACAGCTTTTTGAAAACATAGTGACACAAGAAGAAATTGCTCAAAACGAGCATTTTCTCCTTTTGACGCAAGATTTTCCACTTTTAGTCATAGGTTATCCATTCAATTTTAGAGATTTTCTATGTTTTGACAAAATATGTTCAAAGTCGTCTGCTGCAGAATTGTCATATGAGGGAAAGGGTTAAGACTTAACTCTTTCAGCGCCAATGGCAAAATCATCAAGACAAACTTTCTGACAAAATTTCAGGCTGCTCAAGTCAAAAATGCGATCTCTATAGTGTTAACTAGATTATTCTACAATTTGACCTAGTTGTTGACCTGATCTGAACCATATTCGAACTTAGTCTAGATATCATCAAGACAAATATTCAGACAAAGTTTCAACATGCTCAAGCCAAAAATGCGGCTTCCAGAGTGTTTACAATACATTCCTTAAATTTGGCCCACTGACCTAGTTTATGACCCATATTCGAATTTAGTCTAGATATCATCAGGACAAACTTTCTGATAAAGTTTCCATATGCTCTAGTCAAAAATGCGGCTTCAAGAGTGTTAACAAGATTTTCCTTAAATTTGGTCTAGTGACCTAGTTTTTGACCTGACATGACCTATATTCGAACTTGGCCTAGATATGACTAAGACAAACATTCCGACAAATATTCAACATGCTCAAGTTCAAATGCAGCTTCCAGTGTTAACAAGATTTTCCTTAAATTTGACCTAGTGACCTAGTTTTTGACTCGACATGACCTATATTCGAACTTGGCCTAGATATCACTAAGACAAAGTTTCAACATGCTCAAGCCAAAAATGTGGCTTTTAGAGTGTTAAGATTTTCCTTAAATTTGACCAAGTGACCTAGTTTTTGACCGGACATGACCCGTATTCGAACTTGGCCTAGATATCATCAAGACAAACTTTCTGATGAGTATTTACAAGATTTTCCATCAATTTGGCCTAGTTTTTGACCGGACATGACCTATATTCGAACTAGAAATCACTAAGGCAAACATTCTGACAAAGTTTCAACATGCTCAAGCCAAAAATGCGGCTTCCAGTGTGTTAACAAGATTTTCATTAAATTTGACCTAGTGCCCTAGTTTATGACCCAACATGACCCAGTTTCGAACTTGGCCTATATTTGATGGAGATATATGTTCTGATAAGCTTTCATGAAGATTGGATGCAAAATGTTGCCTCTTGAGTGTTAACAAACAAATGTTGATGACGTACAACGGACATAAGGCGATCACAAAAACCCACCTTGAGCACTTTGTGCTCTGGTGAGCTAAAAGCAAAACAAGTTGGTTAACATTGGACATTATCAATTACAATCTAACTGTGTGTATATATTCAGACATATAAAGAAATTGCTTGTCATGAATTTTTAAACTCTATTCAATGATTATACTTTTATTTATAGACCTTTTCCATATTTTCTACTAGGTGTTTTCAAATCGTCTGCTGCAGATTTGTTGTATTTGAGAGAAAGAGTTAAACAAATTATGCAGAGAGTCCCCTAAAGAACATTGAATACATATTTATATGCAAAGATGATTTGAAAATACACCAGTATGGATGTACCCACATTGCTGAATAGTGAAATTCATCGCTTTCCCTCATATAGACGCTTTCTGACGCCTCTGCAGCAGACAGCTTTTTGAAAATATAGTGACAAAAGAAAATTGCTAAAAATGAGCAATTTCTCCTTTTGCCACAAATGTTTTTTACTTTTAGTCATAGGTTATCCATTCAATTATAAAGATTTTCCATTATTTGACAAAATATGTTCAAAGTCGTCTTCTGCAGAATTGCCGTATGAAGGAAAGGGTGAAAAAGATCCAGTATCAACCAAAAACAAGAGTATGAAACATTTGAGAAAATAAATAAAAGCATTCCACAACCTGATTACAAAAAGTTTGATTTCATCATGCTCACCTCCTGTAGCTGCATCTATTATATCATTCAAAATCATTCTCGCCATGCCCTCTGCTGTTTCTTCCAATTCATCTGGAACAAAATGATCAGTTACAAATTCTGAAATGAGTATTTCTTTGATACACACCCTTTCCTACATGAAGATTTCAGAAAAAGTTACCCACCAATTCACCGATCATCACAAGCTGTGCAGACCTGTCATTGATATTGAAAGCCGACTTGATGATTTAACAGAATATATCAAGTTTGATTGAAAGAAAAATATCTTATTGAATTAATTTATAAAAACAAACAATAGAAAATATATTTAATTTTGAATTTACACTTTTTTGTATTTATTGTTTTGATTTTAGCACAATCTGAAGCCTTTTTGAATTTTGTGAAAATATGAATTGTGTAAATATCAACCATGATACTGTTACTAGGTCATATGCCTACTTAATATTTGTGATGAGCAATTTCTTTTTATCCACGATGTTTACAACTTTAACTCTTTCCCTCGTACAACAATTATGCAGCAGACCACTTTGAACATATTCTGTCAAAAGATGGAAAATCTCTATAATTGAATGGATAACCTATGACTATTGTCTGTTGCATAGGGATCAGAAAGCCTCTATATGAGTTAAAGGGTTAAACAATAGGTCTACATTCATTACTTGGGGATTTCCTTATTTTGAATAAATGTTTTAAAAGTCGTCTACTGCAAAATTGTTGTATGTGGAAAAGGAATAGACATGTAAATCCTTTCCTACATACGTACACTTTCCGACAGGTCTGCCCGCGAAGACCTTTGAAAACATTGTTATTCCTTTGCACTCAATTTTCAACTTTATTCCCAAATAATACTTTGATTTATTTAACTGTTTCAAATAATTGTATTGATGTTTACAACGTCGCCTGCTACATAATTGTTGCATGAATACATATTAACAGGCTTCTTTAACTAATTGCGTAAAAAGCTAATCTCTCCTTGGGCTATATTTTACATGTGTCAAACAGTTTGAGGGCTTCATGCAAGTCAGTTGTAACTATCGAGTTGGAGGTACCCAACTGTAAATTGTGTACACAGTACAGTCACTACCACGTATTTGTAGCATTAAATGCAGATGTAGCAGAACAGTGTTCTCAAACATTGTGAGAAAAAGAGAAACTGCTTGTTATCAGCAATGCATCCTTTCCTTTCATTTTTTTTAGTTTCAAAGCTCTTAAACAAAGGAAAAATAAATTTCATACCCTTTATGTATTAACATGATTATACAGATATTCCTCCAATTTGACCTTGTGACATAGTTTATGACATGACCAATATTCGAACTTGGTCTAGATATCATAAAGACAAACATTCTGACAAATTTTTAAGCTGCTGGAGCAAAAATGCAGTTTCTTTATTCGAACCTGGCCTAGATATCATCAAGACATTTATTCTGACAAAGTTTCAACATGCTCAAATTAAAAATGCAGCCTCCAGAGTGTTAACAAGATTTTCTTTCAATTTGAACTTGTGTCCTAGTTTTTTACCATGACACATTTTGAACTTGGACTAGAAATCAGCATGATAAACAAATTCAATAAGTTTCATGAAGATTGGATGATAATAGTGGCCTCAAGAGTGTTAACAAGCAAATTGTTGACGACAAACAACGGACAAATTCTGATCAACAATAAACGTCCAGTGCTCATTCGGACGTTTTTTGGATTTTTTGGGACGTATATTATGTCCACGTCCGCTTAATGAAAGCACTGATGTTACCTAACCAAGGTCAAATTCTGCCAAATAATGACCTTGAATAATGTCCCATGACCCAACAATACATCTGACAAAGTTTCAGAAAAATTCCAGCAGGGGTTTGCTTTGATCTAGTTATTTGTAAAAGTGGCCGCCGACGTGGCCTGAAAAGTGACTGCTATGTCTCCCTCCACTATCGTGGGCGAGACAAAAAGCACTGATAGTGCTGCTCACAAAAGTAAATAAATATTTACCCGAAATAGGTAGCACCTATACTCATATTAGCCAATGTTAGCAATATAAAATTATCGAACTGAGGAGGGGACAGTACAGAGCCAGGTATAACGGTGTTGATGTCCCTACTAGCTCCATACAGAGGGCACACGCTTCACATAATTTGTTCCAGCAGTCAAAAGGTTCTTTATCAATTTTTTCAACAATTACCGGTATGTATAAGATGATTCTTGTTAACTTTAAATAATTCCTAAACATTCCTAACCTGTCGCATTAGTGTTTTGTGTATCAGACTGTGTATCTGTTTCGTTTGTTTCCGACACAGTGGACTGGTTCCCATCACCATCTCCCCCTTCTTCTCCATCACATACTGATCTTGCGGTCTGAAAACAGAACAAGGAAATGTTATTCATTAATAAATCCCAAGTCTCAAAAAGACCATCAGTCTGCAATATAAACACAATCTAAAAGTGAAAGCTTACAAAAATAATTGGTCTGATTTGAGTCAGACCATAAGAAAATAGAAATCCCTATGTTTGTGACCATCAATGACCCATATCACCCTATACTGCCATGAAGTCTGATTGAGGACTTCCTTAATCAATTTACCTTTTCCCACATATATAGATGCCTTTTGACACCTCTGTAGCAGCTAATAATTAAACAAGAAAATGTGTCCATGGAACACGGATGCCCCGGTTGTTAATGGACGAACAGACACACAAACAGACGAACGGACGGACGAACAGTTGGTCCAACCTCAAATTGATACAATTTTTTAAACAATGATATGTTGATTGTCATTTGTGTGAAGTTTCATAATGATAGGACATCAGGTTCACTAAAATCTAACTTGACCAAAAACTTTAACCTGAGAATGGAATGGACGAACAGACAGACAAACAGACGGACGAACAGTTGGTCCAACCTCAAATTGATACAATTTTTTAAACAATGATATGTTGATTGTCATTTGTGTAAAGTTTCATAATGATAGGACATCAGGTTCACTAAAATCTAACTTGACCAAAAACTTTAACCTGAGAATGGAATGGACGAACAGACAGACGAACAGACGGACGAACAGTTGGTCCAACCTCAAATTGATACAATTTTTTAAACAATGATATGTTGATTGTCATTTGTGTGAAGTTTCATAATGATAGTACATCAACTTCACTAAAATCTAACTTGACCAAAAACTTTAACCTGAGCGGGACGGACGAACGGACGGACTAACAGACCGGAAAACTATATGCCCCTCATACTTCGTATGCCGGGGCATAAAAACATTGTGACAAAAGGAGAAATTGCTCATGATGAGCAATTTTTCTTATTTCCTCAATGTTTTTTATCTCCGTTCAATAATTATTTAAAGGTGTTTTCTATTGTTTTGCCAAGATGTTTTCAAAATCATCTGCTGCAGTTTTGTTGTATGTGGGAAGGGGTTAAATATTTTTGTAGAAGTGCTTTTCAAAAAGAACACTTCATAATTCTGAAGGTGATCCTTGTGTTGTTTGGCTCATTATTTATTGAGAGTCGACTTGCCTGCAGACATTGCATGGATTTGACAAAGAACTTCATCAGAAATAAATTGAAATAACTTTCAAAAGCAATATACAAACACTGTTTCTAAAGCCGTGGTCACATCTTACGTAGTTGACCGTAGTGGGGAATGACCGTGGTTGGTCGTAGTTGAATGTATTAAACGTAGTTGAACTTAATTAGGCATAGATAACCGTAGTTCAACGTAGTAATGAACGTAATTTGAACTTATGATTTGCCCGTAGTAAGCACATATTTTTTCAACATATTCAAAAATTGGTAACGGTTAAGTACGATGTTGTGACCCTACTGTGTCCATAGTTTGAGCGTAGTTGACCTTAGTTAACCGTAATTGACCCTACTTAACCGTAGTGTGTACCGTAGTTGACCGTAGTACCTGCCAAAACACATCAACACTACAGTTAACACTAAGGTCAACTAGGGATCTACTAGGGTTGAACTACGTTTGAAGTATGTTCATAGTACGGATAACTAGGGTCAACTAAATTCAGGGTGTAGAGTTCCCGATGGGATTCTAAAAACTCAAACACTACTTCTTCTTGATCCAAGTGCAGCCTGAGGGGAGCCTCTTCTCCTTGGAAGTCCCAGTATGAGGGTCGTCATGAGTACCTCGTGTCTCCTGGGCATCAGTCCCCTGAGTTTCCTGAGGCTCTTCCATCCTCTCTGGCTCCTCATTATTAATACCTACAGCACCCACTGTACATGTGTTTGTAGCAGTTTTGGAAGAACATCGTTTCTTCCTAGGCGGCATGGCAGAATAAGCGATCAGCAATGTTGGCTCGTCAACTTCCAAAAGCACAATGACTGTAGCTTACGTGTACTGCGCAGGCGCAGTAACAACGTTTTACCGTAGCTTAACGCAGTTGACCCTAATTTACTGTAGTCGCGCGTAGTTTATACGTAGTGTAACGTAGTTACTCGTAGTTAAACGTAGTGATACCCTTGTTAACCCTAGCCACTTTGCTCGTAGTTGAATGTAGTTGGCCGTACTTACACGTAGTTCAACCTACTTAGACTTTCTATATTTCCTCTTTTTGCCAATTTTGAACCTACTTCGAACATACTTCAACCTAGTTGACCGTAGTAACACTACGGCAGACTACGTTTGAAATGAACTACGGTCAACTACGTGCATGACCGTAAATGTGACCATGGCTTAAAATATTACCTCTGGAGTTACAGATCCCTGGGTGTCAGCATCTGTAACAGACAGTTTACTGTCTGCTCTGTCACGATTCTTCTGCTCTGTGACCTACAACATTTAAAAGTAAAATAAACTAGAACTATCACTGAATGTGATTAATACCCCCCGAACGTCGCTCTGATAGGTAAGGTAGTGGAATATTAAGAAACCCCACCTTAAATTCCAACTTGTAGTTTTAAAGATTATCTCCGGACAAGAAAAAAGTAAGAAAGGGCGATGAAAATTATTCTACGAAAAAAAAAATATAACAATGGGCAATAAATCTGTAATTAGCTAAAATAGAGTTAAGGTTCTTATTCACTGCACTACCTCTCAATGTGTTGTATCATTGTATGCAGTTTTATTAGATTCCATCTATTAGTTATTAAGTAATTCTCCGAACAAGAAAAAGTAACAAAGGGCAATAACTCTGTATTTAGGTAAAATAGAGTTTTGGTTCCTGTACACCGCACTTCCTCTCAATGTGTTGTATCATCGTTTGAAGTGGTATTAAATTCCAACAATTAGTTTTAAAGTAATGCTATGGACAAGACTCTACTAAAAAGAAAAAGTAACAAAGGGCAATAACTCTGTATTTAGGTAAAATAGAGTTATGGTTCCTGTACACCGCACTTCCTCTTAATGTGTTGTATCATAGTATGAAGTTTTATTAAATTCCAACAATTAGTTTTAAAGTTATGCTCCGGACAAGACTCTATGAACAAGAAAAAATAACAAAGGGCAATAACTCTGTAATTATGTAAATTAGAGTTATGATTCTTGTACACTGCACTTCCTCTCATTGTGCTCTACCATTGTAAGCAGTTTTATTAGATTCCACTGATTAGTAATTAAGTTATTCTCCAGACAAGAAAAAGTAACAAAGGGCAGTAACTCTGTATTTAGGTAAAATAGAGTTATGGTTCCTGTACACCGCACTTCCTCTCAATGTGTTGTATCATCCTATGAAGTTTTATGAAATTCCAACAATTAGTTTTAAAGTTATGCTCCGGACAAGGAAAATCGCATTTGACCAACCGACCGACCGATCAACCACAGGGCGACTCCAATATACCCCCTCTAAACTTCGTTTATCGGGGGTATAAATATGTAAAGCTTAAAATTCTTTAACTCTAATAAGCCACTCTAATAGCAGTCTTATATTCAGGAGAGATACAGAAAAATGTGAAACGGAGTTTCTTGTTTCTTGTGCATGTCATAAGCAATAATTCTGGAATTACCAAAAGTATACCAAAATCACACAGAAGTGCACAACTACATGTTTACAATTAACATTTTCACAAAATGTCAAGACTTATTTCAAGTACTTTAACCCTTTCCCACATATAGACACTTTCTGACAGCAGCAGACGACTATTGAAACACTGTGACAAAAGGAGAAATTGCTCAAAACAAGCAATTTCTCCTTTTGCCACAGTGTTTTCAACTTTATTCAATTATTATACCATTATTTATAGAGATTTTCCATATTTTTTAATAGACATTTTCAATATCATCGTTCAAAGTCGTCTGCTGCAGAATTGCCGTATTAGGGAAAGGGTTACATAAAGATACAAAGATTCTGATTGATTGGAGTTCAACACTTTCTAACCGGTATACGCAGCAACCAGTTTGTCTTAAAATCGTTTCTAAAATGTCTTGCCTGTCTCTGGCCTGTACATCACTCCAAACAATATCATTTATACCAGGTCACTGGCTATCTTCCCACATAGACTATTAACCCTTTCCCTCATATAAACGCTTTCGGACGCCTCTGCAGCAAACGGCTTTTTGAAAACATAGTGACAAAAGAAGAAATTGCACAAAACATGCAATTTCTCCTTTTGCCACAATGTTTTCCACTTCTTGTCATAGGTTATCCATTCAATTATAGAGATTTTCTATTTTTTGACAAAATATGTTCAAAGTCGTCTGCTACAGAAATGCTGTATGAGGGAAAGGGTTAAGCCAAGTGATGGATATCAAATGACCGTGGTACTAATAACTTTTGTCAAACATTGAAAAGAATAAATAGACAAGAAGCAATATGAATAAAAAATGCCCATCCTTAATATGACTGCATGTTAATATGACTAAAAAAACAACAAGCAAATTCAGAGAATTCTGGTCCCCCGCCAGGGTCAAGGTCACAAGGTCAAAAAAATTGGTATTGATGGAAAGGGGTTGTCACAAGGAATACACATGTGAAATATGAAAGCAGTACCTATTACGGTTCAGAAGTTATGACCAAGGTTAAAGTTTTTGTGACAGCGTGACGGAGGGACGGACTGACGGACGGACTGACTGACGAATGAGAAATAATAGTCCCCACGCTTTCGCTAAAGCGGGGGACAATTACACAAGTATATTAACTGCAGATATATATATATATATATGTGAGGAGCACTCTAGGAAAAACAACCTCAGAGGTTTTGCAACCAATGTAGAACCAGATCAGCCTGCACATCAGTCCAGTTTAATCTGCGTATCAAGTCATAGAAGGTTTTAAGAAACTTCAGAAAAACTGTTTCTATTTAGATCTGATAGAATGGATGTGTAAGCAGTTATTTGTTTATATAACGTGTTCTAGTTATTCTAAGGTTGGTTTTCTTTGATCACTGCTCATATACTCACAGCCTGAGCCTCCATCCGTGTAAATATCACATTTAACATCTGTGTGAGAGTAGCCTTAGCTGTAGTTTGGTTCACTAAGTTTTTACTGGCCAGATAGATATTGTAGCACGTCCTCACAGTCTGCAGTACGGTACCTTCATGTATTTCACAGGTGTTGGAGGTGACAATCGTCAGTAATGCCTGAAATACAAGGCATTGATATTCAAGCCAAGTATTGGTATCTATATTTGCTCCAAGACACACTTTCAATAACACAAGAGCACCTTAACCCTTTCCCTCATACGACAATTCTGCAGCAGACGACTTTGAACGTATTTTGTCAAAAAATAGAAAATCTCTATAATTGAATGGATAACCTATGACAAAAAGTGGAAAACATTGTGGCAAAAGGAGAAATTGCACGTTTTGTGCAATTTCTTCTTTTGTCACTATGTTTTCAAAAGGCCGTCTGCTGCAGAGGCGTCAGAAAGCGTCTATATGAGGGAAAGGGTTAAGAGATGCCTTTTCTCATCTGATTTATGAAATTTTGAAAATGGCAAAAATTCATCCTGTATTTGTGGTCAAGTTGTTGCCTTGATTAAAAAAGGTTCCATTTTAGAGTGGAAGAGTGGAAGAGTGATGGCCCATGCAGTATATTGTCGCCTTATGACTTTGAATAAGTTAATATAGCTTAGGAGAAACGTGATCCTAAACACTAAACTTAAGTCGAAAAAGTTATGGCTCCTTTAAGTATAGTTTCCTTATAGATAATGAAAACATGTTCAAAGTTTCATAGCCTTCTGTTTTATAATTTAGAGGTAAAAAGGAGCTCATAACAAATCTTAACTAAGATTGCAAAAACAGATGAATGTTTAAAATCAAGGTACATACGATACTTATTATAATGATATATGAAGTTCTAATTTTAAAGTTATTTTGATATTTAACTGAAGTAACAAACCTTTCCCTCCTTTGTTTAAAATATAAATCAGTTTTTTGCTTTGATTATTCGGATATATATAGGATCTGACATTCGTTGTCATTTCATATACATATAAAGTTTTATTAAACGAGTTTAAGAAATTTGTTATTAAGCGAGCCTCTGGCAAGCTTAATAACAAATTTCATGGACGAGTTTAATAAAACTTTTTATGAAATGACAACGAATGTCAGATTATATTCATCACATGATGAAACACAAAAAGAAAATCAAGTTTAATTTTGTCAGTAAACCGTATAACAATGCCGCCAATAATTATGCCGAGGTCATATTCAGCTTAGTTAACAAGTTCATTAAAAGTGATAATAAATAAACACTCATGAGATATTCTATTTATCACATAAAGTGATTTATGAGGCGTATGAAGTCAAACCGCTGATGTGACATCATTTTCATAGTGATTTGGTCATGTTATATTACACATGTTACATATAAAGAAATCATAATGGGTATATTAGATTGGATACAAGCATTGTCATGTGATAAATATATATATATCAATGTAAATTTTTGTAATTTGCAAATACTCCCTAAATACTTGATCTTTACTAGAGAGGAAAAGACAATAAATTTCTCCTCTTTTCATAATATTTTTCTTCTGAAAACTATGTTTGAAGTTCCCTACCTCATTTCTGTCAAAATATTCCATTTGCAAGAATCCAAAATGTTAATAATCATGTGTTGAATAAATTGGAATCACTTACTTTTATGATCTGTAATTGAACGCCTTCATCAGTTTGAGGTCCATGAAAACAGCCACACATAGTCTCAACAATCCTGTCAATCAACCTCTTGCCTGGTACAGTGCTATCCGCTACATTTCCCGTCAAGTGTCCATAGGCTATCAGTTTCTGTTATTTAAAGAAGTCATCATTTTCTTTTTCTGCTACCAGGTATTATATCCCTTTCCTACTTGCAGACAAATTTTGCCACAATGTTTTCAACTCTATTTGATTATACAAGAATAAAACGTAATTAAATTTCTTGCCATCACCTGCTTTGACCATAAATATGAAGAAGGGTACTAGATGCATCTTTGTTCCAAATTTGAAAGCCCTAAGACTCGTACTTATTGAGAAAAGGAAAAAAGAAATAATCTTTAATGGAAATGTTTGATGCCGACCCCAGAAAAGCTACACCTTAGTCTTGCTTTCATTACTTCTTCATGGCAAGACTGCCATTTACATATTTTCAAAGTTGTCAGCTGAAATGCATTGTATAATATATCTATAGGTGCTACCTATTATAAAGACAATTATAAACAAAAATTAAAGAGCTAACTTTGGCCATAATAAAGGATTTATAAGTAAATTGACTAGACAAAAGAACAATTGCTCCTTATGAGAAAGTTATCCTTTTGCCACAATGTTTGATAAATAATTATACTTTGAATGAGTGAGTCAATAGCTCATGTAGAGAAATTTGGGGTCTTTCATGTTGATACCACTTTTTTTGCGGGAAACGACGTCGCTCCATTGACGCTACGCCAAGATGAAGTGTTACGGAAATGACGTCACATCCTTCTTTGGCTACGATACAGTCAAAATTTAGGTTTGGGCATAAGAAGACTAATGAGGTCATTTTTTTGACGAACGGGAAAACATATTTCTTACAGTTCCATTTATTTTTAACTTTTTGTACAAATGTTAATTTCCACATAACACAGCACTTTAATGATCTTAAATATCGATTTTAAAAAGAATGATTAAAAGACGACAATAATTTTCAATCTGTGTTTTTCGTCTCAATTTATACATACCCAAAATATCGATTTTAAAAAAATGAATAAAAAGACGACAATAATTTTCAATCTGTGTTTTTCGTCTCATTTTATACATACCCAAAATGGCGGCCCCCATGTATTTGGCCAGTTTCATTTCAGAAAGCTTCATGGGTTATTGAAGAAAAGAAAAAAAAAAAATCTCACACCTGTTACCTATGAACGAAAAAACCCATTTATGGTTTTTTTTCGTATTAGATAAAGTTAAAACTTAACACTGTACAGCAGATGACTTTTGAAAATCTGATGGCAACAGGACCAAATTCTCCTCATTTGCACAGATTAGGGGGAGAAACACAACATTATGGTAAAGTGTGCTCCAAAAAAACAACCACCATTTAAACAGAAAAAGCAAACAATACATTACCTGTAGACAGTCTAGGGTGATATTGACAATTCTTGGAGATTTAGACTGACAAGCCAGTTCAAAAGGCATGAAGTATTTGTCAGCATCCACAAAACCTGCTTGTTTTGGCATGGGGAGAGCAGAAGATCCATCATTGTCACTGCTGGAATATAACCAATTAAACAAAACAGTAAGTTGTGAGAGACGAAAATAGAAATACAAGTATGTCTCTGGTAAGTTTTAAAAATAACTCTTAAAATGCTTTTTCACAACAATTCTTTCTTTTTGGTTGAAGATTGATATCCTTTATAAAGCAGTTACTATTACATTTGTCATGTAGCTTATTTGGAGAAAAGTGCATCATCGTTAAATTATTATGAAAGGAAAATAAAAATATGATTATAATTATGATAAAAGTTAACAAGTAAACTTGTAAATATAATGATGATTCAATCAAATACTTACTTTGGTGCACGATCAGTATCTGTCTTGATTTTTTCTAAAAAGATGGAGAAAATAAATTTTGATCAATTGCAAAAAAATGCTAGCATGTGATTAAAAACTAACATTTTTTCGAATAACTAGGGCTGTCTGTAACATTCAACCAAGATTGCTGTTTGACATTTGTAATAAAAATCTATTTGAAGTTGAGTTTGAAATGTCCTGATGACCTTTTTCAACTCATGACAACTTACTTGTATAAAAACTTATTTATTTTGCAGCTAAGCCTTACCAATGCACTGATGATCAACACAGAATGCAGCAAACGACTTTCAAAACATTTAGGCAAAATAATAGAAAATCTCTTTAAATGAAAGTATAATTGTTGTCTGATTTGCTTGGCCTTCAGCCACATACTGATACATCATTAATCAAGCGCTTTAACCACATCATAAATTTCATTTTACATTAAAAACCCTTCCAACATACAACAAATTTGCAACAGACAACATCTACGGTTGGTAATATGGAAAGTCTCTTAAAATGAAGGATTACAGAACAGGGTTGAAACAAGAAATTGCTAATATTGAGCACTTTTCTATTTGCAACAATGTTTACAAAAGTCATTCTTTGTCCTTCATCAACAAAGTTAAGAACAGCCTGCTAATTGGGATTCGCTAGGTATCCCTTATTGTCAGGATTTTCCAAAATTTTCATTTTCCAAACCGAACGGCCGATTCCGGTGAAACTTAGTGAACATGTGCCAAATGAGATCAGGGTGTGTGTGTTTAAGTTTTGTTGCTTAGGACCCAACCGTTGCTATGCAGCTACAAAAAAACACAGTGTTTTCTGTCCAAATGTTTGTAAAGCGACGCTCCATAGCCAAAACTGACGGGCCGATTCCGATGAAACTTAATGAACAGATGCCATAGGGTGTGCATGTTTGAGTTTCGTTGCTAAGGACCCACCCGTTGCTATACAGATCACAAAATAATGCGTTTTAATACCCCAAACCATTTTTCTATTTTCTCCTACAGTTTTGAATATGCAGAGCTAAAACTTTGGTTAAAAATACTTCGAGATATTTAGAAAAAACTTATTCATTATGATTTGTTATTCAGGCCTTTGTTTCCAAATGCTAGCCTTTCAAACATAGCTGTTGCTATGCAGCTACCAAAAAACGTGTTTCAAGAACCCAAACCATTTTTCTATCTTCTCCTACAGTTTTGAATGTGGAGAGCTGAAACTTCAGTTAGAGATACTTCGAGATATTCATAAAAAATCTATCCATTACGATTTTTGATCTAGGCCTTTGTTTTCAAATGGTAGCCTTTCAAAATAGCCGTTCCTATGCAGGTAGTTAAAAACCGGGTTTTAAGAACCCAAAGCCATTTGTCTATCTTCTCCTACAGTTTTCAATGTGGAGAGCTGAAACTTCGGTTATAGATACTTCGAGATATTTAGAAAAAATGTATCCGTTACGAATTTTGATTTAGGTTTTCGTTTCCAAATGGTAGCCTTTCAAAGATAGCCGTTGCTATGCAGCTAGCAAAAAACGTGTTTTAAGAACCGAAACCATTTTTCTATCTTCTCCTACAGTTTTGAATGTGGAAAGCTGAACCCTCGGTTATAGATACTTTGAGATATTTAGAAAAAACGTATCTGTTACGATTTTTGACTTA
>JASEVX010000001.1:107020000-107315658 GCA_031761405.1 Serripes groenlandicus | reverse complement strand
AAAATTTACCAACTTGTCACTTAATTAACCCTCATTTAGACGCTTCTGATGGCCTCTGCAGCTTTTTAAAACATTTCTCCTTTTGCACAATGTTTCCACTTTTAGTCACAGGTTATCCATTCAATTATAGGGATATTTTATTTTTGACAAAATATGTTCGAAGTCGTCTGCTGCAGAATTGTCGTATGAGGGAAAGGGTTAATGAAACCTCTGACACCTGTCTGCTGCAGATGCATTAAAAATTCTTTGTATCAAATATACCAATAATGGTAATAATGTATCAAAATTATATAAGTTATCTGTAACAACCCATCCCTTTTGTGAAATTTCTAATGAAATTTGTCTGCGTTGTCAAACCTCCATAGTCCGTAGAAAAACTAGATTGATGGCATGAACTTTAAGGCTGTCAAAGTGGGTGGGGTTTGTTTACATTTTGCAAATGATGATCACTTATGATCGCTTGATGCATGACAAACAAAACGGTAAACCATACCTTCAACATTAACGATTCAAAGTGATACGATTCTAGAGGCCATGTAATGTTTGTTTATAAACTCTATAACATAAATTTAACGAAATATTCGACAACACCTTACCTAGTGCCCACCTCACACGCTTTCTTTTAACTGGGAATGATGAGCCTTTTTTATCTCCTTATCTCCCAGTATTTTCTCTAGGGCACGCGTCAGAAACATGGCTTTTTTCTAAATAACGCTTTCCTTGTCAACTTTTAACACATAATTTGGTTAAAAACCTCGTAATACGTCAAAAAGGAACGACTTATTCCATCCGGTTACGATGTCATCGCACCATATTTTATATCACGTGACCTCAAAAAATGGTCAAAATCCGAATATCAAATAACGGCAAGCAATTTTACTAAATGAAAGGAATCTCTCTCTATCTATCTATCTCGCTCTCTCTCTCTCTCTCTCTCTCTCTCCTCTCTCTCTCTCTCTCCTCTCTCTCTCTTCTCTTCTCTCCTCTCTCATCTCTCTCCACTCTCTCACTCTCTCTCTCTATTCTGTGTCTGTCTGTCTCTCTGTCTGTCACTCTCTCGCTATCTCTCCCTCTCCCCTCTCCCTCTCTCTGTCTCTATATATATATATCTCTCTCTTTCTCTCACTGTCTCTGTGTCTCATTATATGTATGTCTGTCTGTCTGTCTATCTATCTGTCTGTCTGTCTGTTTGTCTGTCTCTCTGTATGTCCTGTCTCTCTCTCTGTCTGTCTGTCTGTCTGTCTGTCTGTCTGTCTGTCTCTCTCTCTCTCTCTCTCCTCTCTCTCTCTCTCTCCTCTCTCGCTCTCTCTCTCTCTCTCCTCTCTCTCTCCTCTCTATCTCTTCTGTCTCTATGTATGTCTCTCTTTCTCTATTCTCTCCCTCTCTCTGTTTATCTGTCTGTCTTCTGTCTGTCTGTCTGTCTGTCTGTCTGTCTGTCTGTCTCTGTCTCTATGTCTGTCTCTCTGTCTCTATCTCTCATCCTCTCTCTGTCTTGTCTGTCTGTCTGTCTGTCTGTCTGTCTGTCTGTCTGTCTCTCTGTCTCTATGTCTCTCTCTCTCTGTGTGTCTGTCTCTCTGTCTCCCTCTCTCTCTGTGTCTCTGTGTCTCTGTGTCTCTGTGTCTCTCTGTGTCTCTGTCTGCTCTGTCTGGGTCTGTCTGTGTGTGTGTGTCTCTCTCTCTCTCTCTCTCTCTCTCTCTCTCTCTCTCTCTCTCTCTCTCTCTCTCTCTCTCTTCTCTCTCTCTCTCTCTCTCTTCTCTCTCTCCTCTCTCTCTGTCTCTCTCTCTGTGTGTCGCTGAGTCTCTGTGTCTCTCTGTGTCTCTGTGTCTCTCTGTGTCTCTGTCTGTCTCTGTCTGTCTGTCTGTCTGTGTCTGTCTGTCTGTGTCTGTCTGTGTGTGTCTCTCTCTCCTCTTCTCTCTCTCTCTCTCTCTCTCTTCTCTCTCTCTCTCTCTCTCTCTCTCCTCTCTCTCTCTCTCTCTCTCTCTCTCTCTCTCTCTCTCTCTCTCTCTCTCTCTCTCTCTCTCTCTCTCTCTCTCTCTCTCTCTCTCTCTTCTCTCTCTCTCTCTCTCTCTCTCTCTCTCTCTCTCACAATCGATTTCTAAACTAAAGAGCCAAATGTTTAAAAAATTATCCAACCTGTTGAAAAACATAGAGGAAGTTGTGGGTAACTTGAGAACCATGGCTCTGTATGATAAGGTGTCCATGCAAAATACTTAAGAAGTAATCCCATAAACAAGTCAGAAATGTGTGGATATAACGAATCCACCTGACTTTTCTTAAATTTGGCCAAGTGACTTTATTTATATGATTATTCAATATGACCCATATTTAGTAAGGAGCGGAGCCAATTGCTATAGTAGGAGAAATCCGAAGACACTCATCGTTTTGAGACTGGATCTAGACTAGTGCTTTGACAATATCGGCATTGAATTACTTCACATCTGTCTTTCTATATCAACTCTCCGTTTCTGAACACCATCTCGGGTTCAGAGAAAGTTGATAAATGTCGCCGGAAATCCATACTGCAGTTATGCATAACGCTTACATTATAGTAGTTGAAAAGACAGTTTTCAACTGAGGGGCATATTGGAACATCAGGCGTAAGGTCAAGTGAAAATGTATCATAACTTGCATTTTCTTGTCAACGAAGTGAATGTCCTTCATTGAAATATAAGCGAAGCCTTCATTGTTTATGATCAATCTCCATTCTAAGGTAGGTTGACAATACACACAGCCAACTAATTATTGATCTTAACAGGAAATGAGTAATCTTGCCAATCATTGTCTACTCATGTTTTAAAAGTATATAATGATGAGCGCCCTTGTGTCAATGATGCATAACAATATGCAGATCGCAAGCAAAATGCGTCTAGGGAATCTAATGACACATTTAAAATTGTCAAGAACGAAATAATTGTGTACGAAAGACCCGATTCGTTTCTTCTTCGCATAGTTGTTGTTCTTTACACTCTCTTTATAGGCAGAGGTGTGTTTTAAAAGTATATATGATGAGCACCCTTGTATCAATGATGCAGATCGCAAGCAAAATGACTGTAGAGAATATTATAACACATTTAAAATGTTCAAGGACGAAATAATTTTGTACGAAAGACCCGATTCGTTTCTTCTTCGCATAATTGTCGTTCCTTTACACTCTCTTTATAGGCAGAGAGTGTTCATTCAAAGTAATTTTTATATTAAAACCAGTTTAATCTCAGTTTGTTCTTTTCTTCATTTGTTTTGAACCAAATAAACATTTTAAATCAACTATAATTATCTATTTGTAAGTGAGTATAAAAACGGCTCTCTGCAAAGGAGATTTATCTACGAATTCGGTATTCGGTAGTCACTTGATCAACAATTTTAGCTTAGAAACAGTTCATATTTTAGATATACATGGTTAAACATTATTAAATGCATTATTCATAAATCAAAATAACTTTCAGTAAGTTAAAATTGCTATTAAAAGGAGAATTCGACGTGATTGTTATCTCGATATTGACACATAACAGTCTGCTGCAAGTCTAATAGGGACTGTTTTGTCTTCGTAAATAAAACAAACAAGAGGGCCATGATGGCCCTATATCGCTCACCTGATTTAATAGAACTTCAATAGTTTTCAAAGTTTTTACTCTTTTTAGGCCAATACTTTTGGACAAGAAGATTTTTAAAGTTTTAACAATGCACATATAAGGAAAACAAGCTCCGCCCCTGGCGGCCATGTTTTTCAACGGATCAAAAATATTTAAACAATCTTGGTAAAGGGTGCCCCAAGGAACATTTGTGCAAAATAATTTTTAAATTGGGCCAGTACTTTTGGACAAGAAGATTGTTTAAAGTTTTAACAATGCACATATAAGGAAAACTAGCTCCGACGCCTGGCGGCCATGCTTTTCAACGGATCGGAAATAATTGAACAATCTTGGTAAAGGGTGCCCTAAGGAACAGTTGTGCAAAATAATTTTCAAATAGGGCCAGTACTTTTGGACAAGAAGATTTTTAAAGTTTTAACAATGCACATATAAGGAAAACAAGCTCCACCCCCTGGCGGCCATGTTTTTCAACGGATCAAAAATATTTGAACAATCTTGGTAAAGGGTGCACCAAGGAACATTTGTGCAATTTTTTTTTCAAATCGGCCCAGTACTTTTGGACAAGAAGATTTTTCAAAGTTTAACAATGCACATATAAGGAAAACAAGCTCCGCCCCCTGGCGGCCATGTTTTTCAACGGATTGGAAATATTTGAACAATCTTGGTAAAGAGTGTCCCAAGCAACATTTGTGCAAAATAATTTTCAAATCGGGCCAGTACTTTTGGACAAGAAGATTTTTTAAGATTTGGTAATTTTCTTCTTTTCTGATGCCGCAGCAACCAAAGTTCTACTTGGAATTAATTTCTTTGAACAACTTTGAAAGAGGACTACCTAAGGACCATTCCTGTGAAGTTATTTTGAAATCTGTTCATTGGTTTAGTAGAAGAAGTCATTTGTAGGAAATTGTTAACAGACGCCGACGACGACGACGCAGACGACGACGACGGACGCCGGACGGTGAGTGATCACAAAAGCTCACCTTGCACTTCGTGCTTAGGTGAGCTAAAAAACATAAATGCGAGTCAAAATAAAGAAACTGCAAATACTTAAAACATTGGAATATTTATTTCATTTTAGATGTGTCATAACTTAGTGGTTTTAAACAAACGCAATTGTAATATGTTCAAGACATTTAAATTTGTTTTTTTTCTAATAATAATTTCTCCTCCCATGTCATTTCCGAAAAGCTATTAAAAATAGAAGTCGCGGGCTTCTGCCCAGCGACTAATGAACTGTTGCCAGCTTATACCCTTGCTGTTGTACCTTTCGAACCGCCAAATAGTTCTTGACTAAAAATCAAAATGCGGTTATTTGTTTTCATATCAGCCGGAAAGTGGATTTGATTCGACATCACTTACCCAAAAGAAAGAACTCGAAAGAAATGTTACGTTAAAATATATGAATTACATGATTAAACAAATAAAATGTATTTCTACGCTGTCAACATGACATGCATGGACAAATTAAAGGAGTATGTGTAAACTTTCTTCATGTGTCATACACACGCTGAACACATTAAAGCAGTATGTGCATACTTTCCGCAGGTCTAATTATGATTGCGATTTCAAAATTGAATTTGAATTGATGACTTAAAATTTGAAAGGGGAGAACGCTGTGTATATTGTTCTAACTAATTAACTCATGAATGAAAGTGCATCCACTCAAAGCCACGCCTCTAAGTGTAACATATGTAACATATTTCTATATAACCCATGTATTCAATGTTATTCCTTGTAGTGTGGCACGAACAAACTTCATTATGAAAGGCCACTTAATCCTGTAAACAAATAACCCCTTTTTGTTAATGATCAAAGCGACATTTAAAATCATATTTTAAGGTAAAATCACCAAGACATCATTCTGGCAAACTAACATTATTCTACTGTCAAAAGATGCAGCTTTTCTCAAATTTACCCGCACCAGAGTCTACTATAATTGAAAATCGCAAGGCCCCTAACCCGAGATACTGCTTGTTACTTTGCAGGAATTTCTATACGATCGCCACTACAGTGCCATTGGCGCTTTGATTATTATTAACAATCGAATACTCATAAGTCACATAATTGATCAAAGACATATATTTATTTCTGAATTAATTTATCAGAAAATGTAAATCGTCGGAATCGGACTCGAGAAAGCTGACCTGTGGCGCAGATGTGATATCTACATTATCCGTAATTTTTGGGATAGGGGCGTTTCGCCACTATACCATACTCAGGCTGCTTTCGAAAAGTCGGATTAAGGCTGCAACCAGTCCACATGTGTATACATACGCCAAAATCGATTCAACGATTTCATTGGTTCGACCGAATCACGAAAAATCCCCCGCTTGCATTAATTAATGAGACAAAATAGTACCAACGCGTGAAACACACTCTGAACTATGATTGACCTCAATGTCAGTGGTGTTAGGTAACGTCGACCGTGCTGTGACCCCATTAGTTTACAACAGTCGATTTATATAGATAGAGAAATGTGCAAATCACTGTAAATACAATTATTGAAAGGAGTTGAAACCATCGTGGCAAAAATAGAAATTGCCTACGATAAAAAAATTCTTCCTTTTGTCACAATGTTTTCGATTGTCGTCTGCTGCACATGCGTCTGTAGGCGTCTGTAAGCGGAAAATGGTTACATCCTCCCCATGGAAGCTGAACCCTTTCCGTGATACTATAACAGTTCGAATATTGAAAATATTGTTGGAAATGGAGCTATTGCTGACAATGAGCAATTCCTCCTTTTCACACAATGCTTTCATACACGTTTTAAATCAATTATTTTCATATATGAACGTTTTACTATTGACATTCTTTTACTCGACACATTTTGATAACGAGCAATTTTGCCTTACATCAAGGGGACAAATATATAGTTGAAACCTTTGTGGAAATAGAGGAAATGGATCACGATAAACAATTCTGCAGCGGTCTGCTGCACATGCGTCAACAAGCGACTGTAAGCGGGAAAGGGTTGAACCGTTTCGTTATAGCTACTTAGTTATACATACGAATGTTGAAAGTGTATTTGAAAACGGAGCAATTGCTGACAATGAGCAATTCCCCCTTTCCAAACAATGCTTTGGAACATTAATCTATTTTTCTATAACCTAGATAACGAACACATTTGTCTACAGTTATTATTTTAACCTTTGCCCCTTTTAGACACATTTGACTCACCTTAACAGATGAATGATAATCAGCAAGTTTGTCTTTTTCCACAATATTTACATCACTATTCAAAATAGGAAATAGAAATTAAATCTACAAATTAGAGATAATTTAATTTCAACATTGATTGATAGGGGTTAACACCGTTGTTCAACATTTCCTCAGTAATACCACGGCGGCCAGTTCACCTACAAATGTATCTCCTGGTTTTCTCACAACAGTACTCCACACAACAATCTTCCCAAGCAAGTGGCTGCTCATCCATATAGGTGAAAGACGAATGACGCATGTCGCATTGACTTTTATCAAACGTCGGAAAGAAATTTGGCCGAAAATGTCAACATACACACGAGTTATAACCGCAAGGACAAAATTTATAATATATATGCATTTGCATTTGCGTTAATTGAAGACTCAACGTCCGTCAACGTGTAATCTAGTCCTAGATGTATCTGTTGACATATAAACTAGAAATGTAGAAATGTAGTCTAAATGCTTTTGTTTGTAAATTAACCTTGTACAGTCCCATTTCGGAGACGCATCGAACCAGTCTTCTGTAATATATTTTAATTAAGGGTCGCTGTTCGGTATTTTGTCAATCTGTTGTCTGATTTATTTTGTTTATACAAGAAAAGGGTCAAACTTTGATAAATAAGGTATATGTTATTGGCAGGCAGTATGGGCTGCTTCACACATTTTTGGTTTGGTTTGTTTTAAAGGTCATTGTTTCTTGTTTCAACAATGTTTGTCGATAGTATCTATGCCATATATTTTCAACTTACATATGCCCCTATACCATTAGAGCTTTCAGCGCTTTGATTCATAATCGTGTTGAAAAATATAGACTGTGTACAATTAGACACAATACACAGACGACAAACAAATTAACATATTTTCCAGTATAATAATGCTCGTTAATCATCGGGAGCTTTCGCTAGCAATCACGGAAACCCATATTTACGCTGAAAAGTTAGTAATACTTGTAGAAAATGTTAAAAAGGACCAACATTTCATTACTTTATTTTAATAAGATATATGTCAAATAAAAGGTAAATGAATTTTCTACATTATGCCCTAAGTGCCTTTTTATTTTTTTATTTATTTTAAATAAAAAATATTCACTGAAGAACATGTAAAAAATAACGGAAAAAGAGGAACATTTGGGTGACTGTATTCAAAGTTAAAAAGGACCAAAATATTATTAAGATAAAACACATAAAAAAATATATTTATATTCAGGAGATATTTTTCTTGATAACTTGATAAGTTCCTTTTTAAAAGTTTGCAAAATAAAATTGTTTTTTGTTTACAGTCGCTGATTCTCATAGTTGGATATGCATGCTCAATTAGAAGATTTTTCTTCCAATTGGGCCATGTGATCTAGATTGTGACCCAACGTGACACTTCTTTGCTTTAATTCTTGAATGCATATTCTTTGTATGACTAGATACACGTATGTTGTACAAGCCAATTACATATGTTTTGTTTTGTTATGTTCATATCCGAACTTGGCCTAGATATCACCAAGATAAACAAACTGAAAAGCTTGCATGAAGATTGGATGAAAACAGTGGACGAGAGTGTTCAAAAGCCAGTTGTTGTTAGAACAGTGCATTTCCCATGTTGGCCTTGGGCTTTAGTCCCTGGTCATAGTAGTATTACCATTTGTTTCGAAGTTAGCAGCCTGCCAATTGCTGTTAGCACCAAACAACGCATGAGAAACTGCGCGAGAAAAATAGTTCATCATGAATTCAACAAAACTGCATTTAAAAGGTTAGGATCTCCCCCATAAATATCATTTTAATGTTGTTGGAACATCAGTGAAAAGCTTAAGGCTTAAACTTAAGTACTCCAATACAAGTTTAAGAAATGCTTTAGAAATTAATGCGCCGAGAGGTCAAATATGGACGGAATGGAAAAAAAGAAAGAAGTCACGTGAAATATACAGTGGCGGATTAACCAGGGCCGTAGGCCCCGTGCGTCGAAAAAGCGTGGCAAATGTAGTGGCGGATTTAGCGGGGGTCCATATATAGGGCCCGTGCCCGTCTCCCACACCCCGCGAAAGAAGTCACGTGAAATATACAAGGGCGGATGTACCGGGGGGCCGTAGGGCCCGTTCGTCGAAAAATCCAACCTTCCAGCAGCCCCCGGGCCGTCAGCATTGCAGTGCTTTTATTTTTATAATGGGCCGAATGTGAAAACATTTTACTCCAATAACGAACACATCTGGATCCATGACAGGGTGGATGTCTTTTTTCTTAGCACTGATTAATTGGGGCTTCACGCCGTTTTCAACAATTTGTCAGTCATATCATGGCGACCAGTTGACCTATTTATGTGTCTCCTGGTTTTCTCACACCAGTCATCCACACAACATCATTCCAAGCAACTGGCTGCTTTTACTTATAGAGTAATCGAAGGCAAATTAGTTGTGTATTTGTTTTATTCACAAACAAATTGATAACACGCTTAAAGTCACTGGAACTGCAGAAACTGGGCATTACAGTTTAAACAATGATGTCGGCCAAAACCGTCAGTTTGTTTAGCTCATTACGTACATTAAATTGAATGAAATGTTGTTCGATTCTTTCATTACTCCAAGAACTGTTTTGTATAATTTTCATTTCGAACGGTACTTTAGACCACGACGTTCTAAGACAAACAAATATAATCTCTTAGGTCCACATGTACATATATGAACGGTACTATAAACCACGACATTCTTGGACAGACACATATAATATCTGAGGTCCACATGTACATATATGAATGGTACTATAGAACACGACTTTCTAAGAGAGACATATATTATATCTGAGGTCCACATGTACATATATGAATGGTACTATAGAACACGACTTTCTAAGAGAGACATATATTATATCTGAGGTCCACATGTACATATATGAATGATACTATAGAACACGACTTTCTAAAAGAGACATATATTATATCTGAGGTCCACATGTACATATATGAACGGTACTATAAACCACGACATTCTTGGACAGACACATATTATATCTGAGGTCCACATGCACATATATGAATGGTACTATAGAACACGACTTTCTAAGAGAGACATATATTATATCTGAGGTCCACATGTACATATATGAATGGTACTATATAACACGACTTTCTAAGAGAGACATATATTATATCTGAGGTCCACATGTACATGTATGAATGGTACTATAGAACACGACTTTCTAAAAGAGACATATATTATATCTGAGGTCCACATGTACATATATGAATGGTACTATAGAACACGACTTTCTAAGAGAGACATATATTATATCTGAGGTCCACATGTACATATATGAATGGTACTATAGAACACGACTTTCTAAGAGAGACATATATTATATCTGAGGTCCACATGTACATGTATGAACGATTCTAAAGAACACGACTTTCTAAGAGAGACATATATTATATCTGAGGTCCACATGTACATGTATGAATGGTACTATAGAACACGACTTTCTAAGAGAGACATATATTATATCTGAGGTCCACATGTACATATATGAATGGTACTATAGAACACGACTTTCTAAGAGAGAAATATATAATATCTGAGGTCCACATGTACATATATGAATGGTACTATAGACCGCGACGTTCTAAGACAGACACATATAATATATGAGGTCCACATGTACATATATGAACGATTCTATAGACCACGACGTTCTTAGACAGACACATATAATCTCTGAGCACCACATGTACATATATGAACGGTACTTTAGACTAAGACGTTCTAAGACAGACACATATAATATCTGAGGTCCACATGTACATATAAGAGCCGCGTATAGTGAGCTATGTTTACATCTATTTTAATCTTTATTGTTTTTGTTCCCTATTTTTTGTTTTTTAATTCTGAATCCAGGATAATTATAACTCTCAGGGAACCGTGTTTATTGAGATCATCACTCTGTGAATTTTACACACTCTGTTCAAGATCTACACTGTTTAATTATTACTTACAAGGTTCTATAAAAGTGTGTAGATTCTGGTAAGACTGATCGAGCAGTTGAACAAAGGGTGAACTTTCACTGTACAGAAATGCCAACTTTTACTTTTTCTTACGGACGTGCTCATATATTATTTCAATCTTCCCAGTGATTTAAAATAATTCTCCTTTTCAAAAAATATTAATATGCTAAATCTAATATATACGAGGGCTGTCCCACTAAATCGTGGACTTTTCTCATAAGTTTTGTTTAAACAGATATAATTACTTGTTATTAACGTTAAACAATCTTTGGTCTTCATATGGAATGAAATAAATGTAAAATTTGTGCATTTGCATTCATATTTAAACCTATAATACGTTTCTATAGAAACCTGGTAACGTCCACCCGGCGCACACCAATGTTACATTACTAATTACAAGCAATGTCTTCTCCTAAATACGCAATATAGTAACATCTCGCCGTGTGTTTTACGCGCAATTTCGTCTGCCGTTAATATTCATATTCTGTTATTTTAATATCGTAAAAACAACAGCGTCGTATCTAAAAGAGACTTAAAAAAATCATGATGTCAAGTGGCGACGTGAAACTACGGGCAGTGATACAGTTTCGTAAAGCGCTCGGAAAAACGCCTACGCAGACGTTTAATATGATGAAAGAGTCCGACAAGAATTGCAGCAGATCTCTGGTGTTTAAGGGGCATGGACGATTTAAGGATTGTCGTCCGTCTATCGCAGACGATGAGCGTTGTGTATCACTGCCCGTATAGTTTCACGTCGCCACTTGACGTCATGATTTTTTAAAGTCTCTTTTACGGTTTTACAATCCTTTCTCACAGTGTTTCTTCTAAAATATCAAAAGAAGAAAAACCTTGAATCCCTAAAAACATTTAAATACGGCATTTTCTCCCTTTTGTCAATTTCTAAAGTGAAAAATATAACACAATTTATTTGTCTTTCTCCTTTTCTCGAAACGTTCTTTTTTTCTCCCGGATCAAAGTCATATGCAAATTTGTCCTTTGAATTACAATAGTTGTTATAAATATAATTTGTTCTTAACTAATTAACAAAAACTATTAAAAGATATTCTTAAAAAAAACCCAGAGACACCTAAATACGTGTATCTAAAATCATAGCATTAACCATAACGCAGCACAAGTCTTGGATAAAAGCAGAGACTATGTCTCTGATAAATGTCAAATTACGCCAAATACATCCGCGGTCATGCTGATCCAAATAGTCCCTAAAAATCCGTTGTTTGCGTAGAATTGAGTGTTTACCATCACACGAATGCATTGGATATATGACATTGAGTTAAAATGTATTGTGTATATGATGCACTAGAATGATTTATTTGATCACTTTTGAAAGTGAAAGTAGAATATATATTGTTTATTATTGTGACATCATCAATTTTCAATCATTTAATTGATAATTTACACACGGTGTATATACTTATCACAGAATAAGTGCTTAAATTAGTAATCATGACGGTATAAAATAACGGCAAACAGACTTGGAACAAAATTAACGTTAGGGCGAACGGACCCAGGACGAAACTAAATCAGGACGATCACATGTGATAACGAATGGACCAATTAAGTGCTCAAGGTAAATACAAAGTTATTGAGCAAACGAGGTGCCAGACAGACAAGTTGATCGAGTTTTCGACTGCGGATGTCTTATCAGTATACAGTGTGACAGAACTCGCTGAGTTGACTCATTATAGAATAGTTAACTTGAAGTATTTGAAGTTTGAAGTGTAGATCTACTGAAGGTTAGTCCAAATAATTTATACTTTTTGTTTATCTTTTTATCATCTTGTCATTTATTGGTCAACCGAGAGTGAGAGTTTGATTATTGAATACAGTTAAAAACTGCGACAGAAGTAGAAATTACTTGTTTTAAGCAATTTCCCCTTTGTTTTAAGCAATTTCTCCTTTTGTCACAATGTTGTCAAAAAGTCTTCTGCTGCACAGGTTAGAAAGTGACTGTATGGGGAAGGCTTAAGACAATCAGGTATCTTTAGTTGGAGTTTTAGCAGTGTTGTAACCCTTCTCAACATACAACAAATCTGCTGCAGACGACATAGAAAACATTCGGGGCAAAATATGGAATATCTCTATAAAAGAAACAGAAAATATAATGTTTAAGATTCTAATAGAGTTGAACACATTGTGACAAAAGAAGAAATTGCTCATCATGAGCAACATGCTCTTGTCAAATCCTTTCTAAATTGTTTTTCTATTGCAGATGCGCCTTCATTATGGCAGGGCTTGAAATCTAAAGTTCTTGGCAGCTCAAAAGATTTGCATCACCCAGGGATCATGAAGTGTCCCTGCGTCACCTAATGTCTAAAAATTCTTTTGAGTATCTTAGATACATGGTTACAACATATATCTGTAGAACTATGGTGATTTTATACCCTTCACCACAAATAGGCACTTTCTGACGGCTCTACATCACACTTTTTTTAAAAACATTGTGACAAAAGAAGAAATTGCTTAAAACAAACAATTTCTCCTTTTGCCACAATGTTTTCAATTTTTCTCACTAAATATACCCTCATTTATAGGGATTGTTCTATATTTTTGTCCACATGTTTCCAAAGTCGTCTGCTGCAGATTTGTTGTATGATGAAAAGAGTTAATCTTCTTGATCTCACTCAGTACATATACTGTTTCATCAGAGAAAGTGCTTATTGTTGAATACACTAATATCTATTTTCAGAATGTTCTCCCTCATACAGAAGACTCTGACTGTATCCAGAGGTATGAGTTCAATGTCTTCTTTTCCAATAAAAGATGAATTCAGACTGAAACTTCTCAGTTTGGATGGTGGGTCGGTTGATTTGAACAAAGATAACCATTCAGGCATTGCCACCATTTTGATGAATCATCCAGAGAAAAGAAATGCCCTCTCGGGTAAGACTAACCATCCTACTCTTTCTATCCAGATCATTATAGTCACACAAAAATAAACGGTGAAGCCTTCCTGGTGACAACCTTTCATAGCTTATCTTTAACCCTTTCCCACGTACAACACATCTGTAGCAGATGACTTTAAAAATGTCTACTCAAAAATATGAAAAGACTCAAAATGTTTCAGAAGGCATTAGTGCTAAAATATGGAAAATCTTTAGAAAGAAAGTATAAATTCATTGAATGGAGTTGAAAACATTGTGGCAAAAAGCAAAATTGCCCGTTAAAAGCAAATTTCTTATTTTGCCGGTTTATTTTTAATTCTTGTCTGCTTCATATGCACTGGAAGTATTAAGAAGTTGTAAAATTAATGGCTGAAAATCTGATTGCATAAAAGAACAGTTTTTTTGTGGTTTAACAAATCTTGAAATATGTATGGATGGATTGAGTGCGCAGGCGAGATCTGCAATTGTCTGCTTTTAAAGTATCTCAGTAATTGACTAGTATTACATCACTAAAATTGAGCGTATAATTTTGATGCAGTGTTGAAAACATTGTGGGAAAGGAGAAATTGCTTGTTTTGAGCAATTTCTCATTAACCAACAATATCTTAACCTATTGCCACTTACAGACCATAGCTGCAATAGACTTTTGAAACTTTTTGACAAAAGATGTAATTGCTCTTTCCTGGAAACCATTATTATGTCTCCCCCATTACATGGGGGTGACATATTATTTTTGCCCGTTCCGTCCGTTCTTCCGTCCTTCCGTCTGTCACACTTGTTTCCGCTCAATAACTGAAGAACGCTTGGGCGTAGGAACTTCATACTTGGTATGCAGGTTGGTCATGACCAGTAGCTGACCCCTATTGATTTTGATAACAGAAGGTCAAAGGTCAAGGTCATGGTGACCTTGTGAGGTAAAAAATGGTTTCCGCTCAATAACTGAAGAACGCTTTGGCTGAGGAACTCCATACTTGGTATGCAGGTTGGCCATGCCTAGTAGAAGACCCCTATTGATTTTGAGGTCAGTACGTCTAAAGTCAAGGTCACAGTGACCATGAGCTTGAAAGGTCACAGTGACAATGAGCTGATAAATAGTTTTTGCTTAGGCCCAGGAACTTCATACTTGATGTGCAGGTTGGTCACCACCAGCAAATGACCTCTATTAATTTTAAGGTCACTAGGTCAAAGGTCAAGGTCACATCCGTCACACTTGTTTCCGCTCAATAACTGAAGAACGCTTTGGCATAGGATCTTCATACTTGGTATGCAGGTTGGTCATGACCAGTAGATGACTTCTATTGATTTTGATGTCAGAAGGTCAAAGGTCAAGGTCATGGTGACCTTGTGAGGTAAAAAATGGTTTCCGCTCAATAACTGAAGAAAGCTTGGGCCGAGGAACTCCTTACTTGGTATGCAGGTTGGCCATGCCCAGTAGAAGACCCCATTAATTTTGAGGTCAAAGTCAAGGTCACAGTGACAATGATCTGAAACATTGTTTTTGCTTAATAACTGTAGAATGCTTTGGCCATGGAAGTTAATACTTGGTGTGCAGGTTGGTCACCACCAGCAGATGACCCCTATTGATTTTGAGGTCACTAGCTTAAAGGTCAATGTCATGGTAACCTTCAGCTGAAAAATGGTTTCCTCTCAAAGAATGCTTATGTTAAGGAACTTCATACCTGGTGTGCAGGTTGGTCCTAACCAGTAAATGACCTTTATTGAATTTGTTTGATTTTGAGGTCACAAGGTCAAATGTTGAAGGTCACGGTAACCTTCAGCTGAAAAATGTGTTTTACTCAATAACTCAACAACGCTTATACCCAGGAACTTCATACTTGGTGTGCAGCTTGGTCCTAACCTGTAGATGACCCCTATTGATTTTGATGTCAGTAGGTCGCAGTGACCTTTGGCTGAAAAATGGTTTCCGCTCAATAACTGAAGATTGCTTCGGCCCAGGAACTTCATACTTGGTGTGCAGGTTGGTCACCAGCAGCAAATGACCCCTATTTATTTTGAGGTCACTAGGTCAAAGACCAAGGTCATGGTAACCCTCAGCTGAAAAATGGTTTCCGCTCAATAACTGAGGATTCTCACTGTTGCTTCATCTCCATCATTTCTTTTCCTCCCCTATGACCGCACAAATGGGGAGACAAGCGCTTTTTCAAAAAAGCAATCTTTAGTTTTTGCTTTAATCAATGTTGATCCTCTTTCTGTTACAGGGCACCTTAAAGACCAGTGTGGTAGAACAATTTGGTAAACAAAGGAAATGCTTGAAACATATGTCCAACTCTGTACTCTGTCTTCTTGAAAGTCATCAGTCCTTTAGTCTAGACTTACAAAAATTTGTTTGGACTGACAAATTTTCATGCAATATTTGGTTGAACAAAGAGGGAAATACATGAAAAAAGAGCTTGCAGACTGACAGGTTTCAAAAGATTTTAAAGTCTGACTGCACTTCCAAATAATGCATATTTTTCCTCAGATGTTTTCAAAGGGGATGACTAAGAAATATCAAACCAGGTAAATGGTGTATTCTAAATGACTAAGCGTTGATTTTTGCACAGGCTTCCGAGTTTACATTTGAGATATGATCCTTATGCTGTAATAATAATGACCGAAATGTAATTGTATGAGAACATTTTGGGAACCCCACACAGGACCGTGTAACTATAAATGGCCTCTCTTTATGGCATTATATTAAATATATTATTATACTATATAAAACATATAGAAGCTATTTATAGTAACATGGTCCTAGGTGTGATTCTCCAAATTTTCTCAAACGAAATCTTTTTGGTCATTATTATAGCATATTGACAATATAGAGAGACTATATTGTAGTATCTTAACATGATAATGAGTTGTTTTCCAAATTTTTTCTCATGAAAACTCGAACGCCTGTGATTTTTCCTTGATGTGGACCAAAGTATCATCTTTTCTTTTTCAACACAGGGAAGATGATGCTGGATTTGGACAAATGTATCACAGACTTGGAGAGTTGGAATGAGGGAAGGGCTGTGGTTTTAGGAGGAAAAGGGGGGAATTTCTGTTCTGGAGGGGACCTAGATACTGTACAACGTTTATTGCATGGAAGTGACGGTATTACCATGTCAGCATTTATGCATAATGTTACATCAAGACTTCACAATTTACCAATGATAAGCGTGGCTGCCATCAGCGGGTATGCACTGGGAGGGGGTGCTGAATTAACAACAGCTTGTGATTTCCGTATAATGACCGAGAGATCAAAGATAGGATTTGTGCAAGTCAAATTAAATCTTGCTCCTGGATGGGGTGGCTGTACAAGACTGGTAAATCTACTTGGACGTGACAAAGCTCTTTACTTGTTATCATCTGCTAAAATGATTGATGCTTCATATGCTGAATGTATAGGTTATGTTAGTCAAGTAGTTCCTGATAATTGTGATATCATAGACCAATGCATAAAATGGTTAAATGACAATTGTCCTGCAGACGCTGGGGTGGTCGGTGTGATAAAAACTATGGTGACAGCAGCTACTGAGCTAAACAGAAGAGAGTCCTTAGAGAGAGAAAGACAGCTATTTTCGATGTTGTGGGGAGGGGAAGCTCATATTAATGCGCTCCGCAAAAGTTTAAAACATAAATCATAAAATACACTTGAAAAGAATCTAATCTTTTGTTTCAATGCTTTACTCCATGAACAGGGCTTACTTCTGCACATAAAGTTAACTGTTTACCCAAATTATTTTTTACTTATCCGCTATAAAACATGTCGTACCAACAGTGTTATATTCTGAAAAGTGGGTACTTTTTTTAACTCACCTGAGCACACAAAATGGTCTGTGGTCAACAAATTCTTTAAAAGACATCTCCTAAACCGCTGTTTGGATTTTGACTTAACTAAGTAGGAATAATCCTTTGGTGATCCTCTTTCAAAATTGTTCTAAGAAATTGGTTCCATACAGAACTCGGATTGCAATGAGCATCAAAAGGAAAAACTTTGAAAATTTTCTTGCCTGAAACCGAAAAGCCTAGAGCTTAGATATTTGGTGTGTAGCATTGTCTAATGGTCCTCTACAAATATTGGTCAAATTATGCCCCTGTGGTAAAAATTGGTCCTGCCCTGGGGGTCACCTTTTTACATAGAGATATATAGGGATTTTTTTTTTCAGAGTGGAGCATGCCAAGCAATTTCTAGTTCTAACCCTTTCCAACATGCAAACACTTTTTGTGGCTTTTAACTACAAGCTATTTTTGAAAAACATTATTACAAAAGTATGAGAAATGTCTCATTTTGAACTCTGTTCAATAATTGTACTTTCATTTATAGAGTATTAGAAGTTCTCTGCTGCAGACAACTTGATTTGCATTGATGCAAAAGGACAAATTATTAATCTTGATCAGTTTCTCCTTTTGCCACAATGTTTTAACTCTTTTCATAAACTTTATACAGACTTGTAATGATTTTCCCTATGTTTGACAATATTTCAAAAGTTGACTGCAGCAGATTTGTTGTATGTGGGAAAGGGTTAATTAAATATAACAAACTCAAAAAGGTTGTCACCTGTGACTTTACGGTTGTTGATTTGCTCTGAGGTAGTGTGCTTGATGAGCAAGATTCTTTAACCCTTTCCCTCATACGACAATTCTGCAGCAGACGACTTTTGAGCGTATTTTGTCAAAAAATAGAAAATCTCCATAATTGAATGGATTACCTATGACAAAAAGTGGAAAACATTGTGACAAAAGGAGAAATTGCACGTTTTGTGCAATTTCTTCTTTTGTCACTATGTTTTCAAAAAGCCATCTGCTGCAGAGGCGTCAGAAAGTGTCTATATGAGGGAAAGGGTTAATCGTTTTCCACATACAGATGCATCTGCAGCAAACTTTTGAAAACATTGTGACTAAATGAGAAATTGCTAATTTTGAGCAATTAATCGTATTGCCGCAATGTTTTTCGACTGTATTCATTAATAATACACTCATTAGTAGAGATGTTCCATAGCATTGTCTAAATATTTTTAGAACTGTCAGGGAAAAGTTTAATTTGTTTAATTTAAACACAATTTTTTTTACTGAAAAAAGTTGAAAACATTGTGGCAAAAGGATCAGAATGATATCTAGGCAAAGTTAAAATTAGGTCACGTGAGGTAAACAATTAGGACACAAGGTCAAATTGAAGGAAAATCTTGTTAACACGCTAGAGACTTCATTTATTGCTTCAACAGCTTGACACGTTGTCAGAATGTTTGTTTCAACGATATCTAGGCCAAGATCGAATATGGGTAATTTCAGGTCAAAATCTAGGTCACTAGGCCAAATTGAAAGAAAATCTTGTTGCTTGTGCTAGACTTTGTGGTTGCCATAACCAAGATGAGAGATTTAGGGCCATCATGGCCCTCTTGTTTTGAAATCTAGCTAACCGCATGATGCAGCAGTCATGTTTTTCAACCATTTATGGCTAGAGCAGCTGAAAGTCTCGCATGTAAAATCCAACCAGTAGTTTTGAGAGAGGATTCTTTTTTATGCCCCCGGAATCTCCGATTCGGTGGGCATCTAGTTTTTGGCCTGTCTGCATGTCTGTCTGTCTGCACAAAAAAAACTTTAACCTTGACCACTACTTTTGAACCATAACAGGTACGGCTACCATATTTCACATGTGTATTTCTTGTGACATGACCTTTCTGTCAGTACCAAATTTTTTGACCTTGCTACCTTGACCTTTGACCTAGATGTTGCCATTCTCGAAAAAACCTTTAACCTTGGCCATTACTTTTGAACCATAACAGGTACGGCTACCATATTTCACATGTGTATTCCTTGTGACATGACCTTTCTGTCAGTACCAACATTTTTGACCTTGCGACCTTCACCTGTGACCTAGATGTTGCCATTCTCGAAAAAAACTTTAACCTTGGCCTTTACTTTTGAACCATAACAGGTACGGCTACCATATTTCACATGTGTATTCCTTGTGACATGACCTTTCTGTCAGTACCAACATTTTTGACCTTGCGACCTTGACCTTTGACCTAGATGTTGCCATTCTCGAAAAAAAAATTAACCTTGGCTATTACTTTTGAACCATAACAGGTACGGCTACCATATTTCACATGTGTATTCCTTGTGACATGACCTTTCTGTCAGTACCAACATTTTTGACCTTGCGACCTTGACCTTTGACCTAGATGTTGCCATTCTCGAAAAAAACTTTTGGCCATTACTTTTGAACCATAACAGGTACGGCTACCATATTTCACATGTGTATTTCTTGTGACATGACCTTTCTGTCAGCACCAACAATTTTCACCTTGCGACCTTGACCTTTGACCTAGATGTTGCCATTCTCGAAAGACTTTAACCTTAGCCATTACTTTTGAACCATAACAGGTATGGCTACCATATTTCACATGTGTATTCCTTGTGACATGACCTTTCTGTCAGTACCAACATTTTTGACCTTGCGACCTTGACCTTTGACCTAGATGTTGCCATTCGGGGGCAGCAGTGTTTCACAAACACATCTTGTTATCTAACTTGAGCTATTATTGTCCATTGTCCCGTCGTGTGTCATCAATAATTGCCTTGTTAACTCTACAGGCAATGTTTTGCATCCAATCTCGAAAGTTTATTAGAACACGCATCTCAATTCAATCTTGGCAAAGTTCGAAACTTGCAGGGTCATGTGAGGTCCAAAACTAGGTCACAAGGTCTAATTGAAGGAAAATCGTGTTAACACTCTAGAGGCTGTATTTTTAATGAAGCATGTTGACACATTGTCTTGATTGTATCTCACTACGCCAATTTGAATAAAAATAAATCTTGTTAAGGTTCTGGAAGCCATATTTTTAACTTGCGCATTTTAACTTAGAATAGATATTAGCAAGATAAACACTCTTAACAAAAATTGAACATTGTCAAGTATAAAATGCATCTTCCAGGGTGTTAACAAGATTTTCCTTCAGTTTGGATTAATGACCTAGTTTTTTACCTAACATGACCCAATATTCCAACTTTGCCTAGATATAATAGAAATACACAAACTGAAAAAGTTTCATGGGCTCTAGAGTGTTAACAAGTAAATTGTTGACGACGGACAAAATGTAATCACAAGAACTCGTCAACTCAGGTGAGCTAAAAAGATTGATAAATGTTGAAATAAAAAAATCACTGTCATAGCATTTGTCACAGATTTATTGATACAATATTGAATTTGTGTACAATCCTAAATCAGAGGAACATTTACAATAAAATATTCATTTCAATAACATCCATAATTTAATTCAGAATGCAAGTTATTATTTCAAGATTCAAGATTCTTTTATTGGTAATACAAGGGCCCCGGCCCACAATACAATTATAAATTCATATTGTTCTTTAACATTTTAATGTATTTCGCCAATGTCTGTTATCAACAAGATCTTTCTCTACTTTCTCTAGAATTCCAGGATTTGTTCCACTTTTAACCCTTTCCAACTTTCAACAAATTTGTAGCCGACGACTTTGAAAAACATCTACCGTAAGTCTAATTGAATAGACCTAAAAACCTTGTTTATACCACAATGGTTTCAAAAATTGTTGCAAGTGGGAAAAGTTTCAAGTCAGCAAAACGTTTATGCAAAAGGAAAAATAGCTCATGTAGATGAATCGGAAAGTGGCAAAATATTAAGCTAACACTCTATGGATAAGTAAACCATAAAAAATGATACTTTCCCTAACAATTTTTGATACCACTGTGTAGCAAAAAACAACGTTTAAAATGGAGCAATTGTCTATTTTTCTACATTTTTTCCCTATTCTGTAAATTTCAATCGAAAGTATAGATTTCTCTATCACAATATCTACTAAACTGTCTAAAGTTTGAAGTTATATTTTCTGGATTTTGCCTTTTTTGTTCCCATAATAATTTTTGCTTGTTTAAGATAGTTGTATCGGGCAATTAATTGTAGAAGTGAAATGTTTAACAACGGTGGCGTGAAGACCAATATATAGTTAAAATTATCATGTTATTTGTGAAACAAACATTATCAATATAGCAATTTCACATAATAAGTTAAGTCTCGGCTAATTGAACTGTAAATGATTATGAAATTTGGGTTAACCCTATCCCTCATATAGACGCTTTCTGACACCTCTGCAGCAGACAGCTTTTTGAAAACATGGCAACAAAAGTAGAAATTGCTCCAAATGAGCAATGTCTCCTTTTGTCACCATGTTTTCAACAATTAACCAGTTGTACTTTCATTTAAAGTGAGTTTCCATTTGTGTGTATGTTTTCAAAGTCGTCTGCTGCAGATATTTGTTGTATGTGGGAAAGGGTTAAATAAGTTATTCTTGCATTCTGACATACTACGATGACCCATTACCTCATTGTGACTACATTTCATGATGCTACCAATTTTAAAAACTTTTCAAGAAATGGAGAAATTACCGAGCTTGGGCTTCTTTTAAATGGATTTATTAACAGTACATGGAGATTAAAACATGAGGGCCATGATGGCCCTGAATCGCTCATATGATTTGTAATGTGGTCGGGTGATTAAGTCTTGTCAAATTTAATACGACATGAGGAAACTGATAGATCTGTTTCAGACAAGAAGATCTTCGTAGTTTTTCCCTATAAATCTCTATGTAAAACAGGTGACCATATAACATATAAAGGAAATAAGCTCCAGCCCCTAGCGGCAATGTTTTTCCATTGATTGAAACTATTTAAACAATGTTGGTAGAGGTTCACCCAAGAAACATTTGAGCAGAATTATATTCAAATCAGACCAGTACTTTTGGACAAGAAAATGTGTATAATTTTCACTATATAACTAGAATTGTTTTTGAAAAAACAGATGTCTCCCCCTCAAATATCTGTCAAAATCTCTCAAAACATTCCAACCTATAAAGCAGACAATGGGTTCTGCACATCACCTTGATGAGGTGAACATCTGACACAAGTTTCATGAAAATCCTTCAAGCCGTTTTGGAGATATGGAGCGGACACGAAAAACAGGCTCAAACCTTTGACCTTCAAGCCTGACCTTGACCTTGAACCGGTATGGTCGGAACATGGGTTCTGCACATCGCCTTCGTGAGGTGAACATCTGACACAAGTTTCATGAAAATTCTTCAAGCCGTTTTGGAGATATGGAGCGGACACGAAATTAAGGCTCAAACCTTTGACCTTCAAGTCTGACCTTGACATTGAACCTGTATGGTCGGGACATGGGTTCTGCACATCTGACACAAGTTTCATGAAAATCCTTCAAGCCGTCTTGGAGATATGGAGCGGACACGATTTCGGACAGACGGACAGACAGACAGACGCCCAGGACAAAAACAATATATCTCCCCTGTATACAGGGGGAGACATAATTATACATATATATAAGGAAAACAAGCTCTGTCCCACTGATGACCATGTTTTCCAAGGGATTGGAATAATTTGAACATTCTTTGTAGAATGAACATTTGTGGCAAGTTATTTTCAAATCAGGCCAGTACTGAGATGTCGTTAGAAGTAAAATGTTGGCGGACAAAGACCATTCACATTATCACACCATGAGCCAAAGGCTCAGGTGCGCCAAAAATAAAAAAGTTTAGTAAGTCCTGATATTGCACATAAAATTCTACATGTTGAACTAAGCATACAATGTATGAATCTATTTTCTGGTTGGGGGTGCCATACAATACTTAAGCAAGGTAGACGGGAACAATTTCATCGATATAAGTCTGCTAGTGGGATAAGGACATTGTAGGTTGTTTCGGGTTTTACGTCGCTTTCAACAGCAAAGGTCATATTGCATCTGACAAGAAGAACGATACTGGTCCCACACTTAATATTTAGAAAGAGATCAAAATACATACAGTATGAAACCCAATACAAAACAACCTACTCAAGCTCAAGAGTTGCATTGACTCCCAACAGTTCAGACCCATTTTCCGGCTCTTACTGTTAAAGCAAGGGTCAGACTGTGACTGCCAGTCTTATTGAGTGTCCCTCAGCCATAGGGGCATGTGAAATGGTTAACCCTTTCCCATACACGACTTTGGACATATTTTGTCAAAAAATAGAAAATCTCTTTAATTGAATGGATAACCTATGACTAAAAGTGGAAAACATTGTGACAAAAGGAGAAATTGCTCGTTTTGAGCAATTTCTTCTTTTGTCACTATGTTTTCAAAAAGCCATCTGCTGCCGAGATGTCAGAAAGCGTTTATATGAGGGAAAGGGTTAAAAAACAATGCGAGAGAAAAAAAGAAAAGCTCATCATGAACACAATATTTTCAACTTTGTATCAAAATTAAACTAGGATGCTTTTGCTATAGTACTGACTGCCAAGAACACATGTTATCTGTTCATGGGACCTGATACTTTTCAGATGATTCCTTTTTTATACCCCACTCCTACATACAACAAATCTGCAGCAGATCAATTTGAAAAACAAGCCAACCTTTGGAAAATATCTGAATGAAAGTAAATTTATTTTTGAATAGAATTGACAAGATTGAACAATTTCTTCTTTTGACATAATATTTTCAAAAAGTAGTCTGCTGCAGATGCAAGTTGGAAAAGGATCATTTTCTTGGCAACCCCACCAGTTAAAATAATCTCAAACTCTGATCACTATAAGATCACAATACCCATAGACTGCTTGTGCCAATATACCAACATTTGCTCAGCTAAAAGAAAATGATCAATCTGAACTTGGCTTCTGTTACCGGTTATTATTTCAACTGCTCATCCTATGTGAATGTAAACAAGACTGATTTTTGATGGCTGACCCTGGCATGTGAAAGGTCAGATCTTGTTTACCAGGTCAATGATAATTTGACCTCCCACATGCCAGGGATAGATATTGACCTCTCGCAGTCTAAGGGTTACAGGGTACTTTCTATAAAGATAAATGAATTATACAAGATGTATCATGATCAACATTTTGTAACAAGAGGCCCAAGAGGGCCAGTATCGCTCCACGGCCATAAGGCAAAAATCAAATCTCCAAACAGCCCTGCCCCCTAGTGGCCATATTTTTTACCAACCACCATGGCTTAAAGGAATCTTGTAGAGTGTCACCCAAGGAATGTTTCTGCAAAATTATTTGAAAATCGGCCTGACACTTTCGGAGAAGAAGATTTTTTAAGTTTTCACAATAGCCATATAAGGCAAAATAGCCCCACCCCATGGCGGCCATATTTTTGAACCAATCAACATGGCTTGAAGGAATCTGATAGAGGGTCACCCAAAGAACATTTCTACAAAATTATTTGAAAATCTGCTCAACACTTTCGGAGAAGAAGATTTTTTAAATTTTCACTATGGTCATATAGAGCAAAATAGCCCCGCCCTCTGGCGGCCATATTTTTCGACCAATCAACATGGCTTGAAGGAATCTGATAGAGGGTCACCCAATGAACATTTCTACAAAATTATTTGAAAATCGGCTGAACCCTTTCGGAGAAGAAGATTTTTTAAGTTTTCACTATGGTCATATAAGGCAAAATATCCCCGCCCTCCGGCGACCATGTTTTTCGACCAATCAACATTTCTTGAAGGAATCTAATAAAGGGTCACCCAAGGAACATTTCTACAAAATTATTTGAAAATCGGCCTGACACTTTCAGAGAAGAAGATTTTTTAAGTTTTCACTATTTTTTTCTTTTGGTTGCCAATGTCTGTTATCAACAAGATCTTTCTCTACTTTCTCTAGAATTCCAGGATTTGTTCCACTTTTAACCCTTTCCAACTTTCAACAAATTTGTAGCCGACGACTTTGAAAAACATCTACCGTAAGTCTAATTGAATAGACCTAAAAACCTTGTTTATACCACAATGGTTTCAAAAATTGTTGCAAGTGGGAAAAGTTTCAAGTCAGCAAAACGTTTATGCAAAAGGAAAAATAGCTCATGTAGATGAATCGGAAAGTGGCAAAATATTAAGCTAACACTCTATGGATAAGTAAACCATAAAAAATGATACTTTCCCTAACAATTTTTGATACCACTGTGTAGCAAAAAACAACGTTTAAAATGGAGCAATTGTCTATTTTTCTACATTTTTTCCCTATTCTGTAAATTTCAATCGAAAGTATAGATTTCTCTATCACAATATCTACTAAACTGTCTAAAGTTTGAAGTTATATTTTCTGGATTTTGCCTTTTTTGTTCCCATAATAATTTTTGCTTGTTTAAGATAGTTGTATCTGACAAGAAGAACGATACTGGTCCCACACTTAATATTTAGAAAGAGATCAAAATACATACAGTATGAAACCCAATACAAAACAACCTACTCAAGCTCAAGAGTTGCATTGACTCCCAACAGTTCAGACCCATTTTCCGGCTCTTACTGTTAAAGCAAGGGTCAGACTGTGACTGCCAGTCTTATTGAGTGTCCCTCAGCCATAGGGGCATGTGAAATGGTTAACCCTTTCCCATACACGACTTTGGACATATTTTGTCAAAAAATAGAAAATCTCTTTAATTGAATGGATAACCTATGACTAAAAGTGGAAAACATTGTGACAAAAGGAGAAATTGCTCGTTTTGAGCAATTTCTTCTTTTGTCACTATGTTTTCAAAAAGCCATCTGCTGCCGAGATGTCAGAAAGCGTTTATATGAGGGAAAGGGTTAAAAAACAATGCGAGAGAAAAAAAGAAAAGCTCATCATGAACACAATATTTTCAACTTTGTATCAAAATTAAACTAGGATGCTTTTGCTATAGTACTGACTGCCAAGAACACATGTTATCTGTTCATGGGACCTGATACTTTTCAGATGATTCCTTTTTTATACCCCACTCCTACATACAACAAATCTGCAGCAGATCAATTTGAAAAACAAGCCAACCTTTGGAAAATATCTGAATGAAAGTAAATTTATTTTTGAATAGAATTGACAAGATTGAACAATTTCTTCTTTTGACATAATATTTTCAAAAAGTAGTCTGCTGCAGATGCAAGTTGGAAAAGGATCATTTTCTTGGCAACCCCACCAGTTAAAATAATCTCAAACTCTGATCACTATAAGATCACAATACCCATAGACTGCTTGTGCCAATATACCAACATTTGCTCAGCTAAAAGAAAATGATCAATCTGAACTTGGCTTCTGTTACCGGTTATTATTTCAACTGCTCATCCTATGTGAATGTAAACAAGACTGATTTTTGATGGCTGACCCTGGCATGTGAAAGGTCAGATCTTGTTTACCAGGTCAATGATAATTTGACCTCCCACATGCCAGGGATAGATATTGACCTCTCGCAGTCTAAGGGTTACAGGGTACTTTCTATAAAGATAAATGAATTATACAAGATGTATCATGATCAACATTTTGTAACAAGAGGCCCAAGAGGGCCAGTATCGCTCCACGGCCATAAGGCAAAAATCAAATCTCCAAACAGCCCTGCCCCCTAGTGGCCATATTTTTTACCAACCACCATGGCTTAAAGGAATCTTGTAGAGTGTCACCCAAGGAATGTTTCTGCAAAATTATTTGAAAATCGGCCTGACACTTTCGGAGAAGAAGATTTTTTAAGTTTTCACAATAGCCATATAAGGCAAAATAGCCCCACCCCATGGCGGCCATATTTTTGAACCAATCAACATGGCTTGAAGGAATCTGATAGAGGGTCACCCAAAGAACATTTCTACAAAATTATTTGAAAATCTGCTCAACACTTTCGGAGAAGAAGATTTTTTAAATTTTCACTATGGTCATATAGAGCAAAATAGCCCCGCCCTCTGGCGGCCATATTTTTCGACCAATCAACATGGCTTGAAGGAATCTGATAGAGGGTCACCCAATGAACATTTCTACAAAATTATTTGAAAATCGGCTGAACCCTTTCGGAGAAGAAGATTTTTTAAGTTTTCACTATGGTCATATAAGGCAAAATATCCCCGCCCTCCGGCGACCATGTTTTTCGACCAATCAACATTTCTTGAAGGAATCTAATAAAGGGTCACCCAAGGAACATTTCTACAAAATTATTTGAAAATCGGCCTGACACTTTCAGAGAAGAAGATTTTTTAAGTTTTCACTATTTTTTTCTTTTGGTTGCCATGGAAACCAGAATTATGGATGGATCAAAAAAATTTGAAGGAATTTAAGAGAGGACATTGAGAGGATGCTTCCTATGAAGTTTCATCCAAATTGGCCAAGTGGTTAGTGAGAAGAAGTCGTTTAAAGGAAAAAGTTTACGCACGCACGCACGCACGCACGGACAATTCGCCATGACATAAGCTCGACTGGCTTTCAGCCAGTGGAGCTAAAAATGGCTAAAAGATAACTTACATAACTAGGGGCCAGAGTTAACCAAACATTTAAATAGCAGTTGAACATCATAAGACATTTTAACTTTTGAAAATATGTATTGGAAAAAGGATAAGAAATATCCAATCATGAAATGTCTGTGTTTCCGGAAATATTTTCATATTTTAAACTGTGTATCAATATTAAACGTCCAATTGTCCATATATTTCATATTTTGCCTCAGCTATTTTCAAATCAAAGGCTATTTTAAAAATATCATATGTAAATAGTTAATAATTTATACAAGATATATTTGAACATAACATATCAGGAGAAGTGTTAACCCTTTCCTACATACAGCAAATCTGCAGCAGACGACTTTGCAAATGTCTACTCAAAAATATGGAAAATCTCTATAATTGTTGGTATAATTACTGAAAAAAGTTGAAAACAATGTGCCTGCCAAAAGGAGAAATAGCATGTTTTGAGCAATTTCTCCTATTGTCACGATGTTTTCACAAGCCTTCTGCTGTAGATGCGTCTACATGTGGGAAAGAGTTAAAAGAAATAGTATACATGCAGTCCTATGATGTATAGCACACATCCACACCTTTGTAAACATAATTTACAGACAAATATACACACACATCTTTCTAGATGAATATTTACAATTCAATTTTAAAAGAAAAGAGTAACCCTATATCACAGTGTCTTTATGTACAAAAATCAACAAAGAACCTACGGACCCTAATGTGTATTAATGAAAGGAGTTGACTAACATAGCATTCTAGAAACAAAAAATGGAACTACTGTAGGAAAAGCTATACATTAATCAACAAACGAAAGCCATAATGTTTGTTTGAAATAATCTTCTTGCATTTGAATATCCAAATAGAATAGCTACTTCAAACTTATAACTATATAAAAGCATGTGCAAAAAAATCAAAACTAAAGAGCACTTCAAAAGCACCGCAATAAAGGTATTTTTAATGACTTGCTAGCGACATGGCTAATAAGAATCTCAATTTCAAAGAACTATTGGTGAATTAAACCAGATGGTTTTTGACCCCTATGCAGCAGATGTTTTTTGAAAACATTGTTTTAAAGAAAGAAATTGTTCACAACAAGCAACAATGTTTTGAAATGTACTCAATAATTATACTTTCATTCAACGAAATTGTCCTTATTTTTGCCAAGATGATTTCAGTCGTCTGCTGCAGATTTGTTGTAAGGGGGAAAGGGTTAACAAATAAAATGTCTCATTATCATACAAACAATAAATGCAAATCAAGTAATTCTTGAATTGAAATTCACTGTTAAACTGCAGCTACAATGATATGAATACAATTTCATAATACAAACAAAGGGGACAAAAACAGGACTATCAAACTTAGTTCTACATCTGGTCAAAATTTATTCCCAATTCAGAGCTGTAGGTAAATAACCTCTTTGCCTGCCTTGCAAAAGAAAATATATATGCTTGTGCCAGCAATGAAAGATTGGGCATACCTGGGCTGTCCCTTACAACATATCAACAGACCCTTTACTGGCCATCTAATGCAGAATAACAATATATATATTTTGACAATAAGCTTTAGTGCATCCCTGTGAATTGTCCGTTTTTATACATTCAAGTATTGCCAGAAAAGAGACACAATAAGCTGCTCCATTATGGCTCCAACTTGCAGGACCCTTTATAAAAAAGCAGCAATCTGAATTGAATATACATGTAGTATCAAATTGATGAAACTATAACAGGCATGTTTGAAGGAACATGTCAATAAGCAACTCGTTTGATAATGGTTAAAAATAATAACAGATATGATAGCAAGATAGAGCCTGTTTTTGTCATTTTTGTTTCACAAATAAAGATCTACCTCTACCATTACGATGACCCATTACATGTATATAACAACAATAAATAACAACAACATATCTAATATCTTTGCATAGACATAACTAGAGCTATCACTTAATGTGATTTATTACCCAATAAAACAATCTTAGACAAGATGTTTTACCTCTGACTAAGTTTCACTTGGTATTATACTTTCATGTAATCATTGTGTTCCATTCAACATAACTGAAGATGGGAAAAGGAGAAATTGCTTTTTAAATTTGTGTATGACAGTGACTATCCAAATGATACTTTAAATTGTCCAGTATTACATTTTGTTCTCCTTGGTTAGTAAAACAGATGACCATAACTATCAAGTGTCTCACCCTGGCATATTTAACATTTCTCACAGATAACAAATCTGCAGCAGACAACTTTGAAAACTCCTTGTCAATAATATGAAGTCTATAACTGAAATAAATATTATTGAATAAAAATGTAAACATTGTAGCAAACAGAGAGAAATTGTTCATCTTGTTTTCAAAATTCCTCTGATGCAGATGAGTCTTTATGTGGAAAATTGTTTAGGTCAATTTCCCATTAAGTAAAAAAAACACAATCTGGCCTTTAATATCCTAGGGTCAGTAATTGACCACTAAAAAATATGAACAAGAGGGCCATTATGACCCTAGATCGCTCACCTGAATTATGCAATGTGATTTCTAATGCAAAGCACATGAAAACAATTATTCTGACAAAGATTCAAAACGCAACCTCCAAAGCGTTAACAAGATTTTTCTTCATTTGGCCTAGAGACCTATCTAATTACCTGATGTGACCCATGTTCGAACATGTACTAGATATCATCAAAACAAACATTCTAACAAAGTTTCAACTTGTTCAAATTAAAAATGCGGCCTCCCAAGTTTTAACAATATTTTCCTTCAATTTGGCCTGGTGACCTAGTTTTTAAACCATTATGACCCATATTCGAGCTTGGCCTACATATCATCAAGAAGCAAAAAATACTGCTTCTACAGTGTTAACAAGATTTCTCTTCAATTTGGCCTAATGACCAATTTTCTGACCCAATATGACCTATATTCAAACTTTGCCTAGATATCATTAAGACAAACATTCTGACACATTTCAAACTGCTGTACCAAAAACGGCAGCCTTTAGAGTGTTAACAAGATTTTCCTTCAATTTGACCTAGTGACCTAAATTTTGAACCGACATGACTCATTTTCGAACTTGGCCTACATATCATCGAGACAAACATTCTGATAAAGTTTCAACATGCTCAAGATGAAAATGTGGCCTCTAAGAGTGTTAACAAGATTTCCCTTTGACTTTGTTTTTGACCTCATATGGTCCAGTTTCTCGAACCTGTCCAAAATTTGATGGAGATGAATGTTTAGATAAATTTTCATCAAGATCGGATGCAAATGTAGCCTGTAGGGTGTTAACAAGGCAATTGTTGACAATGGACGTTGCATGAAGGACGGACGCCAGACAAAATGTGAGCACAATAGCTCACCTTGAGCACTTCGTGAACAGGTGAGCCAAAAACCATGCTATATAGACATTCACTAAACAATAATGCAGTCCCGACATTAAGTATAGTGTACTATAACACTAGTTTATACATAGATGAACACTAACAGTGATATTTGTCAAACCCGTTCCCACATACAGACACTTTTTGACGCCTCTGCAACAGACAACTTTTGAAAAATGGTCACAAAGGGAGGAATCCTTCATGAGCAGTTTTCCATTTGCCACAATTTTTTTTTTTAACTCTTTTCAATTAATATGCCCCCACATCGAAGAAGAGGGGGGTATATGGCTTTGCACATGTCAATCTGGTCAGTCCCTCTGTAGACCAATGCTTGTCAGACTGATAACTGGATAATGCTTGGAATTACAGTACTCAAACTTGGTAGAGAGGATGAGCATGACCAGTAGTTGACCCTTCTTGACCTTGAGGTCATCCATTAAAAGTGACCTTGAACACAAAAGAGTGGGTATAATGTTTGACAAACACTATCATTTACAGATATATATACTTTTTGCCAAGACGTTTCCAGTCATCTGTTGCAGATTTGTTATATGTATGTAGTAAAGGACTAACTATGAATATTGTGGATGTATTATTTGACCCTTTCACCCATACAGAAGACATTTGAAGCTTTTTACTGAGAAAAAAGATAAATTGCTAAGAGCAAGCAATTTCTACTTTTGTCGCAATGGTTTCAACTCTGTATAAAAAGTTTTTTTTTTTTCCCCACAGCTCTAACAGCAGTGCATCCTGAAGTTACCAATCATCATCAATGAAAACATAAGCTTCGTTTCAGCTATGTAAGACAATATAAAAACAAGAGGGCCATGAGGACCTGGATCGCTCGCATGAGAATGTGCTATTCAAGACTTAACTAGAAATATCACTGAAGATGATAAATACCCCCAAAACAGCACCTTGACTCAAAATATGGTTTACGACCGACCAACAAAAGGGCCATAACTCTGTAAACAAGAAAAAGTAACAAAGGGCAATAACTCTGTATTTAGATTAAATAGAGTTATGGTTTCTGTACACTGCACTTTCTCTCAATGTGTTGTATCATCCTATGAAGTTTTATTAAATTCCAACAATTAGTTTTAAAGTTATGCTCCGGACAAGACTCTACGAATATGAAAAAGTAACAAACGGCAATAACTCTGTCATTATGTAAAGTAGAGTTATGTTTCTTGTACACTGCACTTCCTCTGATTATGCTCTACCATTATATGTAGTTTTATTAGATTCCATATATTAGTTATTAAGTAATTCTACGGACAAGAAAAAGTAACAAAGGGCAATAACTCTGTATTTAGATAAAATAGAGTTATGGTTCCTGTACACCGCACTTCCTCTCAATGTGTTGTATCATCCTATGAAGTTTAATTAAATTCCAACAATTTGTTTTAAAGTTATGCTCTGGACAAGACTACGAATAAGAAAAAGTAACAAAGGGCAATAACTCTGTAATTATGTAAATTAGAGTTATGGTTCTTGTACACTGCACTTCCTCTGATTATGCTCTACCATTGTATGCAGTTTTATTAGATTCCATCTGTTAGTTATTAAGTAATTCTCCGGACAAGAAAAAGTAACAAAGGGCAATAACTCGGTATTTAGATTAAATAGAGTTATGGTTCCTGTACACCGCACTTCCTCTCAATGTGTGGTATCATCCTATGAAGTTTTAATAAATTCCAAGAATCAGTTTTAAAGTTATGCTCTGGACAAGACTCTACGAATAAGAAAAAGTAACAAAGGGCAATAACTCTGTAATTATGTAAATTAGAGTTATGGTTCTTGTACACTGCACTTCCTCTGATTATGCTCTACCATTGTATGCAGTTTTATTAGATTCCATCTGTTAGTTATTAAGTAATTCTCCGGACAAGAAAAAGTAACAAAGGGCAATAACTCTTTATTTAGATTAAATAGAGTTATGGTTCCTATACACTGCACTTCCTCTCAATGTGTTGTATCATCCTATGAAGTTTTATTAAATTCCAACAATTAGTTTTAAAGTTATGCTCCGGACAAGACTCTACGAATAAGAAAAAGTAACAAAGGGCAATAACTTTGTATTTAGATAAAATAGAGTTATGGTTCCTGTACACCGCACTTCCTCTCAATGTGCTGTATCATCCTATGAAGTTTCGTTCAAATCCTATGTTGCATTGTTAAGATATGGTCCGGACAAAATATGGCTTCCGACCGACCGACCGACACAGTGACTCCTATATACCCCCCCAAAACTTTGTTTTTTGGGGGTATAATAAGAGAAGCCATGTTTTTGACGGATCATATCATCAAAATAATTTCAACAATCTTAGAAGAGGGTCACCCAAGGAACATTTGAGAAACAAGACAAACATTCTAACAAAGTTTCAACTGCTCAAAGTAAAAATGAGGCCTCCAGAGTTTTAAAAAAAATTTCCTTCAATTTCGCCTACTGACGTAGTTTTTAACCCAATATGACCCATATCAGAACTTGGCCTAGATATCATTAAGAGAAACATCCTGACAAAAAAAAGATGCTTAAGAAAAAATTGCAGCTTCTACGGTGTTGACAAGATTTTCCTTCAATTTGGCCTATTGACCTAGTTTTTGAACAGACATGAACAATATTCGGACTTGGCCTACATATCATCAAGACAAACATTTTGATAGTTTCAACATGCTCAAGCTAAAAATGCAGCATCCAGTGTTGACCTAGATATCATTCAGACAACCATTCTGACAAGATATCAAGCTGCTGAAGCAAAAAATGCTTCAATTTGGCCTAGTGACCTAGTTTCTGACCCAATATGACCCATATTCCAAACATTCTAATAAAATTTCAAACTGCTGAAGCAAAGATTGCAGCCTCTAGAGTGTTAACAAGATTTTCCTTCAATTTGACCTAGTGACCTTCTTTAATAAATGCGAACTTTCGAACTTGGCCTACATATCATCGAGACAAACATTCTGATAAATTTTCAACATGTTCAAATTAAAAATGCAGCCTTAGTTTTAACTAATGCTTCCTTCAATTTGGCCTAGTGACCTAGTTTCTGACCCAATATGACCCTTTTCCGAACATGGCCTTTATATCATCAAGACAAACATCCTGAATTAGTTTCAATATGCTGAAGTTAAAAATGTGGCCTCAACAGTGTTAACAAGATTTCCTTCAATTTGAACTAGTGACCTAGTTTTTGACCTCATATGGCCCAGTTTCAAACTTGTCCAAGATTTGAAGGAGAGGAATATTCTGATTATCTTTGATGAAGATCTGATGCACAATGTAGCCTGTAGAGTGTTAACAAGGCAAAAGTTAACGACAGACGAACAAAAGGCGATCACAAAAACTCACCTTGAGCACTTTGTGCTCTGGTGAACTAAAAACACAACCGCAGAAACAGCACATAGATTATTGTAGCGATACTTCAAACAATGAAAAGTTTATATTAAATTGACATAGTCATCAACACTGTAGTCATATCTTGGTCTTCAGGTTATTCAGCAATTCTTAACAATGACTAAACCATAAAACTGCAAAAAACTTATTAAAAAACAATGATAACTTTTTAACCCTTTCCCACTAGTAGAAACTTTTTGATGCCTTTTCAGCAGACGTCTTTTGAAATCATTGTTGCAAATGGAGAAATTGCTCATAATGAGCAATTTCTTCATTTGCCACAAAGATTTCAACTGTATTCAATAATCATAATTAATAGATTTTCTATATTTTGGACTTGATAATTTTAAAGCCATCTGCTGCAGATCTTTTGTATGTGGGAAAGGGTAATGAATTAATCAGGATGAGGGTAACAATAAACACAATTCAGATCATAGTGCATACAAGCACGGTCTTTATGTCATCATTGTAATGCACAAGTTTTTATAATGTAGAATGACAGAGAAGTTCACCATGTAAAATGTGGTCAGTATGAACAGATGTGCAAGCTGATCTTGATCACTAATTCTGACAAAAAAGGTCTTTCCTCTGTCACAGCACAGTTATTCTTGACAAGACATAGAACTATATCATATACATTGATCTCTCGGTTATGAATCTCTTTGTTGAATGAACGTTAGTACAGAGATTTCATCCCTTCCTCTTCAAACTGTGCCCAAGCATCATTTAGTTCTATAAAAACGGCTCTTGCAAGGGGCAAATTTGGGGAGTCCGAAAGCTGAAAAAAAGAAAATTCAAGCAGTGTATATATTACATACCGGTAGTCTCCTATGTCGCAGTGATCCTAACATGGGGGCATTTTTCATGCTCTTAACCCTTTCCCTCATACGACAATTCTGCAGCAGACGACTTTGAACATATTTGGTCAAAAGATGGAAAATATCTCCATAATTGAATGGATAACCTATGACTAAAAGTGGAAAACATTGTGTCAAAAGTAGCAATTGCTTGTTTTGTCACTATGTTTTCAAAAAGCCGTCTGCTGCAGTGACCTTACATGATGGTATAACTTCTTTCCAAGATGTATGTCCATACAAAGCTTTAGATAAGGGGCATTTTTCATGCTCTTAAATCCTCATTTGACTCAAACCCTATGTTGTGGGGATGCAAAAGAATCTCAATGAGAGGACTCTTTTGAGTATCAACAGTGTAGGGACTGGTTGAGTAATAAGAGAGATGTTGTGGGACAAAGACCAGTTTGTTCCCACCTTATCTAGTCCTCTGTGATATCCCTATTCGTACAAGGAGTCTTACAGAATAAGAATAATAGCCTGGACATTGTTTTTTTCCTCAAGTGGGTCAAATCTGGGACTACTAATACGGGGAAGAGAAACAAGTGCGATAAGCTATATAACGCTATATAATATGCTTGTTGTTCTTATTGTTCGATATTCCGCATTACCTGTACAACGTTTATCTACATGCTTATCAAGGTTTACGTACACAAACAGTTTTGTAAAGACGACAAGCAAGTGGCGCTTATCGCACACGTTTCTATTCCCCATATTTGTAGTCCCAGGTCAAATTCAAGGTCAAAATCAACTAATTTTGATATGCGACTCTTCCCCAGTATACATAGTTGTATTAACACATCAAGTGTAGAAGATAGAAATCAGACACTTTTTTTGTTATTCAAGTGGGGTCTAAGCAAGAGTGTCCTAATTGGTATAATACACATTCTCTTTTCATGATATCTGTGCACACCAAATTTATTTTACATGAACCTTATAATAATGAACATATAGCAAAACTGAAGTTTGCCCACTAGTGTTACCTATAGTCTCCCTTACAGGAAACCCAGTATTAGAATTAACCCCTTTCCACATTCAACAAATCTTCAACACACAATTTTGAAAACATCTAAGCAAAAAAAGGGAAAATTATCTATGAGCATTTTCTCCTTTTATTACAATGTATTCAAATGTTGTCTGCTGCAGATGTAAAACATGTGCTCTCATGCAGGAAACAGCTCAAACATGTGCTGATACTGATCTTCAAGTTTCACTTGTGACAGTAAAATAAAGAATGAATGAATGTATATTGTTTTATGGCGCATCGACAGCTAAGGTCATTTAGCGCGCAATTAAATTTAATTATTCATGATCCCTGGGTAAACAAACCAGTACTAGGCTAGAAAATGTGCCTTGCCCAAGGGCACTCCACCATGACCGTAGTGCCGCGACTGGGGATCGAACCCGGGACACACGGTTTCGAAATCCCCGACGCTAACCACTCGACCACAGCGGATTCCAGTAAAATAAAGGAAGTGACACTTATCACCTGCACTTTAGTATGTTTTAACAAACATTACACAGCCAATACATTATTGTTATAGGTGTTTTCATTTAAACGCAGACGTGTCATTTCAGAGCAGACAACATGAAAATATCACATGAGCCTTTCTATGGGAAAAGGAGCAAGTTGGTATTTCTGAAAAGTACAGGTTCATATCGACCTGTCCATCAGCTCCATTTTATCAGTGTCTACACAAGTTGTCAGAACAGTGCTGACGCAAAGGCTGATCTGGATCTATAATGTCCATAAAAGCCAACTTAACCCTTTCCCTCATATAGACCCTTTCTGACGCCTCTGCAGCAGACAGCTTTTTGAAAACATAGTGACAAAAGAAGAAATTGCTCAAAACGAGCAATTTCTCCTTTTGCTACAATGTTTTCCACTTTTAGTCATAGGTTATCCATTCATTTATAGAGATTTTGATAAAAGTCGTCTGCTGCAGAATTGTCGTATGAGGGAAAAGGTTAAACCTTTTCATGGATAGCCTCATATCAGGTAAACAATAATGTGAATACAGTCAATCAGGTTTACCTTATCTGGATGCACAGAGAGTACAGCCTTTCTGTAGACTTTCTTCACCTGTTCTGGCGTCACTAAATCATGCATACCACACTGTTTCCAGCGAGTTTCACCTTCCCACAATACAGTGCTCAGAGAACAAAGAAGGGCTCGGATATTCCGTTCTTTACCCTCTGTCCAATCCATAACCTTTTAAAGTAAAATAAGAAGTTCTACATTCTTCATATCTAAATCATAGATTTTCTGGCAAATTTCAAATAAGCAGATTCAATCTTAAATCAATACACTGCAGTTGGATCTTTTCACATCTTAACCCTTTCCCTCATAAAGACGCCTCTGCAGCAGACGGCTTTTTGAAAACATAGTGACAAAAGAAGAAATTGCTCAAAACAAGCAAATTCTCCTTTTGGCACAATGTTTTCCACTTTTAGTCATAAGTTATCCATTAAATTATAGAGATTTTCTATGTTTTGACAAAATATGTTCAAAGTCGTCTGCTGCAGAAATGTTGTATGAGGGAAAGGGTTAAGTCGATAAATAGATAATCTCTGTATTTAAAAAGTTTATCTTGTTCAAAATGTATTTTGTTCTTCATCTATTTATATATTTAAACTTTCATAATGTTTCCTCCTTTCTCAATATAAAGTGTTGTTCTACATATTGAAAGGCCACTGAAAAGACAAAAGTTTAGCTAAACGTAAAAAACACATGAAAAACTTAGGAACATATGTGCCAACTACCAATATTAAAGTCAAAGCCTGACGGGCAGATATAGAGAAGGCAGATAGATGACAATTTAAGTTCGGATTGAAATATTTCTAAGCTGAAAATTGTGCAGACCTCAGGGTTCTACTTGATCTACATTTTCATTATACATTTACAATATCTAGTTCCTCCTTTAACTTTGTCCAAGGCAGACTTTGTATTAACCCTTTCTAACATACAGCAAACCTGCAGCAGACGATTTTAAAAATATCTACTAAAAAATATTGAAGAACATCTCTATAATTGTAGTTATAAGTACTGAAAAAAGTTGAATATATTGTGGCAAAAGGAGAAATTGCTCGTTTTGAGCAATTTCTCCTTTTGCCAAAATGTTTTCAAAAGTCGTCTGCTGCAGATGCTTCAAAATGTGTCTACAGGTGTGAAAGGGTTAATGTAGTGTAGGTTTTACCATTTTCAGCAGTATTTTAGTTATATCAGTGACAGAACACTTATCAAGACCCCTATGACCAAGAACTAGACTAAACAAGAGCTGTCCGTAAGACAGCATGCTAGACAATAAAACAAAACTTTTTAATGTAAAAGGCAAAACAAAGATCCTTGATAAGGTTACCTTCTCTTATCTACAAAATGGGGGTCATGGTGGTTAACAAGTATTTCAAGTTTCACAGCAACATCCTTACGGGTTAAGTTGATAATTGGATTTTACCCAGATTCAGTGTATTGTCTAAGTCTAAAAGGTCCATAATTCTTAAAAAAGAACTTGACAGAAAAATGTTATCTTGTCTGTTGATGGAGGTTATGATTATAAACAACTATATTGCGAGTTTCAAAGCAATATCTCTAATGGTTTTCAAAATATGGGGTGGTATGAAAAACTTAACCAAAATTCTAAGTCGAAAAGGGCCATAATTCTTACAAAGAAAACCTTGACAGAATCTTAAGTGTTAACAGTTTCAAAGCAATATCTGTAATGGTTTTGAAATAAAGCGAGGTGGTACAAAAAAACTTAATCAAGGTGTGATGCAACACTGACGCCGACGAGGAGGCGAGTAGGATAGCTTGCCTTTTCTATGAATAGTCAAGCTAAAAATGTTCTTTGTCCAACTTCAGAGGACTAGTTAACCCTTTCCCTCATATGATAATTATGCAGCAGACGACTTTGAACATATTTTGTCAAAAAATGGAAAATCTCTATAATTGAATGGATAACCTATGACTAAAAGCGGAAAACAATGTGGCAAAAGGAGAAATTGCTCGTTTTGAGCAATTTCTACTTTTGTCACTAAGTTTTCAAAAAGCCGTCTGCTGCAGAGGCGTCAGAAAGCGTCTATATGAGGGAAAGGGTTAAGGAGGAGTAAACTGGTCTTTTCACACCTATATCTACCTTATGACTCACTTGAACCCTATGTTGTGGGTACTCTTTTGAGAACCAACAACATACGGTCTGAGGGTCATATAAAGATTTGGGGATGTGAAATACTCATCTTATTTAGAGCTCTACAACTAGGCATGGACTCTCTCTCCACTATGACCACCTAAAGCTTAGAAAAACCTATCCCTTCCAATGTGCAGATGCTTTTTGATGCATCTACAGCAGATGACATTTGAAAACATTGAGACAAAGTGAGAAATTGCTCATAATGAGCAATTTCTCCTTTTGTCACAATCCTTTACATAAAATTCAATAAACATACTTTTATATGTAGACCTTTTCCATATTTTTGCATAGATGTTTACAATGCTGTCTGTTAAAGAATTGTTGTATGTGGGAAAGTGTTAAACCTTCTTTATGCTGTGGATTTCTCAACAGACCCTCGAATTTGAAAGGGCAGATGTTTGACTGAAAGAATAACTAAAGAGGCATCGGCTTTGAAAACATTTGATCTGTATAGTTGAAAGTTAACTATAATACAGAGTTGTAAACTATGTAGACAAAGAGAAAAGTAATCATGAAGAGCAACTTTAACTTTTGCCACAATGTTTTCCAATGTCAACTTAAGACACCTATATAAGAAATGCTTTTCTGTATCACCTTTAATTTAATAGGGTCCATTTCTTCTGCCATCAGTTTCTTTTTCATACCACCAATCGTCTTAGGGCCCTCTTCTTTCTTCGTGAAACCACTCCCTTCAGGGAGAAGGTCATCAAATGTACCTGCTCCCACCTTTGGCTTTGTTCCTGTACAAGAAATGTTCAAAATATAAACTTAACTTTTCCCTGTTACAGACGACATTAAAAGCTTTGGCAGCAATAAACTTTTGAAAACAGTGGGGAAAACATGATTTACTTCAATGCTATCCCAGATAATATTTTATTAGTGCACCTTTTCTTGTGTCTGGTGAAATAATTTCCATCGAGAGAAATTCTTACCCAATGTTCTCCACATTTGGATCATACATGTAAATTCCTAGAGTTAGTATCTAAACAGGATCATATTTGGACAATATACCATGTCAAAATTAGGCATATAAGGATAGCACTTTCTCATTTAGCCGTAATGTATTCAACTTTATTTAATAGTTGTTTTTCAATTTATAGACAATTTCCATATGTTACACTAAATGTTTTCAAAGTCTTCTTCAGCAGATTTTTTGCAAGTAGGAAAAGGTTAACATTTCAATAATGAAAAGTTACAAACAAATTACCTAAGATAATAATTGATTACGACAGGAATTATGGGGTTGTGTTGCATTACTAATAACAAAATCACATGTGCGGAATTAGATATATGACCATTACTCCTTTTATAAAGTATAGGGCATAACGTTTAACATGTATGTCAACATGAGATTTCCCATGTAAGCCTTGATGGATGGTTTTAATGTATATGCATTTTTTTCGGCGCTTTAGACCAGACAACAATGTCCCAATTCCAAAGGCAAATATTTCAGTTTTTAAAATTGAAATACAATTACAGCCCAGAAAATTATTTGTGAGAGTGATGATTGTTGTTTAGGCAGATTCAAGGAAGGTTTATGATTTTATATCCTTAGTTGTGTTTATTCGTTTGAAAAAATAGCGGTTATGGTGTAAACATGATATAAAATATGAAAGCAGAGAAGTCACCTTTTCAGCATTGCCTTTAAACTATTTACAACGAAAGAAAAGTGAAGACTGTGCAGATGCACATGCTGAATGATCAGAATCTATACATTATAGTGGATCAATGGTACAATATACACAAGCAAATCTTATAGTTAAACCTTTATCTGATAAAGGCAACACATCATGCCTTTCCAAGGGATGGCTTGAGAAAATATTGACTCACAGATAGCAGGTAGACAGTTGATTGTTCAATCAATTATCATGCTGAAAAAAACATATTTTCCTTCAACTATTTACACAACAATATCTTTTTATTATCCAACCAAATCCTATGATGTAAGTACGCAAACTCTCTGAAATATCTTGTTTGAGTATCCATAATGTAGGGTTACAGGATCAAATAAGTATTTTAGAACATGCAACACAACCCTTATCTAGAGCACTGAATATGAGTACAACTATACCAAAGTTTTTCTGGGAACTATCGCTTCTTTTATTGAAAACACTTCCTTGATAGTAATTGGCTTTTTGGGAAGCGCTTGGTGCCGTTTGCTTTGAGGCAGCTGGCTGCTGTTGTTGTTGCTGTTGGGGTTGTTGGGGTTTTTGATGCCATGGCTGCTGCATTCCTCCTAAAAAGTAATTTAAAACAATCAGGCATAGTTGTCACCAAACACTTTTCCTGACACAAACTTATTTTGACATTTGTGCAGGAGATGACATGTCTTTGGTATTGTTTCCACCACTTAAATATTTGAGTCCAATCATAACAGCAGTTTACATTAAAAAAAGAGTCTTTATTAACTTTTTCCCGCATTTAACAATCTGCAGAAGTCATTGAAAACATCTAAACTAATATATGTAAATCTCCTCTTGCAACAAAGTTTTCAAAAGTTGTCTGCAAGTGGGAAAGGTTTAAAATATAGAATTGTCACCCTTGAGGTTTTACAACTAATTAAATATAACTTTACCTTGATATCCTGAACCCATGGGTGGTTTTTGTGGCTGTTGCTGCTGAGATGATGTAGGCTTAGTTTGTTGATTACCAGATGGCATTCCAAAATTTCCTTAAATAATATAATATGATATAGGTCAACTCAATATTCTTACAGGTACTTCTCAAAACATTTCAATGTTCAGTCTGATACATTATCCTCCCTTTCAAACAACAATACATCTGAAGCAGATGATTTTGGAAAGATGTAGGGTATATAGTATGTATACAGATAATGTCTTTAAATGACACTGGTTTGTTTTACCCCTTATCCGAATTTTTTTTTGGAGGAAAACGCATTTTTATTCATCCGCGATAAGTAAACATTTTCATAGGAAGCATTTGACTGCAAAGTTAAGCTTCTATTAGCAGTTTACAATAACAAGAGGGCCAAGATGGCCCTAAATCGATCACCTAATTGATAGTAAATTAGTAGCAAATATTTAACTGCAAATATCTGGGAAAATTTGATCAAGGATTGCAAATGAAACTGCAAGGAGTGGACACTTCTCAAGAAACAGCTTATCAGTAAAGGCCATTTATATCTTGAAATCTAACAAGAACTTTAATAAGAATGGAATTATAAAGTTTTTGTCATTTTGCACCTTTCCTGATGCCGCCTTGCTGCCCTGTTTTTCAACGAAATCAATATGGCTTCAACAGTTTATTTAGAGTGTCACTTATATAAAGGAACATTTCTACCAAATTATCTTGCAATCGCACAAGCAGATTATGGAGGAAAAGGATTTTAAAATGTGGGTATTTTTCTCACTTTCTGATGCCGCAGCAACCAAAGTTCTCAATAGAATTTAAATCTTTGAACAATTTTGAAAGAGGACCACCAAAGGAACATTCCTGTGATGTTTTGTGGAAATTGGTCTATTGGAATGGTAGGAGTTGGTTGTCATTTGTAGCTAAAAGTTCAATTTACCCCTTTCGTGATGACGCCTGGTTGATATGATTGTGTAACCAATCAAAACGGCTTAAACAAATTAAATAGAGGATCATTACAGTAAGATTCGTATTATATTTTCTTAAAATCAGACAAACACTTTCATAAAAATGTAATTTTCAAATTTTGTCATTTTGCCCCTTTTCTGATGCCGCCTGACTGCCATGTTTTTTGACCAATCAGTATGGCTTGAACAATTTTTATAGAGGGTCACCCAAGAAACATTTCTACCAAATTATATTTGAATCTGACAGGCAGATTCGGAGGAGAAGATTTTTAAAGTTTGGACATTTTGTCCCCTTTCTGATGCCGCAGCAACCAAAGTTCTCAATGGAATTTAAATCTTTGAACAAATTTGAAAGAGGACCACCAAAGGAACATTCCTGTGATGTTTTGTGGAAATTGGTCTATTGGAATGGTAGAAGTTGGTTGTCATTTGTAGCTAAAAGTTCAATTTACCCCTTTTATGATGACGCCTGGTTGCTATGACTGTGTAACCAATCAAAACGGCTTTAACAAATTAAATAGAGGATCATTAAAGTAAGATTCGTATTATATTTTCTTAAAATCAGACAAACACTTTCATAAAAATGTAATTTTCAAATTTTGTCATTTTGCCCCTTTTCTGATGCCGCCTGACTGCCATGTTTTGCGACCAATCAGTATGGCTTGAACAATTTTTATGGAGGATCACCCAAGGAACATTTCTACCAAATTATATTTGAATCTGACAGGCAGATTCGGAGGAGAAGATTTTTAAAGTTTGGACATTTTGTCCCCTTTCTGATGCCGCAGCAACCAAAGTTCTCAATGGAATTTAAATCTTTGAACAATTTTGAAAGAGGACCACCAAAGGAACATTCCTGTGATGTTTGGTAGAAATTGTTCTTGCGGTTCAGGAGGAGATGATGTTTAAAGCTAAAGTTAACGCCGGACGGACGACGGACAAAAAGTGATCAGAATAGCTCACCTTGAGCCGAGCCTTCGGCTCTAGGTGATCTAAAAACACTGATAAAAATTTGGATTCACATCCTTTGGGACCTAAAATGAGAAGAATTAGTATGATTTGAAGGTTTTAATAAAAAAGTCCCTACCTACCGACCCATATTTATTTCAGGCCGTAACCAGAAACAAACATATTATTTTGTTAGGACTCATGAGAATTTGATTTGAAAACACAATTTATTCTTTTGCCAAAATATTTGAAAAGTCGTCTGTTTCCGATTGAAAAGTCTCTGCATGTGGAGAAGGGTTTAATGGTATAATCTCAATTTAATTTTTTTTATTTTAACTCTTTCCCACATACAGCAAATCTGCAGCAGAAGACATTGAAAACATCTAGGCAAAAACCTGAAAAATCTCCATAAAAGATAGCTTTATTGTTAAATAAAGTTGAAAACATTGTGGCCAAAGGAGAAATTGCTCATCATGAGCAATTTCAGCTTTGGCCACAATGTTTTCAAAAGTCGTCTGCTACAATTGCGTCAAAATGTGTCTGCAAGTGGGAAAGGGTTAAATAGAAGAGAGATCTCAGTGAGTAGGGTGAAATATAAACCTTTTGCTTACTTCACCAACACAGACAGTGACATCGGAATGTCCCCTGAGTGCAAAACTACGGTAACTCCCTCTTGACCACATACATGAGCATATCCATGGGAAAGGTACAACTTGGCTTTTGTGCACATTTTTGAGCTTGATCAACCTGTGCATGCACACAGTCTGTGATCAAAATCTTCTATGTTCACATACTACTACATGCTCTGTCAACATGTGTAGATTCTGATTCGACATAGTTGATGTACTGACTAATCCTACCTTACACTGTTCAGAAATGCCAACTTGTACCTTTTCCCATGCAATGGCTCATATTAAGTTACCATAGTTTTGCACTTTAATAAGGAATAATAAGCTCTCCAGGGACACAGTGCTAGAATGCAGAAAACATGAGGGCCATGATGACCTTATTCGCTCACCCGAGCTATGCCACCGCGATAACTCATTTTGTGGTCAAGTGAGCTATTTCTACACTGTTATAAGATTTTCATTCAGTAAACTTGTATTTGGCATGACATGACCTATAATTAAACTTGGCCTAGATATCAACAAGACAATTATTCTGACAAAATTTCACCATACTCAAGTTTAAAATGCAGCTTATAGTAAAAACAAGATTTTCCTTTAATAAGGCCTAGAGACCTAGTTTTTGGATGTGCTCAGGTGAGCTAAAACCCACTTCTTTACATGCACAATGGCATTTAGCCCTTTCCCAATTCAAGACTACCATTGAAAACATTGTGTCAAAAGGGGATATTGCTCATTATGAACAATTTCTCCATTTGACATTATACTTTATTTGAAAGGTTTTCTATATTTTTGCCTAGAAATTTTTAAGTTCATCTGCTGCAGATTTGTTTTTTGTGGGAAAGGCTTAATGCCACCGAGTTAGAATTATTCCAGAAGAAAATCAATCCCATTAAAACCAGCCCTTAAATTCGCTCACTCATAAATAGATCTGATAAAGGTCATCTCAGATTGACCTTTGGTTCTACCAATCAAATTGTCGCCTACAAAATGATAAGGTATAAAACAGGGGAGATAACCAAAAAAACAAGAGGGCCATGATGGCCCTTGAATCGCTCACCTGATTTTTTATTTTTTTTTCACTTTAGCTATATAAGCCTCGCCCCCTGGCAGCCAGTTTCCTACCAATCAACTTGGCTTGAAGGAATCTGATAGAGGGTCACCCTAGGAACATTTCTACAAAATTATTTGAAAATCGGCCAGATACTTTTGGAGGAGAAGATTTTTTAAGTTTTCACTATAGCCATATAATGCAAAATAGCCCTGCCTACTGGCGGCCATGTTTTTTGACCAATCAACATGGCTTGAAGGAATCTGAAAGTGGGTCATCCAAGGAACATTTCTACAAAATTATTTGAAAATCGGGCCGACAATTTTGGAGAAGAAGATTTTTTAAGTTTGCACTATAGCCATATAAGGCAAAATAGCCCCGCCCCCCCCATGGCGGCCATGTTTTTCGACCAATCAACATGGCTTGAAGGAATCTGATAGAGGGTCACCCAAGGAACATTTCTACAAAATCATTTGAAAATCAGCCTGACACTTTCGGAGGAGAAGATTTTTTAAGTTTTCACTAGAGCGATATAAGGCAAAATAGCCCCGCCCCCCTGGCGGCCGTGTTTTTTGACCAATCAACATGGCTTGAAGGAATCTGGTAGAAGGTCATCCAAGGAACATTTCTACAAAATGATTTGGAAATCTGCCAACCAGTTTGGGAGAAGAAGAATTTTGAAGTTTTTTTCGTTTCGTTGCCATGGAAACCAGAATTCTGCATGGATCCCTAAAATTTGAAGGAATTCTGGTGAGGTCATTAAGAGGATGCTTTCTGTGAAGTTTCATCCCAATTGACCCACTGGTTACTGAGGAGAAGATGTTGAAGATTTTTTAAGTTTTCACTTTGGCCATATAAGGCAAAATAGCCCCGCCCCCTGGCGGCCATGTTTTTTGACCAATCAACATGGCTTGAAGGAATCTGATAGAGGATTACCCAAGGAACATTTCTACAAAATTATTTGAAAATCGGCCTGACACTTTTGGAGAAGAAGATTTTTTAAGTTTGCACTATAGCCATATAAGGCAAAATAGCCCCGCCCCCCCTGGCGGCCATGTTTTTTGACCAATCAACATGGCTTGAAGGAATCTGATAGAGGGTCACCCAAGGAATATTTCTACAAAATTATTTGTAAATCGGCCTTACACTTTCGGAGGAGAAGATTTTTAAATTTTCACTATAGCCATATAAGGCAAAATAGCCCCGCCCCCCCTGGCGGCCATGTTTTTCAACCAATCAACACGGCTTGAAGGAATCTGATAGAGGGTCATCCAAGGAACATTTCTACAAAATTATTTGAAAATCTGCCAACCAATTTGGGAGAAGAAGAATTTTGAAGTTTTTTCGGTTTCGTTGCCATGGAAACCAGAATTTTGCATGGATCCCAAAAATTTGAAGGAATTCTGGTGAGGTCAATGAGAGGATGCTTTCTGTGAAGTTTCATCCAAATTGACCCACTGGTTACTGAGGAGAAGAAGTTGACGCACGACGCACGACGGACGCCGGACAAAAGGCGATCACAATAACTCACCTTGAGCAAAGCTCAGGTGAGCTAACAAGAGCTGTCGGAGGACAGCGCGCTCGACTATATGCCGCTTATTCACATAAAGCACTATTTCATTATATTGCACTTAAGTACTATTAACCCTTTCCCTCATACGGCAATTCTGCAGCAGACGACTTTGAACGTATTTTGTCAAAACATAGAAAATCTCCATAATTGAATGGATAACCTATGACAAAAATGTTAAAACTGACCGAGTCCAAAAATAGCAAAACCTTGAAAAAAGGTTTACCAAATGTTTGACATCATGCAAAACCCGTTTGATATGTTGAAAAGTTATATTTGATAAATGAATGATCACAATTAGAAAGGAATATAACCAAAAATTATGAATTTATCTAAAATTCTCAAAATCAAACAAAAATCATGTTATTTATTCCCAAAAAGTCACACTCAGCATCTTCAACATACAATGTGAAGAAAGGTATTACATGTAATTATATTCCAAATATGAAAGCCCTAACACAAGTACTTATTGAGAAAAATTAAAAAATTAAATGAAAATTTCCAACTTGCCCTAAAACTTTAACCACACAAAATCATGTTTTTTACCCCAAAAAGAAGGTCACACTCAGCATCTTTAGCATTCAAATTAAAGAAAGGTATAAGATGTAACTACATCCCAAATATTAAAGCTGAAGCACAAATACTTATTGAGAAAAATTAAACAAGAGGGCCATGATGGCCCTGGAATCGCTCACCTGATTTTTTTTTTCACTTTAGCTATATAAGCCCCGCCATCTGGCGGGCATAGTTTCCATCCAATCAACTTGGCTTTAAGGAATCTGATAGAGGGTCACCCTAGGAACATTTCTACAAAATTATTTGAAAATCGGCCTGACACTTTTGAAGGAGAAGATTTTTTAAGTTTTCACTATAGCAATAAAAGGCAAAATAGCCCCGCCCCCTGGCGGCCATGTTTTTTGACCAATCAACATGGCTTGAAGGAATCTGATAGAGGGTCATCCAAGGAACATTTCTACAAAATTATTTGAAAATCAGCCCGACACTTTTGGAGGAGAAGATTTTTTAAGTTTGCACTATAGCTATATAAGGCAAAAAAGCCCCGCCCCCCCTGGCGGCCATGATTTTCGACCAATCAACATGGCTTAAAGGAATCTGATAGCGGGTCATCCAAGGAATATTTCTACAAAATTATTTGAAAATTGGCCTGACACTTTTGGAGGAGAAGATTTTTTAAGTTTTCACTATAGCCATATAAGGCAAAAAAGCCCCGCCCCCCTGGCGGCCATGTTTTTCGACCAATCAACATGGCTTCAAGGAATCTGATAGAGAGTCACCCAAGGAACATTTCTACAAAATAAGTTCAAAATCTGCCAACCAGTTAGGGAGAACTAGAATTTTTGAAGTTTTTTTCGTTTCGTTGCCATGGAAACCAGAATTCTGCATGGATCCCAAAAATTTGAAGGAATTCTGGTGAGGTCATTGAGAGGATGCTTTCTGTGAAGTTTCATCCCAATTGACCCACCGGTTACTGAGGAGAAGATGTTGAAGATTTTTTTTAAGTTTGCACTATAACCATAAAAGGCAAAATAGCCCCGCCCCCTGGCGGCCATGTTTTTGACCAATCAACATGGCTTGAAGGAATCTGATAGAGGGTCACCCAAGGAACATTTCTACAAATTTATTTGAAAATCGGCCTGACACTTTTGGAGAAGAAGATTTTTTAAGTTTGCACTATAGCCATATAAGGAAAAATAGCCCCGCCCCCCCTGGCGGCCATGTTTTTCGACCAATCAACATGGCTTGAAGGAATCTGATAGAGGGTCACCCGAGGAACATTTCTACAAAATTATTTGAAAATCGGCCTGACACTTTCGGAGGAGAAGATTTTTTAAGAATTTTGAAGTTTTTTCATTTCGTTGCCATGGAAACCAGAATTCTGCATGGATCCCGAAAATTTTAAGGAATTCTGGTGAGGACATTGAGAGGATGCTTTCTGTGAAGTTTCATCCCAGTTGACCCACCGGTTACAGAGGAGAAAATGTTGACGGACGACGGACGACGGACAACGGACGCCGGACATAGGGCGATCACAATAACTCACCCTGAGCACTTCGTGCACAGGTGAGCTAAAAATTAAATGAAAATGCCAACTTGCCCTAAAACTTTAACCACCCAAAATCACGTCTTTTACCCCGAAAAGAAGGTCACACTCAGAATCATCAGCATACAATATGAAGACAGGTATTAGATGTTATTATATTCCAAATATAAAAGCCCTAGCATAAGTACTTATTGAGAAAAAAATTTGGTATGATTTTAATGAGATTGAAAAAATATATGCTGAACATTAAAAAAAGTATAGAATATGCTTAATACTGAGTAAGTCAACCTTGTAAATTTTAACACAGTAAAATAGTTTAACATTTCCAGTTGAATCATGATCATGAACAAGTATTTCAGACAAATTACAATTTAAAACCATTTGAAATACTTTTAAAATTTAGTTCTCAAGAGCCCTTAACGTGAAACGATACTCTTAAAGAATATTTGTTCCATATACTCTATCTTAACATGAATCTCCTTGCTCTATCAAGTAAGCTGTCTATGATTCGTGCTTTCGATAACCTTTTGAAACAGGTTGTAAGGGTCAGAATATTAGAAGTTCTTGTCATTATTTGTGATTATGATAAACCAACTTGTTGCTAGCAACACTTGGACAGGCGATAATAATTATACAATAACTTTTCCTCTTTGCATGGTTGCTTCTATAGCATTTTTGTCCTCTGTGTTATACAAGGAGAAATTCCTCATAAAGCGTATTTCTGTAAATTATTCACATATTTTAATAGGCAGATTTGGATTTTATTTTACTTTTTGTCTCCATAGATCTTTTTTAGTAATAGCATAATTGTGCAGAAAGTCATCCCTTTCCCTCATATAGACGCTTTCTGATGCCTCTGCAGCAGAGGGCTGTTGGAAAATATAGTGACAAAAGAAAAAATTGCACAAGCACAAAACGTGCAATTTCTTCTTTTGACACAATGTTTTTCACTTTTAGTCATAGGTTATCCATTCAATTATAGAGATTTTCTATTTTTTGACAAAATATGTTTAAAGTTGCAGAATTGTCGTATGAGGGAAAGGGTTAATAATTAAATGAAAAATGAGCCATCTCAACATTATGGCCTCTGCCTCTGGCCTGCCCAGACTGATCCGGACCAACACATTCCGTCTCAGGGTGATAGGGGTATAGATTAATGATTCCTGAAACCGAAAATCCACAGGAGGTGAAAAGTGTCTGTCCGGATTAGCCTGCGCGGCATGCTTAGGCTGATCTGGATCTATACATTAAGCAGAGTCCACAATATTGGTTTTATTGCGGGAGGGCTCATATGTAAAAGTTTAAAATATTACAAATTACCTGATAAGATATGATCAGTCATGACAAAAAAACTGTTCTTAACCCTTTCCCTCATATAGACGCTTTCTGACGCCTCTACAGCAGACGGCTTTTTGAAAACATAGTGATAAAAGAAGAAATTGCACAAAACGTGCAATTTCTCCTTTTGCCACAATGTTTTCCACTTTTAGTCATAGGTTATCCATTCAATTTTAGAGATTTTCTATTTTTTGACAAAATATGTTCAAAGTCGTCTGCTGCAGAATTGTTGTATGAGGGAAAGGGTTCAGTATATGTTTTTTCTAATTATTTACAAAGTATGATCAACTACTTTGAAAATGTTTTTAGATAAAAGTCTTACATCTGGACAATTTTAAGGTTACATTTGTTCCTTCTGAGCAGTTTCTCTTTTTTCCAACAATGTTTTCAACAGTCGTAGGGCTGCAAAAATATTGATCAGGTAAAGCATTCTTAACCCTTGCCAACATGATGACATAGAAGCTTTCTGAAGCCTCTGCAGCAAACAACTTTTGAAAACATTGTGGTAAATGGAGAAATTTCTCACAATGACTCATTTTTCTATTTGCAACAATCTTTTCAATAATTATACTTTATGGAGAATTTTCATATATTTGCTGGTAACCTTTTAAAGTCATCTGATGGAAGATTTATTGTATGTGCAAAAGGGTTAAATCAGAAAAAGATTTATCAAATTACCGAAATCAGCAAAAGGATCGGCTGGCTTGCTCGGGGCTGTTGCACCACCTGTGTTCCCTCCTCTCTGCCCCATGCCTCCCATTGGTTGATATGTTCCACTATTACTTCTAGGAATGTTTCCCGCCATTCCCTGGAATGTTCCACTATTGTTCCTAGGAATATTACCACCACCACCCATAGGTTGGAATGATCCACTGCCCAGCAGATTGGATGCAGAACTATTTCTTGATATATTAGGACTAGACTGTGCACTACCTCCAGTGTTCATTAAGTTGTCCCAGCCTCCCATTAAATCACCAGGTTCGTTGCCAGCAGATTCTGGTTGATTACTTGTAAAGCCATTAAATTCATTCCCACCACCACCTCCACCTGAACTAGCAAAAGGATCAAAACTTCCAAAATCATCATTTGCAGGTGCTGTTACTTTGACGGGAGGGGCTTCTTGTTTTTTTGTATCATTGGTAAAAGCTTGGAATGGATCAAAAGTATCACTTGATTGTCCTGCTCCACTGTTTGAAAACATCTCTTTATCTGCTGATGCAACATTAATTGTTCCACCAAGCAAGTCTATATTAGAGGGTGGGGGTTGATCATTGATGTCCAACAGGTCAACTTTATCAATGACCTGATCTGGGCCGCTACCTCCCATATTAAAGAAATCTATTTCTTCCACAGGCTGTCTCTGAGTACTTGCACCATCATTTAATAAGTCAGGTGTATTGCCTTGATTCCCTCCATCTCCAATATCAAATAATACATTTGGTGTGGCTTGTTTACTTTGTTCACTTCTTAAAGCTGCAAAATCATCTTCATCATCACTTGTGTTATCTAAAAGACTAAACCCGTCCTCAGTTAATTGTATTTTCTCTTCTACAGGCTCCGGAGTGCCTGGAGAATCATCTCCGTTCCAGTCCAGACTTTCGAAAAAGTTTGCAGTGGGTACTTCTCGTCTGGGTTTCTCTTGGCTCTGTGGTTTTGTTGCCTGTTGCTCATTGTCTTTACCGGACTGTGCAGCACTGGGTTCGTTTTGTACATGTTGCGGACTGTCATTGGAGCTCTGGCTGGACTGTCTACTGAGTCTAGCTCTGCCCCTGTCTGAGATACCTTAAAATAAATAGTAGGTGCTTCATGTAGAACTGTTCTATCAAGATCTTTCAAACCAACAAACATGTGCAATAAGGTTACTTTATAATAACTATACCATGGTATCCTGTAATGATACTTCTATTTTTTTTACCCTTTCAATGCTGAATTTTTAAAATGGACTTGTCAAGCTACGTATTTGGAAAGGTCCTTAGCCAATTCAAGGAATATCAAGAGAAACGTTGAGATGAGATGACAACAGTATAGAGCCTGGTCAGACGGCAATGATGTGCCAGCTGGCCTTGGTCTATTCTGGTGACACAGGATTCACAAAATTGGTTCCAGCAGTCTAAGGGTTAAAGCCGTCTGCCTTAAAATTCATCTGAGAAAAAAATGGAACATTTGGATACAAAGTTACAAAAACACTCTCCTTCATCTGTACCAGAGAAGCGGTAAAAGCTTCCCGACTTGTTTACCTCTATAAAAACCACAATGCATTAAATATTTGAAGATCATAAAAAAACAACTTGAAACCCTTTTTTGGGCTGTTAATAAGAGCATTTATATGATTACTTGTATTTGCATCTTCCATAATAGTGTATACATGTTTTCAAAATTGTTTGCTGATGATTTTTTGTTTGTGAGAAAGGATTATCCATTTCCAACCTATAGATGACATTTTACACATCTGCAGCAGACACTTTCTGAAAACATTATCGCAATATAAAAGGGCCATAATGGCTCTTGATCACATACCCGAGTTATGCAATATGATTTGTAATGCCAACCACAGTAACACATTTTGTGGTCAGGTAAGCTTATCCAAGAGGCCCAATGCTTCACTTGATACAAGGCGAAATAACCCAACCAAATTTGGGGGCCAATGTTGAACAATCACTAGACAATGCTACACACCATTTTTTTAAGCTCTAGGCCTTTCGATTTCAGGCAAGAAGATTTTCAAAATATATCTCTATGTAAAACAGGTGACCCCGAGACAATGCTACACACCAAATATCTAAGGCCTTTCTGTATTAGACAAGAAGATTTTCAACGTTTTTAATTTCTTTGAACAACTTTGAAAGAGGACTACCCAAGGATCATTCCTATCAAGTTAAATCAAAGTCCAATCAGTCTTTATAGAGCAGATGTCATTTAAAGAAAAATTTGATGCAGGCATCCGGCCAAATTGACAACAGACATCAGACCATCAAAATAGCTCACATAGAGAAAAAATTTCAATATTTTTGTATGTATACATTTTTTTGAAATCATCTGCTGCAGAATGTGAGAAACGGTTAAATTACGCAGAAACCTACCAAAATCAGACATTGTTTCATTCAGTTCATCCTTGCTGGAGAAAAGTATTCTTGGTGTCAATTTTTCAGAATCAAATTTGTCCCACGGGTTATGCTGTTCCGGAGGTCTGTCCTTGGGGGATAAAGCTACATTTAATACTACACAGAATCTCTCAGGATATTTATCTGCTGTGTCCAGTTGGTCAAGGTCATACCTAGAAATTAAAGAACATAAACAGGTTTAGAGTCTACACTTAATTTATTGGAGTTTAACACCATTTGTAACAGATTTTCAGTTTTATCACAATGGCCGTTTCACCTCACCATGTCTCCTGCTTTTCTTGCACCAGTACTCCACACAACATTGTGACCCGAGTGTAATGCTGCTTAAGTCTGTCAAAAAAACCTCTCAGGATATTTAAGGTATGAAGTACACCTAGGGGTTCAGATTAGAAGCAGTTAACAGGTCTTTTTCCTTCATTAACCTAAAAACCCTTTATTGTAGGTACTTAAAAGAATCATCTCAGTGAGAATTTTCTTTATAAGTTCCAACAACATAGGTTTTGATGGTCAATTATGGGTTTCAGAACATAAAATAACATTTTAATTATAGAGATCTGTGGGTTTGTTGCTTTATATGTTGTAAAACGGGACACAGATGGTTTTGTTGGTAATGTAAGACGACACAAATTCTATCAAACCTCCGTATTGGTGTTTCTAATTATAATAGTTTTCTTGACAAGCCATGTGGAAATCTTTTTAACAACCAAACAATTATGTTTTGAGTCAAGTCAAAGGCTTTTAATAGGGACAAGCCAATTTGTATTTATCTCGACATTATCGCTCTTAAAACCCAATAAAGTGTATGTTCTGGTTTCTCAAAGTATTGTTTAACTAAGATTTTAATTTCAGTACTCAACACATAGGATTTAAAGGAACTTAGAACCTAATACACACCTTTATCTCCAGCTATGTTCAACCCTGTCTAAAATACAACAAATGTGCAGCAGACCTCTTTAGAGTTGATAATATTTAGGCAGGGATAAATTGCTCATAATGAGCAATTTTTGATTTGCCACAATGATTTCAAAAGTCATCAGCTGCAGAGGCGTCTGAATGGGGAAAGAGTTAAGACAAAAATCATTAGGTCTGACGCAATAGCTGGTCATAATCTCTGTCAATAAGAAGTAAACCTTTTTCCACATGCAGATGTATTTAAATATCATCTCTAGCAGAATTGTTTTTGTATACATTTCTCCTTTTGCAACATTGTTTTCAAGTTATATTCAATACTTGTACTGTTGCTTATAGAGATTTTCCTTATTTCTACCTAGACATTTGTCTGTATGTATGTATGGGAAAGGGTTTTCAAAGAAGTACAGAGTTAACTTACTGAGTAAATTTTACACTCTTTCTGTCTGGGGCTATAAATCCTGTGTGCATTTGAAATTGAAACATCTTGATTGAAGTGATCTGTAAAACAAGTAAAAAAAAACCAGTTTCAAATTAGTTCAAATAGCAAATATATATGTTTATAGTTGTGATAAATAAACAAATGTTGGTTTTCCTCAAGCATCACTCAAATAGGCGATTTAAGTATGATGAAGGTTACATTTAAGATCCATCCAGTTTTCATCTGTTTAACCCTTTCCCTCATATAGACGCTTTCTGACGCCTCTGCAGCAGACGGATTTATGAAAACATAGTGACAAAAGAAGAAATTGCACAAAACGTGCAATTTCTCCTTTTGTCACAATGTCTTCCACTTTTAGTCATATTCAATTATGGAGATTTTCTATGTTTTGACGAAATACGTTCAAAGTCGTCTGCTGCAGAATTGTCGTATAAAGGAAAGGGTTAAAATGGAATAATTACAATGAAATGACATGAGACTTTTATCGTATACCTTTCCTTGTATCTTCCCTCCAAATGTGGATCTAGCATGATAAACACAGACTGTAATATCACCACAGGCAGAAATGTTGACAGGTAGTGTGGCGGACCCCTCACTGTCTGTAAAACTCTTCATCTTCTCATACTCCTGTGATGTACTCAAAATTCTGTCTTCACCTACAAACACCTCTACAAATGGTGTACATCCATTTCTGAAACAATTGAAAATGAGGTACACTACTCCACTCTCTACTGGTAACAACATTTATCTTTGAACATAAACATTTAAAATTAAGATCTTCGATCTACTCTTCAGATATTTATGTACATCTTATATCTATATACATGTATATAGTCCATGATGGCACGCATTACGCACTTTGACAATCTGAAACAGATGGCTTTTCATGTAGTGACGTTGAAGAGCATTTCCCATCAAATCCAGAGGGTCGAACCCTGGCCAATTATTCTCCAGTGAATGCAGCGATATGGCTGGTAATCAACTTGTCCGAGATATTTTGCCAATACACATTCTGACTTAATTTGGTGGTGACAGGACAAAGGCTTTTAAAGTTATTGATTGGACAAGACCGATTTTAGGTAATTTCTGTCATTAACGGGCAATAACTCTAGAGTGACTTGAGCAATATGGCTGGTTGTAGAACTTGTTGAGATACTATGCCCATACACATTCTGACTAAATTTGGTGATTATTGGACAAAGGCTTCTTAAGTTATTGGGCTGACAAGACCAATTTTAGGTAAATTCTATAATTAAACAGCAATTACTCTTGATTGCCTAAGAGTATGGCTAGTTATCAAACTTGTCCAAGATATTATGCCACTACACATTCTGACCAAATCTGATGATGATAGGACAAAGGCTTCTAAAGTTATTTAGCTATCAAGACCAATTTTAGGGAATTTCTATAATTAAAGAGCGATAACTCTTGATTGACTAAAGCGATATGGCTAGTTATCGAACTTGTCCAAGACATTATGCCAATACACATTCTGACCAAATTTGGTGATGATGACAAAGGCTTCTTAAGTTATTTAGCCGACAAAATACTGGATGCAGCCCGCCCGCACGCCGCAGGTTTTGACAATGGACATAAAATGAAATTTATTAAACTAAGCTTAACATCTACTTTGGAAGTTGGGCCGAGCCCTGGTAGTGACGCGGGCTGTCAATCCAGGGGATGTGAGTTCGAACCCCAGCTCGGCCAACATTCTTTCCAACGATTGACAAAAGTCACTGTGACATGCGTCATTCGTCTTTCACCAATGGGCTAACAGTCTATGTGGAGAAGCAGCCAGTTGCTTGGAAAGTATGTTGTGTGGAGTACTGGTTTGAGAAAACCAGGAAACATATGAGCAGGTAAACTGGCCGACGTGATATGACTTGAAAATTGTTGAAAACGGCATTAAACCCCAATCAATTGGAATTGGGAGCATTTTTTTCTTTCATATGCTTATGGAAGCAGATGATCCTGAAAACATCATATCAGTAAAATGGATTAATTAACTCATCAAAATATAAGTTCTTTTAGCGTTTATCAAGAAATCAAGTAGAAGGCTAAACTGTGAAAGTAACAGACAGGGAGATGTCCCCTAGAAGGGGTCAAGGTAAGGGAACCCAAATTTAATTTTGACAAATTGTCATAATTTAGATTGCCAAGATTTTCCAATCCATTGCCGATTAAGATGTTTTCCCAATCATAATTATTCATGGTCCAGAAAGCCGAGAGTTTAGACAATGACCTTAACCCTTTCCCTCCTACGACAATTCTGCAGCAGACGACTTTGAACATATTTTGTCAACAAATAGAAAATCTCTATAATTGAATGGATAACCTATGACTAAAAGTGGAAAACATTGTGGCAAAAGGAGAAATTGCTCGTTTTGAGCAATATCTTCTTTTGTCACTGTTTTCAAAAAGGCGTCTGCTGCAGAGGCGTCAGAAAGCGTCTATTTGAGGGAAAGGGTTAACAGAGGATCAACACAGTTTTTGCATTCTTTAAAAGTGTTTTTTATCACCTCCAAGTTAAATCTTTTAATTTGAGTCAACCAGAAAGGCATTTGAGGTGATCTTCATGAAATCCCTGAACTTACTTCATTTTATTAAACAATGGTATTGGAGTCAAAGTTATACTCTTCAGCAGGGCTGGTTTGTTATGTGGACGCACTGTCTCTGGTCCCATCATCTCACTCACATACTCTATATACCTACAAGAAATAACAATGACTTATATGTGGAACGCAGAGGTTCAGAAAAGGAGGGGTATAAAGCTTTTCCTCCCAAACTATCTCTTATTATTCAACCAAACCCTATGATGTGGGAACTCAAAAGAATTGTTTTATTGAGACTATTCTTTTGAGTACCAATAACATAGGGTCAGAGGGTCAAATAATGATTTTAGAACATGCAAACCACCCCTTACCTAGAGGTCTGAGGAAGAGAACATTTGTGACAGTAACCTGATGACATATTAATACAAGAGTGTTTAAAGAAACAAGATAATGTGATGGACAGACGGCAGTGAAGTGTCTTGGATCGCTCACCTGAGAATGTGCTATTTAAGACTTAATACGAGAAGGTATGTTTTGAACAGATAATATCATCAAAATAATTTCAACAATCTTAGTAGAGGGTCACCCAAGGACTATTTGAGAAACAAGACAAACATTCTGATAAAGTTTTAACATGCTCAAGGTCAAAATGCAGCCTCCAGCGTGTCAACAAGATTTTCCTTAAATTTTGCCTAGTGACAGCGGACGACAGGCAAAAGGGTGATCACAACAAGAGGGCCATGATGGCCCTGGATCGCTCACCTGATTTTATTTTTTTTCACTTTAGCCATATAAGCCCCGCCTCCTGGCAACCATAGTTTTGAAGGAATCTGCTAGGAGGTCACCCTAGGAACATTTCCTCAAAATTATTTGAAAATCAGCCTGACACTTTTAGAGGAGAAGAAGTTTTCACTATAGCCATAAAAGACAAAAAAGCCCACCCCCTGACGGCCATGTTTTTTTACCAATCAACATGGCTTGAAGGAATCTGATATAGGGTCATCCTAGAAATATTTCTACAAAATTATTTGAAAATCCGTCTGACACTTTCGTCGGAGAAGATTTTTTAAGTTTTCACTATAGCCATATAAGGCAAAATAATCCCGCCCTGTGGCGGCCATGTTTTTCAACCAATCAACATGGCTTTAAGGAATCTGATAGTGGGTCACCCTAGGAACATTTCTACAAAATTATTTGAAAATCAGCCAGACACTTTCAGGAGAAGATTTTTTAAGATTTCACTATAGCCAAATAAGGCAAAATACCCCTCCGACTGGTGGCCTTTGTTTTTCCACCAATCAACATGGCTTGAAGGAATCTGATAGTGGGTCACCCTAGGAACATTTCTACAATTTTTTTAAAAACCGGTCTGACACTTTCGGAGAAGATATTTAAGATTTCACTATAGCCAATAAGGCAAAATACCCCGCCCCCCTGGCAGCCATGTTTTTCCACCAATCAACATGGCTTGAAGGAATCTGCTAGGAGGTCACCCTAGGAACATTTCTACATTGCCATATAAGGCAAAATAGCCCTGCCCATTGGCGGCCATGTTTTTCGACCAATCAACATGGCTTGAAGGTATCTGATAGAGGGTCATTCAATGAAAATTTCTACAAAATTATTTGAAAATCAGCCCAACACTTTAACCCATTACTTCACAGAACAATGGCCTGATAAGCACCCTGTAGTGTATACTGGCTTATCAGTTTTGCTGCACTGAGCGCACAAGAGTTTTTGGGAAATTTTACAATTTTGACACCTGTGTAATAAATCCTAAAATATGGTTAATTTCTATGCATTGGACTGGTTTAATGAAAGATTATGAAATGCTGCAGATACAATTTACTATATAGCGGTGTTTTTCATTTTTACCTATCTAAATTAGTTTAGTTTCTACAGTAAATTAAAAATACGGTTTTTTTTTGGGTTTTTTCTCAGTCTTATTTTGCGCTTACGTTGATATTTAAATAAATTCCATGTTGAAACAACAAGTCATAATGGTCAAACAAACCAATATCTATTTAAAGATAGAACAAAGCTATGATTAACATTAAAAGATGTATTTGAATTGCCTCATATTTGGTTAAAAATACTTACGATGAAATGAACAAGTAAACTTCAAAAAATATTTAATCCATTTCCGCCTGAAGACACATTTTTCGCATCTGCGGCAGACGAAATTGAAACATATTGACAAAAAAGGAAATTGCGCAATAGCTCTCTGTAAGCCACCATATATATTCCTTTGTTTCAAAGTAGAAATGACCTTCTACGTCATATGTCACAGGAGGTCACGCTGTGTAGTGTGGTAGCACGTGGTCGACCGCAGTTGATTGGGTGCATGGTCATATTTCACTGAGATCACGCGTGATTTATGGATAATTTGATTGGATATAAAGTTAACACGATAGTTTTTCACTGGAGAATTATATTAGTTAATTATAATAGCCAACATGATATACGTCGAAAGGATTTGATTTTATAGAGGACGCGTATTCAAATTTCAAAACAGAAATATATAGTGGCTCAAATCATAATGGAGGTTTGGGTATGTAAATTGGAGTGCATTTTAAGGATATTCTTTAACTGGAAACATACCAAATTTTCACCGGATTTTTAAAGGTAAGATATCAATGCATCGAATGGGCTATTTTTTTAAATAAATTTTAGAATCTAAAAAGGATTATATTAGATACAAAAACAGAAGCGCTCTAAGGCGTCTCTGTGCCGTAGTGGATCGAGGTGCTCTAAAGCGCATCTGTGCGTCTATAGAAAGCAGCGCTCTGAGGCGCTTGCGTGACGTAATGGGTTAAGGAGAAGATTTTTTAAGTTTTCACTATAGCCATATAAGGCAAAATAGCCCGCCCCCTGGCGGCCATGTTTTTCCAAGGAACATTTCTACAAAATGATTTGAAAATCAGTCTGACACTTTCAGAGGAGAAGATTTTTTAAGTTTTCACTATAGCCATATAAGGCAAAATTGCCCCGCCCCCTGGTGGCCATGTTTTTTGACCAATCAACATGGCTTGAAGGAATCTGATAGAGGGTCATCCAAGGAGCATTTATACAAAATTATTTGAAAATCTGCCAACTAGTTTGGGAGAAGAAGAATTTTTTTTTTTTTCCGTTGCCATGGAAACCAGAATTTTGCATGGATCCCAAAAGTTTGAAGGAATTCTGGTGAGGATGCTTTCTCTTAAGTTTCATCCCAATTGACCCACTGGTTACTGAGGAGAAGAGATTGACGCACGCCGGACAAAAGGCGATCACAATAACTCACCTTGAGCACTTTGTGCTCTGGTGAGCTATAAATGGCAGACAAATACATTGATTAATGGTAATAGCAGACTTTAAGCACCTTCTACTCTATTATCTTTAAAGCTTGAAAAATATTTCTTTATACATTACACAAAATAGGTATCATTAAATTATTTATCTAGAATCCAAACAAAAAACACACCTTCTATGTGAAGCACAGACGCCAGGGGGGCATCTCTTGTTACTGAACATGGTAAGTGACTGTTGTGGACCATCAAACATCTTACAGAATACTAGAAACGCTCCTATAACAGTTGCAGATATAGACTTCCCATCCTGTCAATATACATCAAACATACAAATGAACATCCACAATACATGAATAACATGAACTTTTAGAAATAGTAGTAGTAGTCAGAGGACTTGATAAGGAGGAATGAACAGATCCTTTACACGCAATATCTCTCCTTTGGCTCAATCAGACCCTATATTGTGGGTATTCAACAGAATCACCTTACATACATATGAGGAAAACAAGCCTGTACCCTTAGGGGCGAAATCATTCAACAGATTTGAATAATTTCGACAAACTTGGTAGAGGGTCACCCGAGGAACATTTTTGCAAAATTATTTTCAAATAAGGCCAGTGCTTTTGTACAACAAATTGTTTAAAGCGTTCACTATATATATACTATATATGTATAAGAAAAATGAGCCTCGCTCACTGGCTAGCATGTTTTTTTTAACAGATCAAAATATTTGGTAGAAGTTCAACCAAGAAACATTTGTGCCAAATTATTTTCAGATAGGCCCTACACTTTTGTTTAAAAATATTTATAAACTTTCGGCATTTTTTCCTCTTTCTTATTCCCCAGCAACCATTTTGAAGAGAGCCACCAAGGGAATATTCCTGTAAACTAATTTTGAGATAGGACCAGTTGTTTCAGAGAAGAAGATCTGAATAGACGATGAGTATAGCTCACCTCAAACACTTTGTGCTCAGGTGAATTAAAACCCACATATACATTCAGAGCTGATGGATATTTCATTCTATTTCAATCTTATTGGGCTCTAATTTGTCTGGATATATTGTATAAATATGTCTTTTAAATGTATCTGGGAAAAAAATGCCTAAGGTTTGCTGCAATTGAATGTGTATCAATATAAAGTTTAAGAAACAATTGTTTTCTTACCAGACAATGCACTACACATATATTTTTAGGATTCAGCCTCAACCATAGATGCATATTTTTACAGATGGCAAACAAATTGGCAAGAGAAGGTGCTTTACGCTGTGGCCATCCACACTCTGATACCTATATATATATAAAAACAACCTGCATGTATCAAACTTGAAGCAATTTCAAATATTTCACTTATAGCATACCGTATATCCTCAGCCATAAGTCTACTTCGGCCATAAGTCGAGGGTCCATTTTGACCCCAATTTCGGTGGTTTTGAGGTTACTCTCAGCCATAAGTCGAGGGTCGACTTTTTAAAAATTTCGGACCAGTGCTATCATGAAATATTAAATTTTTACCATTTTTTTAACAAAAGTTGCCATAAAAGAAGTGGAATACGTTACTGAAATAAATGTGTTTTTTTTCATTAAAGAAAATAGTATTTATTTCTTTAATTTTCACATCCCATATTGCAACTTTTGTTAAAAATATGATTAAGTTTAAGTTTTATGATTCTAACCGTAAAGAACACTTCATATAATCCAGTCATATTTAACTTATAATTGTAAAGTCAGATTCCAATACACGACACGCTGTCCTACATTCTACACAGGGGACAGGTGCAGATTACGTCATGCGTTAGCAACCACCCTAGATACGGTCGATGAAATTGGAAAGCAGTTTAAAAGTTAACCGCTTAGGCCAATATCAAATAATCTTGTGTTTTACACTACATTTATGCAGTAATTCGTCACGATATATAATTGATTTTGACATTAATTACGTCGTTGTAATTTGTTAACTGAAAGTAAACTTTGTTGATTATTAATGATTGTTTAACCAAACACGGGAAGTGTGAAGGCATTTAATTATCGCTTTATTGTAAGCTATCTACTCAGACAAATAATAATTTTGATTGGCCTCGTTAGACCACGTGTCCGTTGCAGTCGCGAATTCGTGTCTTTGATGTTTACACAAACTGTGAAATAAAAACAAGAATTAAACATGTCTTTAGAAATAAAGAAACCTACAATTTATGAAATTTGGATTACTTTTAATTATAAGATGGTAAGATTTTTATAATTATAAAAATCAATGTTCGTAAAAAAGTAACTTTATATTCCAACACAAAACAATCTAGGATTTTTACCCAACCTAATATTTTCCCCCAAAACTTCTCCGAAATTCTCTTTTTTTCTTAATTTGACTTTGTCATTCAGCCATAAGTCGAGTCCCTACTTCAACACCAAAATTTGAGTCTCAAAAACTCGACTTATGGCCGGGGATATACGGTAGACCTTTATTGAAGCTGTCCGATCCACCATACTCTGAAAACCTCGGGGCATTCATTTCTGTTATTTATTAATCCTTCCCCAACTGAAGACACATTTTAGCACATTTGCAACAGACGACTATTGAAAATACTGTGGCAAAATAAGAAATAGTAAAAAATGAACAATAATCATTTCTCCTTTTTCCACAATATTTTTTTAACTTTTTCATTAATTACCTCATCATTTATAGACATTTTTCATCCTTCGCATCAATGTTTTCAAATTTATCTGCTGCAGGTTTGTTGTATGTGGGATACAGTTAAGTCTCTAGCGAAACAAGCAAATTCAGAGAATTCTGGTCCCCCGCCAGGGTCAAGGTCACAAGGTCCAAAAAATTGGTATTGATGGAAAGGGGTTGTCACAAGGAATACACATGTGAAATATGAAAGCAGTACCCATTACGGTTCAGAAGTTATGACCAAGGTTAAAGTTTTTGTGACAGCGTGACGGACTGACGGACTGACTGACGGACTGACGGACGGACGGACTGACTGACGAATGAGAAATAATAGTCCCCACGCTTTCGCTAAGCGGGGGACAACAAGCAAATTCATGAAATTTATATCCCCCACTTGCAGGAAATATTGTAGGAATAAAGTCCGCCGAAAGTGATGATCGAACTTGGCCTAGCTGTTAAGGCATTTAACCTTGTTACCAAGTTTGAAAAAAAAACGGTTCACATTTGTGGCAGTTATTGCACGGAAACGGCAACAAACGACATTTTTTGTTAAATAAGGGGCCGTAACTCCACCGAAAGTGACGATCGAACTTGGTCTAGCCCTTAAGGCATTCAACCTTGTTACCAAGTTTGAAAAAAACCGGTTAACATTTGTGGCAGTTATTGTACGGAAAAGAAGTGTGACAGACAGACGGACAAAGCCAAATTAATAACCTCCCTTTTTTCTTCGAAAAAGCGGGGGATAACTAGTCAAGATATTATCATCTTTTACTATAAAATATATTTTTACCACAAATGACCAAGTTTTGAACCTGACTGGGATTTGATAAAGATAAATCCTTATGTTGATTTGATGACCTACAGTGTTTATTAGGCTTTTCCAAAATGTTACCAGGTGAACTTGTTTTTTTTCCCCCTACATGACCAAGTTTAAAGTTTCACACAGATGTGATAGAGATGAAAGTTCTCATGAACTTTCATTAAGCTTGGATGTTCATTGTGGCCTGTAGAGTGTTGACTAGGTATTGTGATATAAACCATAATATACAGTTCATATACAATAAAAGTTCAAATCGACATTACTCTGGTGTTTTTTAGGTAATCTTAGTGAAACACATTTTGCTATGGTTGTTAACATTTCCATATAGTTTTAATCAAATCCATCAAATCATGCGTTAGATATGGTTCTGTAGAGATTGACAGACAACAACAAACCAATCAATGACCAAACCACCTCTGACAGGGGATAATAACTATATAACTTCTTTATAGTTGTATCAAAATAAACTTTAGTGGTCTTACCCTATTTTCGAATTTGGAATTTCTATACTGTCTTTGAGACAAGTTATATATAGCATAACAATTTCTGTGACGACTTTCTAAGAATGTTCGAACATCATCTATGTGGTTTTTAATGGCAGATTCCACGCCTTCTGCTGGGAACGACATAACTGTAAAAATTAACATGTGATATTCTATTAAAGGTGAATGCTATGTGTAATACATATTTACAAAGATTTTACTACTAACCCAAATCATTTTGATACATTTGCAGCAGGAAACTTTTGCGAATTTCATGGCACTAGGCAAAATTGCTCAAAATGAGTAACTTTTCAGTTTGCCCTAACTGTTCAAACTCTATTCAATGATAAAACTTTCTTTTATAGAAATTTTCAATATTTTTGACGCCATATTCGAACACATTTGCAGTATATTTGTTGCATATATATGGGAAAGGGTTAAACGTAGACATAAGAAGTTTTGACAACAAAATACTAATAGTAACTTATTAGTATTTAACCATTCGTTTAGCTGCCGTGATAAGTCTGAAACTTGTTGAAAACGCTGTTAAACCTCAATCAATCAACCATTCCTACAAATGTTTTATTTCATAAATCCGTTGAATACATAGATCTTGATTTAGCAACTATTTTAATATGCAGTTAAATAAATGAAATATTACGGTAAGTAAAACTTATTCAGAAATCATTAGTAAAACCCTTTATATATATATCCATTCAAAGGAAAACGAAATATTAACTTATCATCATTTTGTAAATAATCTCACATAACATTAATAATACATATTTAAAAAATAAAATTCATGAAAGCTTCAAAATAATTTCACCCAATTTATTCATAAACAATTCCTAAAACACTTGAACTCTGGACGAAAAGAAAATGATGAAAATGAGCGATTTTCCTTTTGCAAAAATGTTTTAATTAAAGCATGTTTAATCCTTTCCCCCAAACAGACGCTTTCTGACCCCTCTATAGCAGACGACTCAAAACAAGCAATTTCTCCTTTTGCTCATTTGATTTCAACTTTTTTTCCGTAAATATACCCTAATTTATAGAGATTTCCACATTTTTGCTTGTATGATTTCAAAGTCTACTGCTGTAGATTTGTTGTTTGTAAGAAAGGGTTACCTCTTGTGAAAATTTGATTGTATGAGTAAAGAATGAAATATTGATAAACGTGTTTTAAGGTACAATGTAAGCTAGGTATTTTGTACCAAGCAAATAATTCTACTTACCTGCTAACCTAGAGGTTATGTAGTTTATATCTAGGTCACCTTTGTTCATTGTCCTAAAATAAAATATTAAAGTATCAAATATACTGTACATGTACTTACAAATATGTTAACAAATTCATAAAGTGTACCATTTATACTTTTAAACATCTGACAGTTAATTTGCTGGTTTTCTTACAGAAATGACAAGGTTTTCGATGAACCATTTAGACCAAAATATATTTTTTTCATCACTGTCTTGACATTATTTTCATATTCAAAGCTTAAGGAGTCAAACAATTGCAGCTAAAATTTGCTTTTAAGTCAGAAGTAACTGCCATACAATAGTAGAAATTGATCAAAATAATTTTTATTTTATTTTTTCCACAATAATTTCAAAAGTAGTCTGTTGGTAGTGATGTCTTCTATATCATAGAAAAGATTAGGATGAATTTCATTACAAATTTTACCCGAAAAAATTTCAAATATAATCATGGTTCCAATATTTGTTAATATTTGAACTTAAAAAATAATTTGGTTAATATCAAGTGATTACAAGTGTCTAATCTTATCAATTTCTCATATTCCCACAATTTCTATGTCATCTTCTATACTTTAAAATTTCTAGATGTAACAATATTTTTTAAACGTTTCAAACAGTGAGATTCGAAAATCATAATATCAGGTAAATACCTTTCCCACCTATAGACGCTTTCTGAAGAATCTGAAGCAGAAGACTTTTAAAACATTGTGACAGTAATTAACCCTACAATTATAGAGATTTTCCATATTTTTTAATAGAAATTTTCAAAGTCGTCTGCTACAGATTTTTTGCATGTGTGAAAGGGTTAAATGGATTACTTACGCAGAAACTGTTTCAACAACTTTGGCTGATGCATCTTTCACATTTTTCATTAGATTTCCAGCACCAAGTTTGAAGGAGCTGAACAAAGACCCAGCAGTAGTGTCTGAACTTTGTTGTGATTGTTGTGGTGGGGGTGGGGCAGAAACTGGCTCTCTAGCTGGACTTGATGGAAATGCTAAAAACACAAATTGAGGTCTCTCATAATCCAACAAAGTATTTTACTTTATTAGAAACAAAAAGTACATAACAACTTTCTTGAGTATTATATATCTTAAATAAAACATAATTTCAATAAGGCAAGCATTTAAATAGCTTCATAATGCATGAACTGAAAATTATTGCATACTTTGATATTGTCCCGTTCACTTTGCATTGAAGAAAGTGGTCAAGGAGTGATCATGACCGTAGATAAGGACGTGTGAAAATTCTGCATAATTAACATGCTAGGGACTACTTTTGTTATGTAAACAAACATAGCTGACCTAAATATCATTGTTAAACCTCACAGGACTTTGTAATGTTAAATTCTCATATATTGATCATGGACAATTTCTTACTGTCTCATGCTAACAGTACGTTTTTGACATGAAAACAGTCTAAAACGCGCGTCTAAAATGTTGGTTATGCATGTGCATGACGTCATTTAAAAAAATTACGTCACCGTTATAATTCAAACGGCATTTGCACAAAAATTACTACTTATGTAAACAAACAGTTTGTTTCTAATTCGGAAGCAGATTTATCAATTCTAGATAATAAGAAAAACCTCCACAACGTAAAGCAAATAGTTTACAATATGAAAGTATGCAATAAAAAGGTTATTGACCCTGTACTGTGAAATCATCGTTGGACCTCGTTCTTTGGCGAACGTAGCCTCGCAAGCTCGGCAACGTCAACCCAAGAACTCGGTCCAACGATGATTTCACAGTACAGGGTCAATAACCTATAATATAACTAAATTTATATGATTTAAAGGTTGTGTAAAAAAAAAAAAAAAAAAGACTGATATTTATACAAATGTTTTTTTAACAAGAACATTTCAAAATATTTTAGAACTAGCATACCTTAACCCTTTCCATTAAGCATTAAATGCCTCTGTAACAGATGACTTTGGAAGGACTGTGCAAAATGGAGAAATGCTTTAAAATCAAGGAATTTATCCTTCTTCCACAATGCGTATCAACATTGAACTTCTAATTTTCCTGTTGTAAATTTGACATTTTTAAAGCATACAACTCTAACAGTATCATATTAGGTAAATTAGTTAAAAAAACAAATCAAAGTTTTATCTTACATGGTGGTTGTGTTATATGTTGTGCCTGAGACAGAAAGGAAGTTGGAAGAGAATCTTTCAGACTGACATTTCTTGCTGCAGCAATCTCTTGCAGTCTCTCTACTACGTCATTGATGTTTGGTCTGTTGACTGGATTAACTTGAAACATTCCCACTGTAAAACAACAACGTAAATTATCAATCAACTGTTTTTTTCATTTTGTGTAGAGCTGTTCCAGGAAAAACTAGAGCTATCACTGAATGTGATTTAAAAATTTCTCCGGACAAGCAAAAAGTAAGAAAGGAAATAACCCTATAAATTGCATAATAAGCTTAAATAGAGGTATGGTTGTACACTGCACTCAGTCTCATTATGCTTTACCATTAAATGAAGTTTTATTGAAGTTTTCATTCTCCAGGAAAAAATCCCATCAGTAACAAAGAGCAATTACTCTGTAGTTAGCTAAAATAAAGTTATGGTTCTCATACACTGCACTTCCTCTCATTGTGCTCTACCACTGTATGTAGTTTTATTAAATTACATCCTATTATCTCAACAAGAACAAAAATAGAAGAAGGGCAATAACTCTGTAATTAGCTAAAATAAAGTTATGGTTCATGTACACTGTACTTCCTTTCAGTGTGCTCTACCATTGTAAGAAGTTTTATCAAATTACATCTTGTAGTTTTAAAGCTATTCTCCGGACAAGAAAAAGAAAGAAAGGGCAACTCAGTATTCAGCTAAAATAGAGTTATGGTTCTTGTACACTTCACTGCCTCTCATTGTGCTTCACCATTGTATGAATTTATTTTAGATTTCATTTAGTAGTTTTCAAGTTATTTTCCGGACAAGAAAAAGTAACAAAGGGCAATTACTCTGTAATTAGGTAAAATAGAGTTATGGTTACTGTACACTGCACTTCCTCTCATTTTGCTCTACCATTGTTTGAAGTTTTATTAAATTCCATTCTTTAGTTATAAAGTAATTCTCTGGACAAGAAAACAGTAAGAAAGGGCAATACGACTCTTTAATATGGTTAATGTACACTGCACTGCCTCTCATTCTGCTTTACCACTATAGTTTTCAGGTTATTCTCCTGACAAGAAAAAGTAACAAAGGGCAATAACTCTGTAATTAGGTAAAAAGAGTTATGGTTCCTGTACACTGCACTTCCTCTCACTGTGTTGTATCATCGTATGAAGTTTGATATAATTCTATCCAGTATTTTTCAATTTATGCTCCAGACAAGGACCAACAGACCACAGGGTGACTCCTATATACCCACTTCAAACTTTGTTTGTTGGGGGTATAAAGACCTGGAGGGTGAGGGAGGGGGGTGGGTATGGTTAAAATTGATAAATTGAAAAAAAGTTTATGAGAGTTTTAGACCGAAAGACAGTACATTTATACATTAAAATGAAAGTAAATTTAGAAGCCCCTAGTCATAAGATAGTCCCATTTCCATTTTAATAAAATTTGTGCAAAATATAGACATATATTTGGATGTTTTTTTTTCCCGGATATGTTGTTGGGCGAATTTCAAATTAAAGTAAAAACTACTTGATAGTCAAGTTAGTTGTGTACGTCGGTTTTAAACATAAAATAGAGAACACCCTAAAATAATTGATAGAAAAAAGCTTCAAATCTTCATAACAATGTTTAAATATAATGTTTATCTCTATAAATAAATAAACTTTCTTGGTAGAATGGGCAAGTCTGACTGCTGTGACCGCTCTCACAAGTTTGACTGTATTATCAAAACAAGTGCCGAATATAATTAATAAGTCATTAACATATAATTCCTGCCTTGTATAAATCAAACTTTACTTTAATTAATCGTTAGATCAGCCACAATTAACCCTTTCCCTCATACGACAATTCTGCAGCAGACGACTTTGAACATATTTTGTCAAAAAATAGAAAATCTCTATAATTGAATGGATAACCTATGACTAAAAGTGGAAAACATTGTGGCAAAAGGATAAATTGCTCGTCTTGAGCAATTTCTTTTTTTGTCACTATGTTTTCAAAAAGACGTCTGCTGCAGAGGCGTCAGAAAGCGTTTATATGAGGGAAAGGGTTTAACACTACATAAACAAATGGTCATCAATAAAATCGGGTGCCGCAGTTTTCGCAGTTATCTAAACACGCCCGACTGAGGTGTGAATAATTAACCTCTGGTCAGATACGTGTGACAAATTGAAATGAACAAAAGGTGAAACACAATCTGTGTATATAATTTATCTTATTTTCCGAGAACTCAGTTACTTAAATTACTAACCAATTAATTGAATAACATACGGTTAACAGAGTAACCGATTAATTGCCGACATCCCTACTACTTACTGATGAGATCATGAAAGACAGAATATTCTGTATCTGTTTCAGGAATACTGTAGTTGGCATTTATTATTCTAAGTTTGGCAGAGTCTTCATATGGGTGAACACGAAAACATAACATGTATAATACACAGCCTAATGCCTGAAAATATAAAGTTTATTTACAATGTTTGATATGGGGATGTTCGTATAAGTATAGTAATGCGAGTTCATCAGCACAAGTTTGTTAGTGGCATGTAAATAAATATCAACAGGGTCATGATTTTTCTTTTGGATTTTCTAGATGCTTTCAATTTAGAGTATACAACTGTCATGACAAGTATTTGGTTAACTCTAGCTGACATGTAGATAATTGTTTAAACATGTACAACAGACTCTTTTGAGAACATTATGACAATACATTACAGTCCATACTGAGTAATTACTCCTTTTGGCCAAAATATTTAACTTTATTAAAAAAGTATACTTTCATTTATAAAGAATTGTAATATTTTTATTCAGTAATTTCCGAAGTAGATTCATGTACATTATTTAAAAAAAAGCCTCCTTTCTCATAGTAAGTGATTTACTGTTATTGTTTATTCACATAAGACATTATGTTCAAAGTAAGTTTTAATGAATATCTTGGGATTTTTGGAGACATTCTTCATTAAACCATCTTGTTTCGCCCCTTTTAAGCTATGAATATATTAAATATGTTATGAAATGTTCTGCTTGCATAATGAGAGTCAACATGGAATATTAACAACAATGTAACTTACCCATATATCTAAAGCTTCATTAATTGGGAAATTCTGATACAAATCTAACATTTCAGGGGTTCTGTACATTGGGGTTGTATTTTTAGCAATCTGAAACAGTACAATATATTCTACAAATTAAAAGAAAAAAATATTTACGAGTCCCAAAATAGAGTATTGTTGGGCATAAGGGAGATAATGGAGACAAAAAGACCAGCTTACTCCATTTGATCTATGCCTCTGAATTGTAATCTGTATCCAACCGGTTCTCACATGCAGACATTGAGACATATTTGCAGCAGACAGCTATTAGAAACATTGTAGCAGAAGGACACAATTTTCTTTTTGAGCAATTTCTACTTTTGCCACAATGTTTTCAACTTTATTAACAAATTGCACTTACTTTTATAGGGATTTTCCTTACTTTTACTGGCATGTTTTCAAAGGTTTCAGCTGAATATTGCTCTCTATATGAGAAAGAGTTCAGTAAAGTAAACATATGTATCAATTGTTGCTAACATGTCATGCATCATTTGCATATTAGCCAAAGTAAATTGTATGTTTTCATGTTCATTCCTTCTAATGCAAAAATAGGAAACTAAATAGTTGTGTATTTTCTTCAACATTTCAATTATATAATATGGACATATGGAGAAGTGCATATTAACCCTTTCCCTCATATAAACACTTTCTGATGCCTCTGCAGCAAACTGCTTTTTGTAAAACATGTTGACAAAAGAAGAAATTGCTCAAAACGAGCAATTTCTCCTTTTGTCACCATGTTTTCAACTCTCCATTTATTGTTTCTTCCATTTTAAAGTATTTTTGTGCTTTTACCTAGATGTTTTCAAAGTCATCTGCTACAGATTTATTTTATGTGGAAAAGAGTTAAATACCTTCATACAAATGGAATCAATTTAGTGATGCCTGTGCCAGGGCAGCCAGTGCATCAGCATTGTCCAACCAAACTCTCTCATGTCGGCTGCTCAACTAAGCTTTGTTATTTGATATTCCACAATACATCTTTTTCCAATATACAGATGCGCTTAACCCCCTTTCTGAAGCCTCTGCTGCAGACGACTTTTGAAAACATTGTGACCAAAGAAGAAATTGCTCATGATGAGCAATTTCTCCTTTGGCCGCACTGTTTTCAACTTTATTTAACAATTAAGCTATCTTTTATGGATATTTTTCAGGTTTTTGTCACTATGTTTTAAAAGTCGTCTGCTGCAGAGTTGCTGTATGTGGGAAAGGGTTAACAGATCTGTAGCAGATGAGTTTTGTCATAAATTTTTTAACTGATGCAGATAGAGGATATTACATGAGTGGTCATTCAATACGGAATTTATTAAACAAGTTTTCTGAAATTGATAAGAACGAGCCTTGGCTAGTTTTTATCACATTTAGAAAACGAGTTTAATAAATTTCGTATTGAATGACCACGAATGTTATGTTCTTTTTATATCATAAATACTAATTTAATAATTTACAGTGCTATATCCATATAAACGTCGCTATAAAGCGCGCATATTTACAACGCTAAACGTTACGTTATGACGTCACGTTAATTGTTATTACACTAGTTATATATCAAAAATATATAATGACGTTATTTCATGCTTGCGACGTCATTTATGATATAATCTTTTTTATTTCCTTTATAGAGATTTTCCATACTTTCTCCTAGAATTGTTCAGTCACCAGCTGCATATTTGTTGAAAGTGGGAACATGTCAACTTATTCCCACATACAGGTGCTTTCTGACAGTTCTACAGCAGACAACTTTTGAAAACATTGTGGCAAATGGAGAAATTGCTCATAATTAGCAATCTCTTCTTTTACCACAATGTTATCGATTAATTAAAAACTTCTCCTTTCACTTCGGGATTTGTTCCTATTTTTGAATAAATGCGTTCAAATTCATCTGCTGCGCCTTATGAGGTTAAGGATTAAAGTATAGTTTTACCTCATCTTCTACCAAGCTCCTTTTCATTGCTGACCAAGTTTCATCTGGAAAGTGAGTTTCCGTAGTAGCACTTCCAAAATCACAAAGCTTTATCAATCCTTTAGAATTGATTAATAGGTTTTCAACCTGGAAATTATAAACAAAATAAAATATGACAATGATGGGAATTTTGCTAATTTCCTGGATATTTATAAAAGGAAAGAATTGTCTTAACATAATGGCAAGATTTATGACAGTTATGAGTAGGAACTATCTAAACTCATAAATGGCATTTGAAATCATTGTGTCTTAAGGACAAATTACTCCCTGTTTAAATTCTCCCTTTGTGAAAATAATTAAACCTTCTTTTATAGAGATTTTCCAAATTTCTTTTCAAGGGCATCTGCATTAGAATTGTTGAATGTGACAACATGGTTAAACTGACAAACATGCCAGAATAATACGAAAAAACCCATGAATGGGTTTTTTCGCTTATGGTAACAGGTGTGAGAATTTTTTTTTTTTTTTTTTTTCAATAACCCATGAAGCTTTCTGAAATGAAACTGGAAAAATCCATGGGGGCCGCCATTTTGGATATGTATAAAAAGCAGACGTAAAACACAGATTGAAAATTATTGTCGGCTTTTTAATCATTTTTTTTTTAAATCGGTATTTTGGGTATGTATAAAATGAGCAAAAAAACACGGATTGAAAATTATTGTCGTCTTTTTTTTTTTTTTTTTTTAAATCGATATTTAAGATCATTAAAGTGCTGTGTTATGTGGGAACTAACATTTGTACGAAAAGTTAAAAATAAATGGAAATCTGTAAGAAATATGTTTTCCCGGTCATCAAAAAACGACAGCATTAGCCTTCTACGCCCGAAACTAAATTTTGACTATCGTAGCCAAAGAAGGACGTGACGTCATTTCCGTTACACTTCATCTTGGTGTAACGTCAATGGAGCGACGTCGTTTCCCGTTAAAAAGTGGTATCAACATGAAAGACCCCAAATTCCTATACATGAGCTATTGACTCACTCATTCAAAGTATAATTATTTATCAAACATTGTGGCAAAAGGATAACTTTCTGATAAGGAGCAATTGTTCTTGTAGTGACAATCTTTCCCTAAATCGTCTGTTGCATAGGCCTCAGAAACCGTCTCTAATAGGGAAAGGGTTTAACAGAAATGTGACTCGTTACATAATTTGTTCCAGTCATATTGACTGGTTGAAAAAGGCAGTCGCCAGGTGGCATCAGAAAAGGGCTGATCTATTTGCTTCTTTACCATAATGCAGGTGATCGATTATGGATCATCTTGGCCCTCATGTTTTAACCTCGTTCATTATAAATGTATTCCTTGAATTTCTGAAAGTCTTTACTTTATTATTTTCTGTTCAAATAATAGACAACAGCAATATGAATTCCAAATATGTTTTGATAATTTATTGTCTAGTCAATTACTTATAAATCCTTTTTTATGGCCAAAGTATGCTCTTTAATTTTGTTTATAATTATCTTGCGGTTTTTTCGTAAATAGGTAGCACCTATAGATATATTATGACTGATATATTAATTATCACCTTTTATCACATATTTTTTACACTTGATTCAATCAAAAAAATTCATTTTATGTCTTTTTTGAAAACCTTTACAGAAATCAGATCAAACTGAATAAATGACAAAAATATTTGTAGGAACTTGTGCATGCCGTGTCAGCAAGTAAAATGTTGGACAGATAAACATACAGATAAAAAGACAGCGAAAAAGATCCCTAGGTATCAACCTTCCATGTTGGGTAATACACAGATATACTGATGAAAAAGGCTTTTTTATAGACGCGGATTGCGCCGCTGTGGTCGAGTGATTAGCGTCGGGGATTTTAAACCGGGCATCACAGGTTTGATCCCCAGTAGCAGCGCGACGGTCACGGTGGAGTGCCCTTGGGCAAGGCACATTTTTTAGCCTAGTACTGGTTTGTTTACCCAGGGATTATGAATAAGTGAACTGTCGCCATTGTTATAAGAGATAAAGATGGGATTACCTTCAAATCTCTATGTATGATAGGTGGAGACTGTTTATGTAAATGTTGTACAGCTCTGCATGACTGATAAAACACTTGTAGAACAACATTACATGGTATCTGGTCATCATACTGGTTTAAAGCATCAACAACCTGGCCACCTGGTGGAAGAAAATGTATTTTCTACAAGAGCTGTCATCTGACAATGTGCATGCTTGATTATTCAAATCGCAAACAAATGTTTATCATATACCTTGGAGCAATTGACCAAGTTCAAGATTTCTGATTGTAATGCAATCTTAACAAACTTACCCATTTGATCCCACAGCTCTATATGACCTCCTTACAGCATTATTTTGTTAACGTTTATCTACATAGGAGGTATGCTTGCAAAGTTTATATGCAATAAAACTTTGACATCAGCAGCTTATGCTATTTATTATATTGGCAATATCTTGATCATTGTTCTTCTTCATTGGCTTCAAAGAATCTTGTGTGACTAGATTACAAGCTTCAACTTGTGTAAACTCAATTTGGTTTATATTATATCTGTATATTATGAAGCTTTATCTAATCCTTCCCCCCTTGCAAACACATTTTGAAACATTTGCAACAGATGAGTTTAAACAAGAGGGCCGTAATGGCCCTGGATCGCTCACCTGATTTAATAGAACTTCAGTAGTTTCCACTCTATACATATAAGGAAAGCAAGCAACCGCCCTGGTGGCCATGTTTTTCAACGGATCAGAATAAATTGAACAAACTTGACAGAGGGTCACACAAGGAATATTTGTGCCAAATTATTTTAAAATCAAGTGATTTAGTACAAGAAGATTACAATGCACATATAAGGAAAACAAGCCACACCCCTGGTGGCCATGTTTTTTAACGGATCAGATTAATTTGAACAATTTTACAATGCACATCTAAGGAAAACAAGCTCCATCCCTGGCAGCCATGTTTCTCATCGGATTGGAAATATTTGAACAACCTTGCTAGAGGGTTACCTAAGGAACAGTTGTCCCAAATTATCTTTAAATCAGGCCAGTACTTTTGAACAAGAAGATTTTTAAAGTTAAAACAATGCACATATAAGGAAAACAAGCTCTGCGCCCAGGTGGCCATGTTTTTCAATGGATCAGAAATATTTGAACAATCTTGGTAGAGGGTGCCCCAAGGACATTTATGTAAAAACATTTTCAAATCAGGCCAGTACTTTAGGAATATAAGATTTTTAAAGTTTTGGCAATTTTTTAAAGATTTTACAATGCACATCTAAGGAAAACAAGCTCCGCCGGAATTATTTGAACAGTCTAGCTGGAGGGTTACCCATGGTACATTCAGGGATTTTTTTCTAGAAATTGGGAAGAGGCCCAAGCCTTCGAGATTCTACAGCACTGTGACTAGAAGCTACCCGATATGTTTATGGCTATATAATAAAGTAAGTGAGATTTTATTTTTTTTTGCACATGAGTAATATCTTATAACTTAAGACATTTTCCTTGCTCTGAAGTTTTTAAAGAGTTCAACTATTAGAAGGCATTGACTAACATCCTCAGAAGACAATGAACTAACATTATGATAATCATTAAACGTCGACGGTGACAGTTCAGAAGTGGGTGGGGAAAAAGTCAAAGATGTATCGGAATTTTGCCGATGATCGGTGCCTCATGACTGGGTCTTACTTTACTTTTTTAAATGTTTTATTTGTGGACACACCAAAGTCAAAGAGTTTTTTCGGGCCCACGCTTCTTGAGCTTTTTTGAGTAGTATTGCCATTGTGACTCATATTTTTTACACTAAATTGCTGCCCGGTTTCCGTTGTATGAAAAAAAAAATCATTCCAAAATGTAACTGTCCAGGGTTGTGTTTTGTTGTAATAGATCAAATGAGAAAAGTAACCGATCAGGCTTGGGGTCAGATCAAGGGCAAATCCCTTGTAGGGGGCCCAGGGGACCAAAACTTACAGATCAAAAAGTGATTTTAACAGATCATTTATCGGCAATCGGTTAATTTTGAAAACCCTGACTGTCTGACTGGTATCACGATTTATCACGATTAATTCCTATTACAGAATCAAGCAAATGACCATGATAATAATTTTAGATTGGAACACAGTCTGAGAGAAAAGAGTTGAGAGAAAACGAACCTGAAGTAGTCTAAAATCAAAACAAAAAATATCGACGATCTTTTAATTGGGATTTTTTTAGCCACAGTTGGGAAAAAATACACCTTTTATCAATAGGGAAGTAGCCGAAGATCGGCCTCTGTTTAATAAGATAAAACAAGAAACCGCTGAAGACGGTAAGGCTGGATTGTCGGCAATTTGACCTTGAAAATTGACAAACCATGGTCAAGGTAAAAGAAACCATAGAAATCAATAGAACTTGTTACTGGTTACCTTCAGGCAAAGTTTCAAGTTTGTAACCCTTTCCAGTGCTGAGATTTTGCCTCAACCTGAAACTTTAACCAAAATGTTGACGGACAGACAGACATCGCCAATCTATAGACCGGAATTGCTAGAGCAATCCGGCCAAAAACCCTGACATTTGTACCAAATTATCTTTAAATCGGACCAGTACTTTTGAACAACAAGATTTTTAAAGTTTTAACAATGCACATATAAGGAATGGTTTTTTTAATGGAAATATTTGAACAATCTTGGTACAATCAAGGAACATTTATGCAAAAAAAATTTTTTGGCAATTTTTCCCCTTTTCTGATGGAACATTCCTGTGAAGTTATCTTAAAATCAGTCTATTGGTTTAGTAGGACAAGTCATTTGTAGGAAATTGTTAACAGACGGACAGACATACAGACGACGACAGACGGTGATTGATCACAAATGCTCACCTGCACTTGTGCTTAAGTGAGCTAAAAATGTGGCAAAGGGCAAAGTTTCGCATAATTGCTAATAAATGTTTAAGTTGCAGTTATACATGTATTTCTGCTGCTCACTTATACTTTGGTCTCAGGTGTTAATGGGCTTAAGAATTCAAAGAACAATGCTGCATAGGACAAAATGAATCTTCAGAAAATCATACCAGGGCTCTCACGAGGGGGCGATTTGGGCGAAGTGGTCGCCTAAAAGTTTCTGACTTCGCCCATTCACTCGATCAAAGCGAAGTCGACTTCGCCCAAAATCTCAGTCAAAGCGAAGTTGACTTCGCCGACAATTTTGTCCTAGCATCGGACACTGTTAAAATGATCACGGTCACGCACCATGTCGAATCGATGTAGGCCTATACAGTTCGATATACACAGTTGTGTAATCAGTTATTTGACAACTGAGAGTGTATATCCATTAAAAGCTGAAGAATCGAATCATTTAACACACACAATGACGTAGAACCAATCAAAATCGTGCACTTTAGTCCAATTTGCATAATCAAAGTACCGATTGTCATATCAAATAGTATGACGCCCCCTGATAAAACATTAAATACGTATCCGATGTAAATGAAATGGAAGTCGAATTATGTTTTAACCCTTTCAATAGTATAAATAATATTATGAATCTATTCATTGTTTAATGAGATAATCGTCTTCAATAATTGAGAAAATGAGATTTTTTAGAGATTTTTTTAGGGGTTTCATAATAAATGCTGTAGCATGGGGGTGTCATACTATTTGGAATTAACCAATCAAAAGACAATACCTCAATTCTACTTGTAAAGAGTGTGTATGTTTAGCCGATACAAATAATTTACGTTGTTTATGACACTTACGACAGACTAATTTACAAAATGCCTGAAACCTTTACACGGCGAGTAAAACGTAGCTTCATTAATTATATTTCGGCGACTTTCGAACACAATGTTCGGATCGCAAACCCGATACAAATAATTTACATTGTTTATGACACTTACGACCAACTTCTTTATAAAATGCCTGACACACGGAATGGCGAGTAAAAGGTAGCTTCATTAATAATTTCTGCGACATTAGAACATAATGTTCGGATCGCAACTACTCTTAGGGAAAAACAATTTTAGAACTTCATGTGATAATCATAATTAAAATAAAATAATAAAACATTCATCTTTGTTTAAGTAAATGTGTTCTATCCCAAACGATGCGATGCGGTTACGACGCGTAACGACACAAAAAGAGATGTAATTTCTCCCTTAAGTCTCCCCACTTCTCCATAAAGTCTCCCCACTTCGCCCTAAATTGCCCGGAGGGGGAAGTCACTTCTCCCTAAAATTTAAGCCTAGTGAGAGCCCTGCATACCACACTAATCAGTTTACTGCTAGTACAGTCAACAGAGAAAAGGCTGAGAATATTGACCTCATGAACATGGAAAAATCACAAAGTCAGAATGCTTTTCAAAACAACAATATTTATTTATCTGTAGCAGAAGATCTAGGCAAATATACGAAAACTCTATCAATTAAAGTTGCTGAGCAACTTCTTATTTGGCAACAATGTTTTCAAATGCTGTCTGCTGTAGTTTCAAAATAAGTCTGCAGGTGGGTAGGGGTTACACATGTAGAACTTCAAGTCAATAAACCCTCCAATTAACAGCTTGAAGTTATATTGCCCTTACCTGTACATAATTCCATGAGGAGTAAATATTCCGACTGGCCATGACCAGACTGTTCCTTCCCTATAGATGCTGCTGACTCAAACTGTACAATGTTTGGATGTCCTGTAACCTTTTTCTATAGTATTAGTTAAGGTAAAACAAGTATAGGCAATTAACATGTCATTTAGGTCTGCAATTATGTTTTATTGCTTCTTCATTCTGAGACAGCTGTAGTGGGTTGTCCCAAAACAGTGTATACTTTTAATTTTATTTGATTTTGCTTTAAGAAACAGAAAATATAGCTTGTATTATTCTATATGATCTTAGAGAATGCCTTATAAGTTCCAAAATTAAAAAATACTTTCTCAGGGTCAAATTACAGATTTTTTATGCTTAATTATTCTCCGTTAATACGGAAATTCGCGTTCCAGAACCGGACAAAAATTATCTGGAACGGAGCGACCATTTACACATAAAATCCGCATCATTAGTCCGGAAGTCCAAACATGTATATGTTTGGTTTTTTCTCTCTATTAGTCCGGATTATACCGATTGCGTAAATCTTGTTGCGTGTTAGTTTTCTAGTATGTCTGTTTGTCCTAACAATATGTGTTAAAAGCTGTGTAATGTATACAATGTAATAGGACTGTTCCATAATCGGCTAGCATGTGTCATTGTTTACTTTGATTAGCAGTCATAAAATAGCAGCCAATCAGGCGTTGATTGCCAACATGATATAAACTGATTTTGAGATTAAAATTTTGACATTTTGACCCAGAGACAAGTGGAGATCTGACAAAAAATAATAAGGTGTTCCATATTTGTATATTTTGATGCTTATTTTTCAAATGATAACATTTTTTACGTATATGTTATCCAGTTTTTGTATGTCTAATGATTAAGCTTTGCTTACGACAAACGGTGCAATCTAGAGGTAAAACTTGAAGAGAAAACATCATACTGACAGTTTGCAATCTTTTGACTATTTGAATTCACCTCAACTATAATCATAATATTAGGTCCGAACCGTTGACTCCTATTTTCAGGCTAAGATGACAATTTTGCACCGGTAAAATTTCTAAATCGTTAATCCGAAAGATTCGCAATCCAGACTTTTTTCTCTGGTAACCGAAGTGTCCGGATTAACGAGGTTAGAAAGCGTCTGTATGTGGTTAAGATGTTTAAAATTTAAACCATTCTGCCTAGTCCTTTATTAAAAAAGTTAAGTCCAGTATTTGAATAAAGGATACAAGAAATTTAATTTCTTGAAGGACAGCTTCATTCTTTTCTGCGTCATTCGCCAACAATCGCTGAAAAAAGTAAATGTCATTGCTTGAAATTCATAAAGTTTTCCCCCTTTTGTCACATATGACAAATCTGCAGCAAATGACTTTGGAAGCATCAAACCCAAACAAGAGCACCTTGTATGGCACAAATGCTCGACTGTTAGAAAACAGAAAAAAAGCTGAGCTGAACAAAAAACCTTAAACGGACGACGTCAGGGTCATGACAATAGCTCTCGTTTTTTCAAAAGTCGAGCTAAAAAGGGAAAATCTCAATAAAATGGTATCAATATTTAATAAGAGTTGAAAACATTGTGGCAAAAGGAAGAATTAGTTTAAACAATATTTTATTTATATTCTTATTTACATGTTCATCTTATTACACTTCATATCAAATACAAATATAAACAGGATTGAGCAGAAAGCATTAATCTTATTTAGGAAGCTCTCTCCTTCAGATTTTAACTGATGTGGTGGTGTCAGGATTAACTTTCATGTAGTACTTGTGATTTATCCAGGGAACATCTATAGTGATATAACTTATAATAATCTGATATTCTTTGGAAAGTAACAAATTTCCCTCAAGGTTAATGTTTAATATTTTAATACAGCCAGCACATGGCTTGGTAAACAAGAGGGCCATGATGGCTCTGGAATCGCTCACCTGATTTTTTTCCCTCACTTTAGCTATATAAGCCCCGCCTCCTGGCAGCCATAGTTTTCAACCAATCAACTTGGCTTGAAGGAATCTAATAGAGGGTCACCCTAGAAACATTTCTACAAAATTATTTGAAAATCTGCCTGACACTTTCGGAGAAGAAGATTTTTTAAGTTTTCACTATAGCCATATAATGCAATATAGCCCTGCCCACTGGCGGCCATGTTTTTCCGACCAATCAACATGGCTTGAAGGAATCGGATAGTGGGTCACTTAAGGAACATTTCTACAAAATTATTTGAAAATCTGCCTGACACTTTCGGAGAAGAAGATTTTTTAAGTTTACACTATAGCCATATAAGGCAAAATAGCCCCGACCCTCCTGGCGGCCATGTTTTTCGACCATTCAACATGGCTTGAAGGAATCTGATAGAGGGTCATCCAAGGAGCATTTCTACAAAATTATTTGAAAATCTGCCAACCAGTTTGGGAGAAGAAGATCTTTTAAGTTTTCACTATAGCCATATAAGGCAAAATAGCCCTACCGACTGGCAGCCATGTTTTTCGACCAATCAACATGGCTTGAAGGAATCTGATACAGGGTCACTTAAGGATCATTTCTACAAAATTATTTGAAAATCTGCCTGACACTTTCGGAGAGGAAGATTTTTTAAGTTTTCACTATAGCCATTCGGCCTGACACTTTCGGAGGAGAAGATTTTTTAAGTTTTCTCTATAGCCATATAGGGCAAAATAACCCCCCCCCCTCTGGCGGCCATGTTTTTCGACCAATCAACATGGCTTGAAGGAATCTGATAGAGGGTCATCCAAGGAACATTTCTACAAAATTATTTGAAAATCTGCCAACCAGTTTGGGAGAAGAAGAATTTTGAAGTTTTTTTCATTTCGTTGCCATGGAAACCAGAATTCTGCATGGATCCCAAAAATTTGAAGGAAATCTGGTGAGGTCATTGAGAGGATGCTTTCTGTGAAGTTTCATCCCAATTGACTCACCGGTTACTGAGGAGAAGAAGTTGACGGACGCCGGACGACGCACGCCGGACATAGGGCGATCACAATAACTCACCTTGAGCACTTCGTGCACAGGCGAGCTAAAAATACAAGAGGCCCAAGAGGGCCTGTATCACTCCACTGCCAAAAGGCAAAAATTAAATCTCCAAACAGCACACCCCCCGGTGGCCATGTTTTTTGACCAATCACCATGGCTTTAAGGAATCTCGTAGAGTGTCACCCAAGGAACATTTCTGCAAAATTATTCGAAAATTTACCAAATTGTTTGGGAGGAGAAGATTTTTAAAGTTTTCACTAAATCCAATATGAGGATAACAGCCCGGCCCCCCTGGCAGCCATATTTTAAGACCAATTAACATGGCTTGGTGGAATCTGATAGGGTCACCCAAGGAACATTTCTACAAAATTATTTGAAAATCCGCCAAATATTTTCACCAGAGAAGATTTTTAAAGTTTTCACTTTAACCATTTAAGACAACATAGCCCTGCCCCCTTGTGTCCATGTTTTTTGACCAATCAACAAGCTTGAAGGAATCTGATAGAGGGTCACCCAAGAAACATTTCTACAAAATTATTTGAAAATCGGCACTTTTGGAGGAGAAGATTTTAGAAGTTTTTTTAAGGTTTCACTTTAGCCATTTAAGGCAAAATAGCCTAAAAGTGGAAAACATTGTGGAAAAAGGAGAAATTGCTCGTTTTGAGCAATTTCTTCTTTTGTCACAATGTTTTCAAAAATCCATCTGCGGCAGAGGCGTCAGAAAGTGTCTATATGAGGGAAAGGGTTAAAGAATCTGATAAAGGATCACCCAAGGAACATTTATACAAAATTATTTGAAAATCGACCTGACATTTTCGGAGGAGAAGATTTTTTAAGATTTTGATATAGACATTTAAGGCAAAATAGCCCCGCCTCCTGAAGGCCATAATTTTTGACCAATTAATATGGCTTCAAAGATTCTGACAGAGGTTGATCCAAGGAACATTTCTACAAATTCATTTGAATCAGCTGCATTTTTTGGAGGAGAAGAATTTTAAAGTTTTTTCTTTTGGTTTGCCATGGAAACCAGAATCTTGCATGAATCCAAAAAGTTGAAGGATTTTAGGAGAGAACATTGAGAGGATGCTTTTCATGAAGTTTCATCCCAATTGGCCAAGTGGTTAGGGAGAATAAATCGTTTGAAGCAAAATGTTGACACACGCACGACGGACAATTCGCCATGACAAAAGCTGGACTGACTTTTGTGGAGCTAAAAATCTTGATGATAATGGTGTTGCTAGATAAGAATGGAAATAGGGATCATAACATATTTTTAGCCTAAATATAGCACATATTTAGTGAAGCTTGGTAAATAACAACAATACTTACTTTCAAAGCATATTCTTTTCCACTTGCATTGTCTTGAGCCACAAACACAAATGCAAATCCACCTAAAATGGAATAACAGTAAAAAGGGGAACTAGAATTTAGACCAGGTGTGAAACTACATTTAGATTGAACAAGATAAAAGAGCAAGTTGACCCATATTCGTTTAACTCATATATCATGAGCCATAATATGGTGTCTGGGATTTTGTGTTAAATCACAAACACTGTTGTGTCCTCTTGTGTCAAATTAAATGCTGTATATGGTTAGAACAATATATAGCTGTTATATTTTAAATGACAAAATAGTTTTAAGCTTTAAATAAATAGTAGTGTGGGTTTTAAATTATATTGTTAGTAACACAGGCACCACAAAATAAATCATGTTTATGAAGCTCAGTTGGCTAGTTGAACTTTTTAAGAACTATTGTACATTTTCACCACCTTTATTTGGAATTATTTCAATAAATAAATGGTTTACTTTACTTAGTGAATAATTTAATAGTATACAATAAGATGAAGAATGATGTAACAGGACAAACAAGCAAATTCAGAGAATTATGGTCAGGGTCAAGGTCACAAGGTCAAAATTGGTATTGATGGAAAGGGGTTGTCACAAGGAATACACATGTGAAATATGAAAGCAGTACCTATTACGGTTCAGAAGTTATGACCAAGGTTAAAGTTTTTGTGACAGCGTGACGGAGGGACTGACGGACTGACGAATGAGATTTAATGTCCCCGACGTTTTACTTCGTAAAGCGGGGGACAATAAATGACGTTACTGGACACCAAAGACTGCACTTCATATAAGTTTGTTTAAGTGTTTAACAGGACACGAAAGAAAAAAACTAAACAAATTACATTTTATGATTTATAAAAGTACAAACATATTCCATTCCCCCCCCAGTGAAATCTGAATAAAAAATTCTTCATAGTGAACTAAATAGGTTTATCACATAACTTGCACTCCAGGAGTGACATAAATATCATATGTAACTAGTTACATAAATAGCCGACTCACAGCACGTACGTGACGTCACTCCAGTGTGACGTCACTTTAAATGACAGCATATTGTTTACAATTGTTCAGAATTTCGGCATTTATTAAAAATATTGCTTAAAGAGAATAAATCTCGATAAATGAAATTTTATAAGTGCCTTGTTGCTAATTTTGTATAAAATCAAAAGGTTATTGATAGAGACTATTCTTTACAGTGGAAGTATGCATTAGAACTTCGGGGTGAACTTCAGTCACTTTTTATATGAGGGCGAAGAAAGATGGATTTAAAGATTGAAAACAATCTTTTTATGGAGTTATGTGATAAATAGAATCTTACATTCGTGCTTATTTGATATTGTTTTTATGAAACCCGTCGACTGAAACGAATATGACGCTCGGCAGAGCCTCGCGTCATATTATTTCAGTCGACTCGTTTCATAAAAACAATATCAAATAAGCACTCATGTAAGATCCTCTATTTACAAACATCTCTGGACAATTTTAATAAAGAAATAAAAAGCAACCATGCATTGAGATACATTAGACCCAAATTGGCGTTGTGGATGAAACAAAGTTTCAAAGTCTTACAGTTTCATTTTCAAGCTGCCGTTTTGTCACACTCTTGTAGTAAAACAGCTGTAACTGTCATAAATTGTTGCGAGAGTTAATATCGCATACGGAACAGCCAATATTACGTTTCCTCCTACTAAGGTGATAGACGAAGCATTTTATAATTTAAAAAAAATAATGTGATGTAACACAAAGGACACCATTTTCATACAAGATATTTTGAAACTGTATCAAATTAAATCTACCTGTCCCAGAACAACGTGTTTACGATATTAACCCTTTCCCACATACAACAAACCTGCATCAGACGACTTTAAATTCATCAAGTCATATATATAGAAAATCTCTATCAATGATGGTATGATTACTGAATCGAGTTGAAATTATTGTGGCAACCGGAGAAATTGCTCATTGTTAGCAAATTCTCCAATTGCCATGTTAATGTTGAGCAGTGATTTCAAAATTTGTATGCTGCAGAGGCGTCAGAAAGCATCTATATGTGGAAAAGATTTAACAACTGTAGTTATCACGTGATTGTAATGCAATGAAAATATGGTTATCGGTCCAGGTTTCATGTTTTGATGTAACTGGGTGGACATATTTCATTACATCACTTTCCAAGATTTTACATAGAAACAAAATCGTATAAATGTCGCCCTGTTAAATCTTAAGTTATATTTGCAAATAATTTGTTAAATTATTATTTCACACATATATCAGTTTGCAGGCTTTAAATAAAAAGGAAAACAGTTTGTTTGGGTTTTCAAAAAACACTCCCATGCATTTGTCAGGAAGGACACTTTGAAAGTGCCCAAGAAAAGCATAAATGAAATGAAATTAACAGTTCTTTCAAAAGTCAATGGCATATCGTTTAATAGATTTGTTTCTAACAATTTATGATATGATGTTTAACTATATAACACAAACTTCTTCAAATACAAGAGAGTAAATCATGATTCTGTGATGTAACACAAATTCCCGGACACCATATTATGGCTCATCTTCATCAAAACTAACCAATCAAAGAGTGATTTTAACCAAAGATTTTAATTGTCAATCACTTAGTTTTGACAACCCTGAATACCAATTCTACAATTTTGCTTTATAAGCCATAAAAACACCATCTTAAACCTACTTATTTTACAAATATGGTGAAACTAGCTATTAGCTTATATAAATCACCTTCAATGTCTGCGATATCGATATTGGGAAGTGGTTGTTATTTTCACGAGGTTAACACTTTCTCACATACAACAGAAGACTTTGATAACATTGGGAACATCTCTATCAATGAAAGTATAAATAATTAAAAGAGTTGAATCATTGTGAGCAATTTCTCCTTTTGCCACAATGTTTTCATGTCGTCTGCTGCAGAGGCGTCAGCAAATATTTTTAATCATTTTTATGTGGGAAAGTAGTTTTTACGTTGGCAAGTGTTTTTGTGTGGGTAAGGGTTTACCAATGTTCATAGTGGTAAGAACCTTGATGTGTGTGTGTGTGACCTGCATGATGATCCAGATACACGTTACAGTTTCCTCAAAGTATTGGTCAAAATAAACTCAAGCCGTCAAGGTCCTTTTCTAAAAAATGCATTAAATGGATTATCTGGACAGTATATCCAATTATTGATAACACCCAGGATTGAAATTGTTAATTGTTAAGAATAAAATATACAATTACAACCTGTCAGGATATATGTGAGTACACACTGTCATTTAAAAAAAAAAGGGAAATATAAGACTAAGAGAGAATCAATACCTTCTGCAATCTTCTTTTTCACTCGCAGTTTCTGGGAACCGAGTTCAACTGTTTGTCCCACAAAGTCGTTTTCCTCTCGATTACCCGAGCCTCCACTGATGTATCCAAGCGCAGACTTGAAAAAGTCAGTCATGATTTTGGAAAACTGCGATAAAATGTCATTTATTATGCCAGTGAACCTGGCGTATTCACATCTCTGACGTCATGTTGAACTGTCAACAAGGAGTTTGATGTCGTAAAAGACTGGTTCCCCGACACGAAATCTGAAATAATTCAAACACAAAAATTAATTTAATTTTCATTGAAACAGTCATTGTGTACAAATTAAAGCGATTTATTTTCGTATCAAAAATTACGACAGCAACATGTTTCATACAAAAGGGAAAGCACCACGAATGTTTTTAAACATTCATACTAGGAAGTTGTCTCTCTTTGACCATTAACTAGCGGATTAAACACTTTTGAGAGAACATTTGCTATTTTTCAACAACATTTTAACTGAAGGCATATATATATCAAAGTTCTTCTTATTTCCGAGACAATACTTTTATGCATAAAACAATTTCAAAGGAGGCAACACTAGAATATCATAATATGAGTATAGGTGCTACCTATTTCGGGTAAACATTTATTAACTTTTGTAATTCCCTGTGAATTGCAGTTAGCCCCTTGCTTACAGCACGATTTTATTGTTATTTACGTCAATTACGAGTCCTACCGACCTAAGCAAAGAAAATAAAAATCATCATCAGGTTAAGCTTATATTTAACTTTAAATTATAGCCAAGATTTTACATCCATGAAAATATGATGACAGGTACAACAAATAATCAACTTGCCCTTCATAAAGTACTTCAAATAAAACGATTCCATAATTCACGGGACTACATTTGTGACAAGCCAAACTAACGTTTCCTATAATTTCTGTCGTTTTCCTTTCGGTTCATTTAGTTTAAACTTATTTATTTTACATCGATTGTGAAACAAAAGAAAAAAAAATCCCAAAGTCAGGACCCGCTCATCACGGGACTCGAACCAGGGATCTTTGATACAAGAGGCCGACGCTCTACCTCTGCACCACTAATAGAATGACGTCATATAACAGGAATTTGGATTTATAACTTCCAGAATGTCAAAGGTGGTCAAAAAACCCTTACGAGTTTTATTTGAACTCGTTTTAGAAATAGACGACGAGGGTTATTAAACGGAAATTATCTCACATAAAATTACTTGTGTCCGTTCCTTTATCGAGTACGTATTATCATATTTAATTATTTCCTCTAAAAGTTTTTTTTGTTTCGATATTTTCTTCTCATCCAATCAAAACGTAGCAGAATCGTGACTGTATCGAAAAATTCACTCTGGACACCCTAACCCTAACCCTGGAAAGACGGTATAGCAAAGTTTTGCAAAGTTCATACACATCACCTATTGACGGGAAACATCGCCGGCTTCGCCGTCGATTTGTTTACCCGTATAATCCTATCCACGGGAACAGGTAGGCCTTCAAGTTGGCTTTGATCACAGCGTGGATCAAGATCTGACGGCGCATAAACACCAGTCTGATAAGGACCTACACTGTTCACATCTTATTTAAGCTTGTTAGAAGCTCCTGTCAACGTGTGTAGACTGTGATAAGACGGAGCAAATGTAAAGGCTGATATGAACCTACACCGTTGATAAATACTATCTTGTATCTTTTCCGTTTGACCGGTTCAATTATAAGCCTTAAAGTGAATTAAACCCCATGTTTTCTAATAACGTCTGCTCCCTTTTCCAAACTAGTCTAGATTATTTTAAAAATCCTACACACAAAACTACGATTAATAGGGAAAGATCCGTTTCCTGCGCTGACGGTTAAAATGTTATCAACTTCGATGCCCTATGGCACAAGGAAAATGTCCGTGAAATCATTTCGAAAGCAGATCAACACTTTCAAAGGAGAATATTTTCAAGGTTTGCACCATATGCGTTTAAGGAATACGAATCCCCCTTTAATCATTTTCTTCATGCATACGCATGATGACGCCGCAGCAGCAGATGATTTTTGAAAAAAAATTGACAAAAAGAGAAATTGCTCATAATGACTATATTGCTTTAATATACTTTTAAAGAGAGTTTTCACATTTCTGACTAAACGTTTTCAAAGTCGTTTGCTTCCGATTTGTTTTACGTTGGAAAGTGGGGTTTCAGTTTTTATAAGATGCAATTAAATAAATGACACCATGTAAATTTATACTTTTTATATGCATCTTTTAATTAAATAAATGACACCATGTAAATTTGTTGGATATCAGTTCTGTCGAGCAATTCACACTTACCGTGACCAGCACTGTACAGCAATATATACAGCTTCTTTAATAGATTGATATTTAATCGAATTAGACTGTATCTTATGTATTGATAATTCACGGCAATGAATGAGATCTAATGTGTTGTAGGACGCATCACTGCTCGATACTTCTTGGTGAATAGGCTTTGATATAAATAGGCTTTGATATACTCGCCGCGTCTAACAGAAAAGGGAACTGATGCCCGTGGAAACAGACTAATGATAAAATATCAAATTCCTGGTGCAGCGGGTATTATAACAGTATTGATATTACAACTCACTTGCACATTGAATTTAATAAGAGGACATACTTTTATAAAATAGAGTATAGCTGACAAACAGGCCTAACAATTAAGAATACAGTGTGGGAAAATACGAAACAGGTCTGAACAAGCATTTCCCTCTTTCCAATAACGCTTCAAACTCTTTTTGAAAATCGCTCCATCAGAGGTAGCTCGTTATTCAGTAGACGTTTTTTTTCTCAAGCAAACGCCTTTGAAAATATCATTTAAGGTAAAACGATTAACCCTTTCCCACTTACAGACGCATTTTGATGCATATTTATAGTTTTTACTTTTTGCTTTCAAAGTCGACTGCTGCAAATTTGTTGCATGAGAGAGAAAGTGTTCATAAACAAACCCAGAGAAAGCAAAGCGTACATGTCATTAAAAAAGTTGAAGTTTATAAGTCATTGATTAAAATGTGATAAGTTTAAGCCTGCAGCCGACAAACGGTTATACACCTTTCCAAAGAGCAGAAGTATCTTTTTTTCGAGGGGCTTTCTATGAAGATGGAGGGATGTGTTTGAAAGACAAGTTCATAAATAATGTAACAGCGGCGCTGCTTGACACAAGTCAATATAAAGTTTTATCCTTTTTCCGATTTACAACATATACGCAGCAGACGACTTTGAAATCACTTATTTGAAAAAAATGTCGAACCTCCCCCAAACGAAATTATATCATTGAAAACACTGTGGCAACTGGAGATATTGCTCATCAAGCAATTTCTCATGTTGTCATCATGTTTAAAAAAGCCGTCTGCTGCAAATACGTCTGCTAGTGGGAGAAGGATAACGGACAAAAACGTTGTAAGTTGTTCAGGGATGTTCAATAAATAGTTGACAACATCCCATAACCACATATTACGTTTGTATCTTAACAGTCTTGACTCATCGGAGAGGGAAGGCCACTGTTTGGTGAAAACACCATAGATTAATTTTTATGTTTTTTTTTTTGTATTATCTTCTGGGAAAACATTTTGATGTCCTTACTTGTAAATAAGATCGGAGACTTAAAGCATTGTTAGTGTATGTTTGCTACAGAGACAAATCACGTTTTGCTGCTCACAAAAAAATACAAGCTGAAGATTAAACTTATTTGGTTAGTCTCCCAGGTAACATAATGTCATAAACCGAATGTTTTAGACATTTTACATACTGTCATAAACCAAATGATTAAAACATTACTACCAGGTAACAAAATGTTATAAACCAAATGATTAAAACATTTCTACCAGGTAACAAAATGTTATAAACCAAATGATTAAAACATTTCTACCAGGTAACACAATGTTATAAACCAAATGATTTAGACATGTTTACCAGTTAACAACATTTCATAAACCAAATGATTTAGACATGTTTAGAAGGTAACAAACTGCCATAAACCAAATGATTTAGACATGTTTACCAGGTAACGAAATGTTATAAACCAAATAATTTAGACATGTTTACCAGTTAACAAAATTTCATAAACCAAATGATTTAGACATTACTACTTGGTAACATAATGTTATAAACCAGATGATTTAGACATGTTTACAAGTTAACAAAATTTCATAAACCAAATGATTTAGACATTTCTCCTATGTAACTTAATTTTATACACTAAATGATTTAGACATTTCTTCACAAATATACGAAAATGTTTTCTACCGACTTGATTCAACTTTAGAATACTGTAGTAGTATGTATACACTATTTTGTATAGCATGAAAGTTGAATATCTAACTTGGTTCCCAGGTAACATGATACTATAAACCTGATGTTTACGACATTTGATTACAGTAATATCAGGGCGCTTCATGAATAATTGACCATCACTACCGATTTTATTTATCCTTACACAGATATTCAGTTGTAATGCTATCCGTGCAAGAAGGGGAGTTTTTTCTACGATTTTAATGTATTTGTTAAAACCCGACCCGAGATCGAACCGTGGTCTCTCGCTTCAAAAGCCGACGTACTAACAAACTACATCATGAGTAAGGTTAGCTGTGCCAGTCGATCTATGATCAGATTCTGTATTTTAAACAATAGAGGAAGTCCGGATTTCCCAATAACCCTTCTCAACATACAGCATACAACAACACTGCAGCCTTTGGAAACATCTAGACAACATATATGTAAAAGCTCTATAAATGAAATTATTATTGAAAACATTGTGACAAAATGAGAATTAGCAGATTATGAGAAATTTCTCTTTTCACCACGAGGGGGCACCGGTTAATATATAATCAATCAGACAATCGTCTGTATACAAGTTATGTGAATCGTCTGTATACAAGTTATGTGAATCGTCTGTATACAAGTTCTGTGAATCGTCTGTATACAAGTTATGTGAATCGTCTGTATACAAGTTATGTGAATCGTCTGAGTACATTTTTAACACCCCCTTCATTACCAACCCTTTTCCCTATAACTACGTTTTAGAATTACGTTTACCCCATTTCACTAATAAAAGACAGTATACAAGGTAAATTTTCAAATACATAACACTCAGCGAACTGTATTTAAAATAACAAACGATGCGAAAATGACATACATCTGTCTTAAAACAATCTTCTATTTGGAAATCTAAATGACCCGTCCCGCTAAGGAAATTGATAACCGGTTAGAGAGGTATTTTAAACCTTCCCCATGTAAAACAAATCTGCAGCAAACGACTTTGAACACATATAGAAATCTAGGTATAACAAATCTATATAAATAAAAGTATACTCATTATATAGAGTTGAAGCCATCGTGGCAAAAGGATAAATTTCTGGTTCTAAGCAATTTCTCCCTTTGCCAAAAGATCTTCTGCTACAGAGGCGTCAAAAAGCGCCTGTATTTAGGAAAGGATTAATACATTTAGTCGAACTATTTACGATATTGAACATTTGTGAACATTTGTCATCTATGATACATAATGCTATACGATGGGGACATGTTTCGGGATTGTTTTTGGAATATTTTTCTTTAACTTGGTACTATCAGCAAACGGTAATGTATATTTTATATTAACCCTTTCAGCGCCGAATTGTTTAAAGTAAGACTATTCCATGTTCAAACTCGGACGACTCTATTTTCATGTTATAGGATTATAACTGACAGCCAAACAATGCAGAGTTCAGGTGAGACAGCTCGTTACGAGCTGACTCACCTGAATCTGCATTGTTTGCAAAAAGCTCAATATTGCCTTTGGCGCCGAAAGAGTTAACTGGAAAATGATGGACAGTTAACATGAATGACTTATACGCTAACGTTAATAATAAAAAAATGACGTTTTATGGTAATTCGGATGTAGTTTGTGTGAGTTTGGGATGGATGGGCGGACATTACACATCTTTATGGGCTTTTTGCGTGAGGGATGTAAGAAAATGAATACATGAATATGATATATGCTGATAGAGAGCACTGACGTAACTGGTGAAACTATGCACCCTGTCATGAAACTGTGCCCCCTGTCATGAAACTATGCTCCCTGTCATGAAACTATGCACCATGTCATGAAACTATACCCCCTGTCATGAAACTATGCACACTGTCATGAAACTATGCCCATGTCATGAAACTATGCACCCTGTCATGAAACTATGCCCCCTGTCATGAAACTATGCACCCTGTCATGAAACTATGCCCCCTGTCATGAAACGTTATCAGCTGAACGGCGATTAAACAGGCTTCGCAGATCACAGTTGTAACACAATATCCACACTTCGCTGTATCAATGTGGTAGCCTATAAATGCTTTAAAAAACCGTAGCCATTTAATATTTTCAAACCTTTCACAGCTTTCACATGTTCCTCCAATCAATTTGGGCGGAACTGTGCCTTTACTTGCCACTGCTCGAATTATGTCAGTTGTGATGTAACTACCGGAAGATGCCCGAGAGGATGCGCACCTGGTTGGGATGGCGATTCTTGTCAGAGAGGTAAGTAGTCTTGTATATTAATCCATTATACTTTTCATCATACTTCACACTTGCAACAAACGGTTCTGCAAAACATCTACTCAAAGCTATGAACAAATCTCAAGCAATAACACAATAATATTTATAGAAGAGAGTTCTATTGCACGGTAAGATGTAGAAAACAGCTTATTTTGATCAATTTCTCATTTTGCAACATTGTATTTTATATTCGTCTGATACATATACTACTATTCGTAAACTGAATCTGCATGTGAGTAATTGTAAAGGTTAATGGTGATGAGATAGTTCATATTATATGACTAATGTAAGATATGTAAACACTTTGACCCATACAGGGGCGTAGCTTGGCAATAATCAATGTGTAGGCCGTCTCATGAGAAAAATCAACATTGTGGACTCTGCGTAAAGTATAGACCCGGATCAGCCTAAGTATGCCACACAGGCGTACCCGGATATACACTTTTCTTCTCCTGTGGATTTTCTGTTTCTGGAATCACTACTCTATCTATCCCCCCTTAGACGGAATGTGTCGGCCGGATCAGTCTGTGCGGACAGCGCAGGCTGATCTGGTCGATACATTACGTAGATGTGTATCGCCGCAGCTGCATTTTGGGGCACTTTAAAAAAAATGTGTAGGCACGTGCCTACAGTGCCTAAAGGGAGCTACGCCCCTGCCATAGTTCTATTCAGATTTCGTCACGGAACTCCGTTCTTGAATTCTGAATCATGCATAGCGACAATGGATCACGTAGACCTACCATACTGACATTTACCATAGTTTTATGTGTTTGCTGTTTCCACTGCTCACACATTACTAATATCAATTTGTTAAATAGTATGGACACCTGTGTAGATTCTGATATGACAATAGGACGTACAGGCTGATCTGAAAATACAATACAACACAATACAAATGCTAACTTGTATCCTTTCCAACAGACGAGCTCTGTGAACATGGCTGACGATTTGGGACCTAATTGATTCCGTTAAAGGATGATATTTGAATTAGTGTAAAACGAATGGAGCTCTTCTTATTTTTCTGTCAGACGATGCATTTATCACTTAGTAACATGTAGACGGACAGTACAGGCTCTTGTGAGACTCTGCAGCAGACTCTACTTTGTACGCAGACGCATTAATACCATTAATCGGTAGACGCGGCTCACTTGTTATAAAACATATTAGTAAACAATTTTACTTTCGCGACAAATTACTTTTAAGTCAAAGGAAATGATTTGGCCTTCGAAATCTGTATTTCGAAGTCGGATTGTTGTATAAAAAGATTGACTAAGCTCATGTATTTTTTCTTGTGCAGAGAATGTCGCTTACAATCGGGAAACAAGACAGAAAGACGGCAAAGATCCGCTCAACCAATCACATCTAGCCGTCGACGATGATGTCACATCCTGTTCCATGACAAAACCAGCAGTGCCCGGATGGTGGTCTGTGACGTTACAGAATACAACTGTTATAAATACGGTGAAGTTATTGACGGGTAATTATTTTAAGTGATAACCGGAACGTTTCTCCGATATAATTATTTTGGAGACATCTATCTTCGAACAATCTGCTGTAAATACTAAAACATCTGGACAATTTGAAATACATACTTTGATGCAGAGTCGTAAAACATTGTGGGGAAAGGTCAAATTACTGGTTATGCAATGGCACTACGACTGACGATGTTGGCAGAATAGCCATAGCATCAGTACTGATAATTTACCTAGGAAACGCCTAGATATGACTGAAATACTGTAAAACGCGGCGTTGATCAATTCTACCTTTGCCATGATGATTTCAAGATCTCGTTCAGAGACATGTATTACATTCTATTTAGGATAACAATTTATATGTATTGTAAATCGCTGTTAATCTTTGTCACATGCTATTGGTATTATTGGAAACCGCCAGGATTTGGAGTAACAGTTTTCCAAGGGACACAATGTGTCGTCTGAAAGTAGACATTCAAATTAACAAAGTCCGAGCATGGCGGATCATTCCGCAAACGGACAGACATACTGACAGACGGTTTATACTTATTGCCCGAGTGTCATGCAACCGACACACACAGTACCACGCAAAATTCTAATTCCTGGAATTATTCGAACAATGCAAACATTAGATTAGAACCATGATTTCAAAGATTCGTTGTGTAATGGTATGCCAGCGCAAGAAAGTACGCCATCATACAATGCGGTTTGCTCTACGAAAACCAACAGTAAGGAATTTGCAACGAGTGTAGCTTTACATTAACCTTGGACTGATGCCAATTAGACATAGAAGGATTCAATAAAGTTATGCCACACTGTTACACACTTTTCACACGTGTGATAATTACGTTAAGGTTGGTATTCCTTCTACATCGCTCAGATAACGTTGATCGTTATTTCATTTATAAAACGGTCTCGTTTTCGTATTCTTTATTTACTATATTTCTATTACAGGCAAGGATTCAAACATCAATGGGTGGAAAGTATATGCAGGGACAGAAGATAAAATATTTTCCATGACCTTGTGTGCCACAGTTCGTTTCCATGGTATCGGTGCCCTCTTGGAGTGCGATATGCCAATTATAACAAAATACGTGATGGTGGTGAACCGAGTGGGTCCCGTGACAATCTGTGATGTAGGGGTATATGGTAAGTGTGTAACTAAATTAGTAATTAAAGTAAGGGAATATTTAATTGAAGATGTGCTACTGGGAAACCAACATTTATTCGGTTTGTTTGATCAATTTCAACAATTTGTCATTTTTTATCACGGCGCATGTTACCAGTTCTTCTGGTATATTTATATTTAGATTCAGTTGTAATGCTAATACCACCATCCTGAGCCAGGGAGGTACAGCCATTACTAACATCTTTAAAGTCATTTGTATGATCAGGCCGGAGATCAAACATGTAATCTCCACCCAGGACGCTGTATCATTGCTACGATGAGGCGGGCGACAGTTAACCGGGTACTTGGGACAAGTGCTGATAAGATCCTACTGCATTTCCATACTATATATATTAAGTTTTTAACCGGTTTTAAGAATTCTCTAAAAACTTGTGTGACTAATTTGCGAACAGTGTAGTACTTGATCAATATGCGCAGACGTTTTTAGTTCTAAACATTCAGACTGGGTTTCACAGAGCGCTGCTAAATCATATTAAACCACGATCATCCCAGCTTGCAGTATTTCTAGGATATCATGCCACATAAAGTTTGACACAAAGGGATCCTTCCCGCACATTGACTTGTCGCGGTTAATGGACCGATTTTGAATGTCTATGTAAACTGGCGTTTTTCAGAATGAACATGCGGTTGAATATACAATATAATAAGTGTAGAAATTGTACAAACTGAACGGTACAAGTCAATATCTCCCTTAATGCAACACACGTCGAACTTTTCAGAATATTTTCTTAGTAATATTGTGTGTATCAGCCTGTGTAAACTAAACTTAGTACACACACTGCTAACGGTTTCCCTGGTTTTGTTTCATTTCTTTCTTCATTTAGCGTGTAGCAGGTACTGGTTTGTTTAAACTCTTTCTTCATTTAGCGTGTAGCAGGTACTGGTTTGTTTCAACTATTTCTTCATTTAGCGTGCAGCAGGTACTGGTTTGTTTCACTTCTTCTTCATTTAGCGTTTAACAGGTACTGGTTTGTTTCAACTCTTTCTTCCTTTAGCGTGTAGCAGGTACTGGTTTGTATCAACTCTTTATTCATTTAGCGTGTAGAAGGTACTGGTTTGTTTCAACTCTTTATTTCTTTAGCGTGTAGTAGGTACTGGTTTGTTTCAACTCTTTCTTTCTTTAGCGTGTAGTAGGTACTGGTTTGTTTCAACTCTTTATTCATTTAGCATGTAGCAGGTACTGGTTTGTTAAAACTCTTTCTTCATTTAGCGTGTAGCAGGTACTGGTTTGTTTCAACTCTTTCTTCATTTAGCGTGTAGCAGGTACTGGTTTGTTTCAACTCTTTCTTCATTTAGCGTGTAGCAGGTACTGGTTTCTTTCCACCCTTTCTTCATTTAGCGTTTAGCAGGTACAAGTTTGTTTCAAATCTTTCTTCTTTTAGCGTGTAGAAAGTACTGGTTTGTTACAACTCTTTTCTTTCATTTAGCGTGTAGGAGGTACTGGTTTCTTTCCACTCTTTCTTCCTTTAGCGTGTAGCAGGTACAGGTTTGTTTCAACTATTTCTTAATTTAGCGTGTAACAGGTACAAGTTTGTTTCAACTCATTCTTCATTTAGCGTGTAACAGGTACTGGTTTGTTTCAACTCATTCTTCATTTAGCGTGTAACAGGTACTGGTTTGTTTCAACTCTTTCTTCATTTAGTGTGTAGCAGGTACAGGTTTGTATCAACTCTTTATTCCTTTAGTGTGTAGCAGGTACTCGTTTGTTTCAACTCATTTTCATTAAGCATGCAGCAGTTACTGGTTTGTTTAAACTCTTTCTTCATTTAGCGTGTATCAGGTACTGGTTTGTTTCAACTCATGCAGCAGGTACTGGTTTGTTTCAACTATTTCTTCCTTTAGCGTGCAGCAGGTACTGGTTTGGTTCGGAATGTGATAAGGCGTGTAACTGTGCGGATCCAAAAGAAGTATGTGACGTCGATACCGGAGCATGTTCGTCTGGGTGTCAGGCAGGGTGGAGTGGAAATGACTGTCAAACAGGTAAATACATAATTTTATCTATCGCGATTACAGTGAAAATCTCGACAATTTGCCGCAATGTATAATTTGATCAGTCCGAGATTAGTGAATGTAAATCATTGAGGTAATCCATGACATTTATTCTGATTTATATCATTTTTTTACAATTGTTAGTCGCATATTTTAAGCGCAAGTTCACTAAAATATGTGTTATATAGGTTTTTTCTGGACTAACCACCCATACTACCGGTAAACCGTAACGGGCGAAAACGCTTTGAGAAGCACACACATGCACATCAAACAGGGGGAAAACAGGGAGAATTGTCAATGAAATATAATACTTTGTGAATTGACTTATTGAGAAGGTTTAAGAGAAACTTCTAATTTTAGTCAAATGATATTACACTCCTAACCAAATCTACGTGTACTGACATACTAACACGAATGTAATGTAATGTGAGTCAAATCAGCACACAAACGACCTTCATGACTTTGCCACCAGGAGAGACTTCAGTGTGCATAACCGTGTCATTCAAACATATTATTGGGTTATTTAGAAATGGCATGACTTCAATATCATCATACAAGCACGTGGATTTTACCAAATCTTTCTAAAACTGATCAAAACTATAAAGTCTCATTGGAATGGCCCACATACTGGACAATCGAACACCAATCGGCATACTTGCATGCATTTAAAACAAATATATACGCGTAGCAAAAGTTAGCCCTTCGACTGGAATAGGTTCATCTCACTAGGAGTGTTGTATGCTTACAGGTTGTCGGAACCATTATGGAGAAAACTGTAAATATCCGTGTGGTAAATGCGAAGATTACGCGGCATGCAATAAAACAAACGGTGCATGCCCAACCGGATGTCAGGCAGGCTGGAGAGGCGTTTATTGTACAGAGGGTATGTTACATTAATCTATCAGATAATTCGGATAATCATATCTCCGATTCTTGATATTTGAAACATTTATTTGAATTAGATTAACGATTTACAAACATTAAGTTAAGAACATGACAGGATCGGGGAGCTAAGCCAACGAACTTGATTCATCATTCCTAGATTCCAAAACTTTGAGGACGTGTCCTTTGCGATCATTTTAAATTGGTTTCGATTGTTCTTTTGGAATGCGGAGAAACAAATAGTATTTACATGTTTATAGCATATGTCAATTTGAAAACCATTTGCTTTAATTTATGTCTTCATGTTCAGAATGTGATGACCTGACTTATGGAAAGAATTGCGATCATGTATGCGTGAATTGCCATGGTGACGAGTCATGTGACAGTTCGACTGGTAGATGCAATTACGGGTGTTTAGCAGGCTACAAGGGAGATACATGTGATCAAGGTAATATTGATAAATCTTACAATAGGACAATAATTTTATTTTCGTAAACTGTACAGTTTCTTGTCATTTTGACAATATATAAACAAATTATAATTAAAACAAACATAATATATACACAAATTACTATTAACACACACATAGAAAAAAGAAATATATATAGCCTCGAATACATATAGTCAGAAATAATAGCATGAATATCAACATGGACCATTTTAAGACGTTTCATTTACTCCTATTACCGTATTGACGACCAGCTCAGATCAAGACGAAGCAGCTTTGATTCGCAAATTGGTCTTAATCTACACTGGTCACAATTGCCCGAGTTTTCCCAGAGCGTCGCTCAGTTATGTATCCTAACAATAAATAAGAAGCGAGCAATTTTGACCATGGACAGACTATGTGCTATGTTTATAAATCAGCTATAAAGTAGCTATATTATCTTTTTAATTTGCTCTCACTCAGTTGTGTAGCAATAAGCGCGTTCGTCTCGTGATAATGACATGGGCTCGATTCCCGGTCGAGTCATACCAAAACACTTGGCTGTAATGTATTCACTCTGATTTCAATGTTAAATGAACAATGCACTTTCTTCCTGTGCTATCATAACACTGACTGTACATATAAACATGTATTTAAGGCTGTTCTAAAGGATCGTTCGGAGAGAATTGTAACTTCAAGTGTAATAACTGTGCAAATGACATGACCTGTGACCCTAAAACCGGAGAGTGCCAAAACGGATGCGCAGTCGGTTGGGAGGGTGTATTCTGTACACAAGGTGAGTTTATTTACCAATTGAACCACATCACAATGAAATATACATTCAGGAGGTTGTGACTAGCGACGATTCAGATCAGTTAGCGCCGTAACGCAGTCTGATCAGATTCTTCTCTTTTTGTCATCTAGTCGTATTTTAAGTATAATAGTAACATAAAGCATGTCGATAATTACAGGTATTCGTCTAACGTGGCATAAATAACGCTTTTCCTGCCGATTTCCTGAAACTGGTTCTACTTCGTCCATAACATATTTATGAATATAAATGAAGTAGTCTGTACTAGGAATAATAATAATAATAATATCTTTATTCTTTGAAGGTAACATCTAAGACACATACAGACAATTTAACAATGACTATACATATCTTATTTTCATATGGCCTTCAATAATATTATAACACACACAAACATTACATTTAACAACATAATAATAATAATAATAATATAATAATATATAATAATAATAATAATAATAATAATATATAATAATAATAATAATAATACTTTATTTTACGAGGGTAAACACAGTTAGTATACACTAATCTTCCCTGAGGCCCTCAGATACATCAAATGGAAAAGTAACATACAAACATGAATACAACAACTATGCTATTATGAGCATGAAGCAAAATTCATACAATTACGTCATTCATATACAAGAAACAACACTCAAGTAACTTTTTAAAGAACAAAAACAATGTCAATCATTTTTAGTTAAGTTAGCATGATTTAATAGATAATCCTTAATTTTTTCTTTAAATGTATTAAGGCTTGGAGTATTACGTATTGATTGTGGCAAACTATTCCATAAAATCGGACCAGAATAGCTAAATGATTTTTTGTATAGTTCTGTTTTCACTTTTGGAACCTTTAAATTGAGATTTGTAGCATTCCGAAGTGTATATGTGTTATTTTCAGAGACAAAATTAAATTTATTTACCAAGTATGATGGTGCATCTTTCTTCAAACTTTTAAACAGAAGAAGATATTTATGGTATTTAATTCTATCCTCAATTTTCATCCATCCTAGTTCTTTGAATAAGGGCCCAGATGGTGAAAGGGGGTCTTGGTCTAGTATTAATCTTACAGCCCTTTTTTGAAGTTTTAGAATACGATTTAGTCCAACCTTGGAACAGTTTCCCCAAGTTACGCAGCAATAATCAATAAGTGGTAGAATGTAACCTGTATAGAACAATTTCCTTGATTCAAGATTTAGAAACTGCTTAATTTTAGAAAGGAGATAAATACGAGATGAGACTTTAGAGCAGACTTGGTCTAATTGATTTGCCCAGGTAAGGTGAGGGTCGATTGTAATTCCCAGTAGTTTTTCATGTGAAGAGTTCTGAAGAACAGCAGAATTTATCATTAGAAAAAACTCTTCACTTTGGGATGAGACCTTTTGTCGAGTTCCAACAATCATACTTTTAGTTTTTTGACAGTTTATGAACATATTATTATTGGTACACCATTTTTCAACTTCATATAAGTCTGCCTGTGCCTTTAATTGCAACTCACTTATTGTTTTTCCTGATATGTGCATTGTTGAATCGTCGGCATACATATCAGTATTACAGTTTTGAATACTTAATGGTAAATCATTTATATATAAAATGAATAGAAGAGGTCCCAAAATGGAACCTTGAGGGACTCCATATTTAATAGGCAGTTTATCAGATTTTGTATTGCCTATTTGCACTTGTTGTGTCCGATTACTTAAATATGACTTAAAAAAATCAATTGTTTTTAGACTAAAACCATACATTTGAAGTTTTTGACAGATAATGTCATGGTCAACTACATCAAAAGCTTTTTTAAAGTCTAGAAGTATGACTAGATTTAAATTTCCATTATTCATTTCTTGCAGCCACTTATCAATAATATTTACAAGTGCAGTTTGACAAGAGTGATTTGGTCTAAAACCTGACTGAGCAGGGTGTAGAAGATCATATTTGGACAAAAATTTGTACATACATTTTGAAACATGTTTTTCAATGAGTTTTGAAATTGTTGGTAGAACAGAGATGGGTCTATAGTTAGTAGGAAGGCACTTTTCACCAGCTTTAAAAATTGGTGACACCTTTGCATTTTTTAATATATCTGGATATACACCACTGTCTATTATTCTATTAAAGATGAATGTCAGTGGTGATGATATAATATGGGCACTTACTTTGAGTATTCTTGGACCAATGTTATCATCGCCTGAAGACTTATTGACGTCAAGTTGCATTATTTTCTCAAAAAGCTCATTTATTTTAACAGGTGGAATGATAAAAACTTTGTTTGAGGGTAACCCTTTTTCAACAAAATGTTTTAGCTTGTTTAAATCAGGGTTTTTGGAGGTATTACTATCATTTCTAAGGTTTTGTACACAAGATGTGAAAAAATTGTTAAAAGTATTTGCTACATCTAATGAGTTGTTAACCTTCACATTATTATCTATGAGAAGCTCATATGGTCGTACCTGACTTGAAGGATTAAGACTGTGAATACACTTCCAAAGTATTCTGGGATCTTTAGAGTCTTTAACTAAATTACTGTAATATTTTTGTTTGGATTCAGTTAAAATTTGGTTGGTTCTATTTCTCCAGTATTTATATTTCCCCCACATACCTAACTTTCTAAATTTATCTCTCATCTGCCGTGCATGTATAACTTCCCTAGAGTACCATTCAGGTTGTTTATCTCTTTTTACACGCTTGGTAACTATTGGTGCATGCTTGTTTAGTACATTATTAAAGATATCATACCATAGTTCAATTGCTAAGGATGGATCAGCCTCTAATTCAACAGTATAAAATGGGGCATTTGATAAATCTGTCAAAAAGTCATTTTCATTGAATTTATTAAAATTTCTATATGTTATTGTAGTATGTTTGTGTTTCTTGATGCAAACTTTTTCTTTTCTTTTAATGCATACTGGGAAGTGATCACTTAAAGAGTATTTGGCAACATGTGAATCTTTAACTTTATCTATATCAGTAACATAAATATGATCTATTAATGTGTGAGACTCTTTTGTAACTCTGGTTGGTTCATTTATAATTTGGTGAAAATTAAATGTTTCCAAAATATTAAGCCATTTTTGGGGTGGTTTTTTTGGAGGTAAAAAATCCATATTAAAATCACCCATTAAAATGATATCAGAATTGAACTTCATTGCATTGCTTATCTCAGCCTCAAATTCATCAACCCACTCTATTAGAGATTTAGGGTGTCTATATACAAAACATATTAAAAATGATTTTTTGTGGGGTGGTTTAACCTCAAACCACATGGTTTCAAGACTTTTTACTTCAAGGCTGTTTTTATGCGTGAAAGGTATATTTTCTGAAAAATATACAATCCAGCCACCTCCCCCATCTTTGAGTCTGTCTTTTCTACAAAAGTTGTAATTCGGAATGTCTAGCCATTCATTAGGTGTACAGTCATTTAAAAAAGTTTCACAGAAACCAATTATATCTGGTGGATTTCTAGAATGAAGGAGATTAAATTTAATTTCATCAAACTTATTTTCAATTCTATTTACATTGTGAGAGCTTATCTTAATACCCTTATCATTATCAAAATGATATATTTGGTCATCTTGTATGCATGTTTCCTGATTTATAATGTGAACATTGTTAATTGAATACAGACATGACAAACAAATCAGAAAATATGTAAATATATAAGCTAAATAATAATCAATTAATTTAGACACAGAAAGTGGCAAAGATGTAACATCCACCTCATGGGGAGCTTGACTACTGTTTATAACATTAGTTTCAGAGACTGTCAATTTGGTCACTTTCTTATCTAAATCATCAAGTATCTGGTAATTTATAGATGTCTCAGAGGAACATTTGCATGGATAATTATCACAAATTGAACAAATTAACATGAGAGTGTCATATGGATTTGAAGTGGTGATTTTAGAATCTGGGATGTGTAATGAATTAGATAAGGGTAGGGCTATCTCTTCTTTGCCACCATCCTATCTAGAATACAAATCACACAATTTTTCTTTATGGCCAAAATTAAAACATCTAAAACATTTTAAAGCATTTTCATGTCTACACCTGGAAGTGCTATGTCCATTTTCCCCACAAAGACGGCAGTAATTTAATGAGTTTTCTTGGTGTTTTAACAGGGGAATAACAGAGTTAAGGTTTTTCAAAAACAGAGATGTTCCCTTTTGGGAGAGATGTATTCCATCTGAATGAAATAAAGATGAGTTTACATTCCCATACTGGTCACAAAACTTGTCATAATGATTAACAAAATAGAGATTGAAATAGTCACAGAGTTCTTCCAGTAAATGGTTGAGTGGTTGAACATCTACGTTTCTCCGAGGTGGCACTCCTGATATTATAATCACAGTGTCCTGGTTTGATTCAGCCCTTATGGCATATAGTAGCGATTCATAGTCAGTGTTGATAGTTTGCAGGTCACTTCCACTACTTAGGTCATTACCCCCTACATGGAGAATAATTGTTTTATAGGGAGATAAGTCCATGTTACTAATTACATATGTAATGTCGTCAATTTTGGCCCCTCTATTTGTTCTTACATCAGTGCTTCTAAGGCCTTTCGATCTTATTCCCTTCAATAGAGAACTTCCCACAATAAGAGTTTTCAAGGGAGCATGATGTTTCATTGCCTTGGGTTTGTCTGTTCCATTTTGAGAATATTTCGATTTTCTTGCGTAAGTAATTGAAGGTATTGTCATTGCCGAGTGTTCCTTTGTACTCAAGTCTACATTTGGACAAATTTGGTCTTCAACTCGAGTTGCAACTTCGCATGACTTGTTGCAGGCTTGCGTGGCTATTGAGGTATTGGTAATTCTTGTTTCTGTGTGTCTGCTGATGGTATTTGGCTTTGGCTTAAGTGGGGTGAGAAGCTCCTCAGTCTGTGAAGCCATGTGTTTCACCTCTATTTGAGATGGTGTCACTTGATCTGCAGACATACATTTTTTATCTACTTTTTGCTGGAGGGTCAAAACCATGTTCTTAAGCTGGATTATTTCGTTCTTTAATTCCATTACTATTGGATCATTAGCAGAAGTACATAATTGTGAATCCTTTCTTATCGGCGTTGATGTCAAAGTTATTAAAGTGTTCGAAAAAGTTGAAGAATCAGCTAAAACAAGTTTTGGATTGGTTTCAGATATATCAAGTACAGAAGATTCCATCGTGACAGGTGGTGACAAAAGTAAATTGCTGTTTTCAAAAATGTTATAACTGTCTGCGTTTTTAAGAAAGTTCATTTCATTGTGCAGTTGTTTTCCTAAAATTGAAAGAGTTCAGTAAACCATCTGGTACAGGCTTTCCCTTGTATATGCAGTGTTAAAGTTGAAGAATAAAGGTGAAGAACTAACTTTTCTCCTTCCAGCTCTAAAGAATGAACAAGTCCATGTTTCCCACGGTCATCAATGCACATTTCAATGAAAATTATGGCATGACATACAAATATAATTAATTTTCAATCATGTGAAGACAAACACTCCAACTACTTTAAACACAATTCTTAACATAACAAGTAATCAAGATAGTGTTAGTATGGAACCTTTTCCAGAAGGTATTTCTTATAATTTCGTTTGAATGATACAATAGACGTTGCGTGCTTTATATGTGATGGAATGCTATTCCAGACTTTAAAACCAAAACATCTAAATGAATTTAACATATTACTTACATAAACACAAATTCGAGTAGCGAACAATGTAAACCATTTTAGATTGGGCAGTTATGTTTTTGTTTAAAAGTAGTCACCCATTATTTTTGAAACCGTCTGTATTGAATTGACGTACATGTATATTCTAACCAGAACTAGTTACTGATTTGGAGATAATGCCATTGAATTCGCAAATTATGCCACTGGAATTGGGGGGGGGGGGGGGGGGGGGGCCTTACTGGTTCTCCGTAACAGGGAGCACGTGAAGGTATATCGGCGAAAACAAGTGGGTCTACAGTCAAAAGATGCATCTAGGACTTCCCAACATGTAGACGGACAATGATGACTTCGGAAATGCACCAGTCTCACCGGAGTCTCCGTTGTACGCAAACGTATTAATAGCCATTCTCTGTAAGCATTTGCGCTCCCATATAGGGAGTGTGGCACGCATGGTCACGGATTTTGTTCAAACTTCCCACAATTTCTCAAGTTGATAAAAGAAATAGAAAATGGCAAAAATAACTTTGCTATGGACTTTGGTTGACATAGCAACCGGCTTTCTGTTTTTATAGGACTCATTTCAATGGGAAATTCACTAAATTTTCCTGTCAGTTTTTAGCATAAATGAAGATATATATGTAAAAGTTCATACTTTCTACCAAAAATAATCATTTGATGAAGGAAATTAAGTAAAAAAACAATTGATTATCAAATTGATAAATGTGGTTCCAAACCCTTCTTTACAAAGGTTTTTTTTACGGAAAAAGAACACTTTTTGCCATTTTTTGAATGGTTATAAAAATTTAATGCGGCCATATGAATACAAATGAACAATGGATGTATGAAGGTCAACATCTCTTCTCACAAGAAATGAAGAAAGGCTATGGGGAACAGTGCCTCTATAATTAGTTACCATGGATACAAAATGTATCATTTTAAAATTAAAAAAAAAATAAAAATAGTTTTAATCTTTATTTAAATATTGCCAGCATGTGAGTTAAAAAGAATGGATTCCTTTATATCGTCACCTCTTCTAACAAATAATTCTAAAAGTTTTCAGGGAATTTGGCTATTAAATGTATTTCCATTAGTACTATTTTTCTAATATTCGAAAATGCATTTTATTTTCATGTTTTCAATAAGAACTAAAATGTTTTTTAAAATGACAATGAACAAAATAATTTGAGAAAATTAATATTGTTAAACAAATTCGACAAGTAATGACAATGAAATACAGTAAATATTAGTGTTTCCATGGTAACAAATTGCATAGATAAACATCTCAAACTATTTCATATTCCCCAAAACGGATACAAAAGAAGTAACAATATGTTATCATGCAAGATAATGTATTCATATGATAGTTTTCTGTGCATGTATTTACATAAATGTTCAAAATATCCTTCTTAATGGCATTGTTTAGGAAACAAAATACTATTTATGCACACAATATGTTCCTTTTATTATGCTGTGCGCTTGTTTTCGTTTTCAAAATATATATTGAAATAATGAAGTTCTCAACAAAGCAAGATAAGCTTTATGACACATGTCCAAAGTACTTCATATATATAATGTATATAAATCAATAAAACAACACCATAGAGTATTTGTGTTGATGGTTGCCTAGCAACTTACCTATAATACAATAATATAGTGAAGACCGCAGAGAACATTCGTACATCCCAACAGTACTCACTCTGTGCGAAGATCCTAAACAATTTTAAACCTATGTTTATTAAACAATTTGTACCTAACCTCAATGTCAATAGGACTCCAAACAAGAGTACCGCCTGCGGGTGCCTCATGCTCGTCTGATATTATCCTTTTACGGTTTATTTATTTTATATCAAAAATATTCAAATTCGGAATGAATATTTACATATTATAATGACCACACACAACTTCTATTTTTCAAGTATTGAAACAAGATTACCGTGTGGAAATAAATCCAAGTTAATATACATGATAAGGAAGATCTTCACCTTGGACGGCTGTCATAATCAGTGAAGATCACAAGCTGAGTCTTGTGTATGCAATGGACAGGCAAATGAGATGGTTACATTAAGTCAACTGTAACTAAAGATATTGAATATATTACTGTTTTCTTTTTTTTTAATTACAGTGACCTTGATCCCAAAAACACAATCTGACTGAAGATATTCATAATACGTTGAAGTACATTATGTTTTTATTTTTTGGAGAAAATTTGAAATCAATGTAACAAAAAGTGAAAATATTCTCATAAATGACCAAAATACATAGCATCTTCAGCATACAATGTGAAGAAGGGTATTAGATGAACAAGTTTTTTAAGTTTCAAAGTATTATGTTTGATAGTTTCCATGTAAGTGACCTAAAAGCAAAACTAAACCAACGCCCCAGACGACGACGACGACGATCAAGTGACGACAATAGTACGTCTTTTTTTCTTCAACAAATCAGACGAGATAAAAATCAAAATAGAAGAAGCTAGTGATACAAAACATGGACAATTGTAATCTTCAAACAAAGTTATCATTAGTTTTTATGATTCAAATAAAGAAGTATATTATATATCATGTCAAGTTGGGTGATGCATTTTATACGTGAAAGTGATGTTCATCATTATGTTTATTATTGTATAATATATTTTTAAGAAAAACACTAATACAGTTTCCAAAATTGTTATCATAGACCACGAAAAACAACTTATTTATGAAATACTATTGAATTTTTTTTGTGTGTTTTGTCAATAAAAACAGGTACAGGTACAGCAAAAGTATGCAAAAAAACTTGAAGGGTTTAACCCTTTCCCTCATACGACAATTATGCAGCAGAAGACTACTTTGAACATATTTGATATGTCTTAAACTTTGTCATAAACCTACAAAATAGATGAAGTAAAATGGTATTATGAAAGTCACTGGTTATACATCTGATACCTTTCTGTTCATGTATCCCCAATATAGGTTCAAAATCTTCTACTCGATGGCGTTACTAATGTAACACAACCCTATCTATATATGCACAAAATATGTTCAAGTTTGGTGTGTGTTTTTCTGTTTCAAAAAACATAAAAAATTAATAAATTTCTCAAAGCAAGATATATGAAATGTATATAAAACTCAATAAAATATATCTAGCAAACTTAAAATAAAACAATTAAGTAAAGACTGGTGAGAGCCTCCATACATTCTCAGCAGTCTTCACTTGGATAGATTATATACACATCTGAACGCATTTGAAATAGTGCATACATCAAATAAGAAGAAGAAGCTACTGTTAAACAAATCTAAACATGGGAAAGTGTTATCCTCAAACAAAAATATCATTAGGTGTAAAAATAGTTCTAAAACCAATCTGCCTTGATCGAATGTTAAGCGTCAGTGATTATGAACCTAGAGTCAAAGGTTCGATCCAAAAGTGCGCGTCACCAATTATGGTGGAGTACCCTTTGGCAAGGTACATTTCCTTGCGTAGTACTGGTCTGTTTACCCAGGGATCACACACAACTGAATTGTTGCTGTGATATTACTGAAATAATGTTAAAACGGCTCAAAACCCCAATAAAACAAAAAATTAAAATTCCAAGGAAGGTAATTCATGATTTTTTTTCTTCTAAATAACTAAGGGAGGTAATTTGTATTTTTTGGTGATGAGGTCTTTTAAAATCTTATTTATGCAAAAACGATCATATATTCCCCATAGTTTTTTTCTTGCGTTTGATTAAGCAAATGTTCATCTATCTATTTATGTTATTCAATTAATTTGGGATGGCTGCATTCTTTTTTAAATAAGTGGTAAATATTGCGTTTTTCCTAAAAAACTCAACTTTGCACATTGTTTCCATGGCAACAGGGCACTATTTGGAATTTCTAACACTATTTTTCTGATAAGTTTACTGATATCAACATGTGGAATAAGTTTAAGCAATATCCATGACTGCGTGCCGAAAAAGTTTAAATGCTTAAAGAGAATGGCTATTAAGACTCGAAATCACTAGACGCGGTTCATATACAAATAGGACAATTACGGTGCGTTATCATAACCGAGGTCATTTTCAAAGTAAGGCTCGCTCCCCCGAATGAATTAGTGTCGTACTGGTGAATCTTGTTTAAATGCAGGTACACAATTTGTAGCACAAACTTTTTGTCTTCTGTTATTTCAAACCCATTATCATTTAATATGTAAATTCCATAGATATTAGACAAAAGGAAAATAATGATAGTCCAACTACATGCCCCTAAACTCCGATCACGTTCTCTGTGCTCCACACTACGACTTATGATTGGTCAGTTTCGAGAATGTTTCTGTCCAATTAGAGGCGAGGTACGAATCTGAGCTCAATGTAAACTGTTAAAGTTTTGGAGCTGTCAATTGTGAAAATATCAAAACAAAATATTGAAACATTTCTATAAATGATAGCATACTTATTGAAAAGAGTTGAACATGTTATGACAACGGGAGAAATCGCTCATAATAAATAACTTCTTCTTTTCAACTATATTTTACGCTAGACATGCTTTCAAATTTATCTTCATGTGTAAAAGAGTAAAGCAACTTCAATGCATGAAGCAGACCAGACGTTCACCTAATCAGCTCTTCTGTATTTCATGACTTTGTATTTCAGAATGTTTGACAGGGTACCATGGGCATGGTTGTCAGGAGAACTGTGATAACTGCCTAAATGGGGACTGTGATAAAATCACAGGACGTTGTCTGACTGGATGTGCTGCTGGATATTTGGGCGAAAACTGTACCACACGTGTGTATACATGTATTTTAAATTTCAATGCACCCGCTTTAAATGTAAAGAACGATGTCTGATTAATCATTGTTATTGAATCCACATGCAAGTCACAAAGACAAAGTCAAAAGCAGTACATTTATACAGACGCTACTAATATTCAAATAAAACTGCAACATGAAACCCTCTTTATTACAAAATCTCTGAAATTAAGAGATCTTGAAAAAAACAACACCATTAATTAGTTAGATTAATTAACCATTCCATTCATGTTGTAATACCCTTATAAGTGTACATTGTAATCTTGGCTAGAGGCATGCTTTATTGTAAAGTATTAACTGAATCACAATTAACTATCTAATATGCACATGTATGTAGTGTTTATTTTCAACTATCAAAGTAAGTTAAATGAAACGTAAGCTTGCCTTCCGTAAAAGGTTTAGAGACACAGGGCCAATACATTTGTATAGCGACGTAATTATATTTGAACAATATATACATGAAATAATAATCAAAGACAAATAAAGTACAGAAGTTGACTTCAAACATGCACAAACATACATTCGTATTAGTCATGAATGTTTGCTCTGGGAATTCTATCCCGAGGGAGAATGTCCAAGAGGGCGTGAGCACAAGTTTGTTATAAGCAGTTAAATATCGCGATTAATAGACTTACCATATACAAAATAAAAAGCTGTGTAAGTAACTTAATACGATTTTATTCCACAGTTTGTGAAACTGGTAAATTTGGGATGAATTGCTCGGAGACTTGTGGTAACTGCTTGGAAGGTGAAGGTCATTCGTGTGACATCACAAACGGAAGTTGCTTACATGGTTGTCAGTTCGCATACAGCATGCCTTTGTGTAACGTTCGTAAGTATCAGTACTCATATGACTTGAATAATCATTTAATTTGATTAAAGTAGATTGCTATAGAAAAATTAATACCTTGATGTTCTGAATCTATACCGAACGCCAACTCCAAATATTGCCCGTCATGTGCTGCAGTCCAGTTTAAAGGTCAGGAGTTTGTGTGGCACTTCGAGGGCACATGTATATTATATCACGCTGGTAAATGTATATGCCTACGTTTCTACACATTTTCAAATACAGTTACAGGTAATAAACGTCACCTATACTACCTGCATTCCCCCTTGCAAAATGAATCTGCATTCTGTTATGGGAAACTGAGATGACCGCGGACACGCCAATACACCATTTGGACAACTCTCCTCGAAATTAATATTCGTATATTTCAGTCTAATTATGTACCCATGACAGTTACTCAACGAAGTACCATATGCACCGATGTTGACTACAATGGTTTGAATGATATATTCACCTGTCCTCGTTCGAACATTTTAACATTTTATACAAATAGCCGCGGTTTTTAAACTAATCAAGAGGAGGACTGTATAAGCGGTGCTCCTGGAAAACCAATCTTAACGTATTGGCTATATATGCGGCCTGCCCTGGCAGGCATGCTTAGGATAAAAGTATGACATTACTTTATAGAGGTTCTTTAAACATTATATTACTAATATGCGGCACATTGATTTATCTAGATTCATTTTGGGTGTCAAAACTTGCATGTCAAATATGACTTATGATAATTGCATTCAGAAAGTTACCTAAACGTCGGCTTAATGACGAAAGAACTCACTGTAGTTGATAGACCTCTGGCGATTGGGATCTCATTGCACCGATGTTTATCAGAGGTTACCTTTGTACGTGTACTATGTGTATGCGGAGAATGAAGATTATAGTATAACTTGAGTTTTGACTAAATGTATATCGAGGGCTTGGCGTGAAACAGTTGTAACTAAAAACCTATTTCGAAAGCCCTGGTTTATGGGCAATTTTGACCCTTTTGTAAACAATGCAAATTTAGGTGCCATTGCTCGTTCTGAGCAATGGCACCTAAATTTCCATTGTTTACCAAGTAAAATGATTTAACGCTTATAAAGACTTTATGGCGAGGTGATTAACCTTGGTAATAAATTACCAATTTTAGTTACAACCGTTTCACGCCAAGCCCTCGATATACAATTGAACCCGACAATCGCCTTACGCGTCTCGTATGTAAAATAATGTTTACCTACAGATTGTCCCCCGGGCTTTTTCGGAGATGGATGCACAAAGTGTGGTATGTGTAAACCGGCGACAATATGTGACGTTTATACCGGCGCATGTCCCGAGGGATGCGGGCTGGACTTTTTTGGAGACGATTGTATGCAGTGTAAGTACACATCAAAGCGCTAAAAGTGCCGATATATCTGTGTAAACATTAATGGGTAAACTTGAAGGCAGTATCGATCTCTGTCCTATCATCTGTTCCTCAATAAACAAAATCTTGATTTAAAATGTAAATTGAAACTACTAAATCTTTTCTATAAAAATTAAAAGATGTGTACTTTGGGACCAGTAATTATGTAAAGAGCAAGCGAGAAAAGATAACTAAATCAAATCTGGTTCAAACACTTGTAGCTTTGACCGATGCTGTTTTGGTGACTGAATATGTTATGGTGGTTTTAAACTATGGATACCCATACAAAACTACTGCCTTTAATACTATGTAAGTTTTTGGTCCCCTTCGCCAGCTCTATCAGTCATGGGAGGGGGAAGGGTTTATCACTTTTTGTGTTTTCCTGGTGCCTTCCGATGGTTTTCATTTTTTTTGTGAGAATCAGTATTGATGTTTTATCGTGCATAATATTGGTTGGCATGCTATTTCCATTTCTGACATATGTGGAAAATAGGTGGATGGGGGTAATTTGCAATGAAAACGGATTTTGAACTCCAATTCGATAACTGTTTTAATTCATTTTGACTTTAATCATCTCAATCCAACAAAATATTAAGCCATTTGCGACCATTGTGGATCCAAATTAGCCAGCTCAACCACGCAATCTCATCTTGCTTTGCACTTTTCGCCAATTAGTCACAGAGGAAAGAAACATTTGAATGCTCAGCATGAATGTATAGGCAATTCATGTTTATACATCTTTGGTCAGTAGTGCATGAGTTGATATAACCGTCATGTTAAATAAGTATGGCTGTAATTTGATTGATCAATGCGCTGACATTACCTAATGCAACAGTTATTTAACTTAAGGAACTGCTTATTATTTGCGTAGCAAACACGTGCAGCCAGTTTGTTTAGTACGAATGAAGGCATCATTTCTTTCCCATGGTATAGTCAGATTAAAACCAACTTGACGTCATACATATCTCGTAAGATACCTCTATAAAAGAAATGATAATTATTCGATGTAGTTTAAAAGATTGTAACTAAAGGAGAAATTTCTAACTATGCGCAATATTTTGAAACGCCGTCCGCTGCAAATGAGTCACCATGAAGTGTAGCACTTCGATGTAGGAACAAAACATATACAGTCGAACCTCTGCTAAAGATTACCTTAGACTAGCAATTCACTGTCTATAGCAACCACGCTTTAAGGTTCCTAATTACTAATATTCTGCATAAATGACCCTGCAAATAAATATCACCTGTGAACAAAGACCGGATTGTTGTCTTCCCATGGGTGGTCTGTAAAAACACTTATTCCACTGTATACATGTACAGTATATTGTAACTCTTCTTCACAGCGTACACATTTCTCGACTCTGTCACATCACAGGATTGCTTTTAAAATGCCACACGTTCATACAAAATAAATAACAAGCATGACAAAGCCTTTCGTAAAATTTCTGTAACATAATGTCTAGACGAGTTATTATCTCCGAGACTCATAGTTTCATCTAAGTGCACTGCCGGTGGCTAATTGAGAATAACAAACATGTTGCTATATTAATTAAAGTAGTCATAAAACAACATGTTTTGCATACTTCACGAATTAAGGTTCGTGTTGATACTTCAGAAGAAGATGACTAGTGTGCCAATGTTTGAACTACTGAAAACCTTCAGTGGGATTCGTTACTCTTACGATTTTAGTTTAATGTAGTGTTATTCTAATTTGTACTTTGGGATAAAACTTAATCATAGTCTAACATTGAGACGTGTTCCAGGAAATCCATCATTACCGTTATAATTACATGGTTAAACTACACCAAATACATCCGCGGCCGTGCTGAGCCAAATAGTCCCTAAAATAACCTTTGTTTGCGAAGAAATGAGCGTATACCTTCACCAGAATGCATTGAATATATGACATAGAGTTATTTGGATTACTTTAAAGCTTAGAGGTTACCCTTTTTAATGATGTGGCTGTTTTACCTGAGAAACACTTAGAAAGTGCGACAATTGAGATTTGAAACTGCTTGATTTACATGGAAAAAATATGGTATTTATCTTATAAATACGTGATCTATACGTGTGGAAAAGACCTCTCTGAGCATCCACACAAAGGCTTTTATTTTAAGTTTGTGTTTAACATTCTATGACTAATCTGCAAACAGTGCATATCCAGTCAGACTGCACTGATGTGCTGGCTGATCTTGATCTGCGCTGATCGCAAATACCAAAAGATATGTTCGGTTGGCTTTCGTAGAGAGTCTCTCCATTCATTACCACAATGCAGATACTTCAATAATGATGATTTGGTAGACCTCGCCGAGGCTCGAATTTGTCATGGTATTCAACAGTCGTACATTTCTTAAATTATCACTTTGACGTGACGATTTCTGTGATTATGTAACACAACATATCCGATTCTCTACAGTGTAGATGAACCTTCTTATAAAAAACAGTCTTCAATCAAAATTTAAAAAAGAGACTTGATTAGTGTTACACGATGCTTGATACGGTATACAAGAAACAATGCATGAAGGTTATAACTGTTAGCATTGATACAAAATGAAACGCAATGCGACAATGTTGTATATCAAAAAGGCATTATTTGTGCGAAAAGAAGTTATGTTTGAAAACGAGCAATTTCATCACATTTTTTTCTCTAAAATTTGTATGAAATTTGTTTATCCCTTTGTCCCTAGCTTTGATGTATTGAGCGGTCTCCCGATGAAATAAACGAACCATTTGAACATTGTGACATATTCTATTTCTTACGGAATAGACACTATTTTGGAAAAAGAAGAAATGGCGGCATCCATTCAATCATAATGTTTTAGTAATAAGTGTTGCAAAGGCGTCACATGCCACGAGTGTAAGGGTGAAATGAATCTCCCTTGTGACAGACGACATGCTGCGTGATTAAATGTCCTGTCGTCCGATAATCTTTACTGAATGTACGTACCATTCGTTTCATATCAACTCTTACAACTGGAGCGAGTGATTTGACTTACTTTCGCGGATTAATAGTCCATCCCGTTGATTAAGTGTTTGTACGTTCGAGGGTCTTCATGTATCGCCGTAACTCAACGTTAGTATGCACTTATTACCTTCGTCCGCCTACATTTTGAAGACACCCATATGGGACTCTTGAAATGTTTAATTAACCCTTTCCCACCTACTGAGAATCTGCAGCAGACGACTCTGAAAATGTCTGCAAAATCGTTTTGAGCAATTTCTCCTTTTGTCACAATGTTTTCAAAAGTCGTCTGCTTCAGATGCGTCAACATGTGGGATAAGGTTAATAAATACATTTTCTTCACACCACTTCGGGTTTGAAGAGATAGAGCGTCCGCCCCGGGTGCAGGAGGTCGCTGGTTCAATCCCTGGCCGGGTCACACGAAATACTTTAAACATGGTAGTAAGGGCTTCCCTCCTTGACGCTCAGGGTTGCAGGGTTTTCACAAGGACTGAATGGCTGGTGTCAGGATAAATGGAGCAGTAGTACTGGTAACTAAAGCCATGGTCACATTTACGGTCATGCACGTAGTTGACCGTATTTCATTTCAAACGTAGTCTGCCGTAGTTACTACGGTCAACTAGGTTGAAGAACGTTCGAAGTAGGTTCAAAATTGGCAAAAAGAGGAAATATAGAAAGTCTAAGTAGGTTGAACTACGTTTAAGTACGGTCAACTACATTCAACTAAGAGCAAAGTGGCTAGGGTTAACTAGGGTATCACTACGTCTAACCACGAGTAACTACGTTACACTACGTATAAACTACGTCCTAAGTACGCGCAACTACGGTTAATTAGGGTCAACTGCGTTAAACTACGGTAAAACGTTGTGGCTGCGCCTGCGCAGTACGGGTAAGCTACAGTCATTGTGCTTCTGGAAATTGACGAGCCAACATTGCTGACCAGGAACTCCTAAACAACATTTCTTATTAGTTGACCCTAGTTATCTGTACTATGAACATATTTCAAACGTAGTTCAACCCTAGTAGATCCCTAGTTGACCTTAGTGTTAACCGTAGTGTTGATGTGTTTGGACAGGTACTACGGTCAACTACGGTTACGGTTAAGTAGGGTCAATTACGGTTAACTAAGGTCAACTACGTTCAAACTACGGTCACAACATCGTACTTAACCGTAACCAATTTGTGAACATGTTGAAAAATTATGTGCTTACTACGGGCAAATCATAAGTTCAAACTACGTTCATTACTACGTTGAACTACGGTTATCCACGTGTAACTACATTCAACTACGTTTAATACGTTCAACTACGACCAACTACGGTTAATCCCCACTACGGTCAACTACGTAAGATGTGATCACGGCTTAACACAGGAATTGCCGTGATTTAACTGAACATTGTTGAAAGCGGCGTGCATCATCAAACAATCAACCTTTACTTCACCTTTTATGAATCAATTCCCTTTGTTATATATCTAAACGGGTTTGAATTCTTTTTATTCCCACAGCACATCCGTTTTCGGACGAGAACGGGCCCCAGCTGGCGATATTTCTAGGGTTCATGATAACAATGGTGGGTATTATGATGACGGGGGTGACAGTCTGCCTTGTTATTGTGTGGCAGCGGGAGGAGCTGGCGGACATAACCAGAAAACCGGGCACCAAACAGTCTGTCCATGAAATATCAGTTAGAGAGGAAAACGGATTTCTCATGAAAAATGAAGAAGAAGACGTTGATTATGTGTGACTTTTCCAAAACCCGGAATTTTCTCTATTTCTAAAAAAATGTTTTAATAACGCCCAATCAGAATTAAGACATAACTTTAGTCAATATATAAAGCTCTGTTGGCGTCATGTCATGTCTTACGTACACACCTTTTTGTGTTAACTTTATTGTGCCGTTGCATTTAAAATCATGCATTTTTACATAAAAAATCAACATTGCTTGCAAGATCGAGATTTTCTTTCTATTCGCAAGCATCAAAGAGAGTAAGTTTCTTTTGTGGCAGGCTCACGTGTGTGGAAATATCACGTGTTTTTGTCACTCCGTAAGAGGATGTGTGTGGACGGTGAAACATCGAGTTTTATTATCGCTGATAAAAGTTCAAGTTCATGTCAAACGAATTTGAATACATGCATCTTTGGGGGAAATGTTGATGATATCTATTAAATATAGTTTAATTATTGAATGGAGTTGTCAGTATTGTGGCAATGGAGGACTTGCTCAGACAAAGCAATTACTCCAAATGCCACAACGCTTTAAAAAATCGCCTGCTGTAAATGCAGAAAACTATCTGTAGTTTAAACTAATCGAGAATGTGGCTACAACACAATTAATATGAACCGTTCCGTGAGAAAACCAACCGTTGATTGTGGACTCGGCGTAAAGTGTCAATCCGGATTAACATAAGCATGCCGCGCTGGCTAATCCGGGCAGACACTTTTCGCCTTCTCTGGATTTGCTACTTCAAGAAGCTTTACTCTATACCTGTATCCCCCGAGACGGACTTTATTGGCCCGGATTAGCCTGCGCGGACTGCGCTGGCCGATATGGATCGATACATTTCACAGAGGCCATAATGTTGGTTTTCTCATGGAACGGCTCAATTATGTTTTTCACCGATTTGGCGTTGTCGCGTAGTTGTACAATAGGGACCACTAAAAGCATATCGATTTAACACATGAAATATTTGCTAGCCTTTATAAAAACAACAAAACAAATTGAATAAAAACAATGAGGATTAAAGACATTTATTGTGTTCACTTTGGCAATAAAGACAATAGTGTTAATGTACAATTGATTAAAAAGTCAATAAAATTAGGAATTATAACTCTGAACATGTATACCCGGCTGTAGACGTTCCGGGGACTTTTAACAGAAAATACAAAAATACACGGAACATCCCCGGAGTATTCGAAAGACTTTCCAGGGATACTTTTGGATGATCTGATACTTTACATGGACACCCCAGTACGTTTAAGTGAACACTCCAGAATGGTTCCGTTGACATCCCGGAAATATCATGGACACCCCGGAGTGTTCGGACTATATCCAGCGTTTCCGCATCTTAACATTTGTTCATGGTTTCCCTGTATTTTCCCTGTATTTTCGTATTTTCTGTGTAGAGTCCATTGACAATCCCTTGACAATCTACAGCCGGGTAATTCAATCTAATCTGATACGCTTAATCCTTAGCTTCCTATACTTACAAACGTGTTTTATCTGATGTACAAGACTTCACACATGATTTGCTAACAATGCAGATCAAGATTGTCGTCCACAGTAATTGATACCCATTCAACCGTTTTGATTACAAACCTTTCACCATCTTTATGTATGCATGATCTTGCCCAACATTAGTTCGGATGATACCGATTTCAGCAACAAATGGTTAAATGTTCATTTAAATAAAAAGTATTTGCTAAAATGGGGAATCTAGATGTAAAACAGTTGGTCAAAAAATGGTTTCAAAGAGTTCCGAGTTGTCAATTAAACTAAGCACGAGTAATAAGGTCGTGACTCGTTTGTAACATTTATGAATACTCATAACGTAATACAACATTCACAACTATCTTTAAGTATTTCATACTGAATATACATTGCACTTATTCTAAAGAATAAGATGCAAAATAGAATGGTATGATGGTATATACTTTTTAATGAAAATTAAATAGTAAGGTGAACATTTTTATTTACCCTGTAGTGTTGACAGAACCGAGAACTAACCCTTTCCCTCATATAGACACTTTCTGACGCTTCTGCAGCAGACGGCTTTTTGAAAACATAATGACAAAACAAGAAATTGCTCAAAACGAGCAATTTCTCCTTTTGCCACAATGTTTTCCACTTTTAGTCATAGGTTATCCATTCAATTAAGGAGATTTACTATTTTTTGACAACATATGTTCAAAGTCGTCTGCTGCAGAGTTGTCGTATGAGGGAAAGGGTTAACAAGACAATATTCGCGTTACCTTATTCATTTAGATTTTAACGGTACACTCACGGTATCTTATATATAACGTGAAATCTGCTTTTGTAAAATCTACATATTTAGTATATGTCTTTCTTCTTTTGCAAAGGTATTATTTATAAATAGCTTGAGATTAACAGCATTATCTATATAAGTGTATCATGTCGAAAATCTACATGAGATTCAGGTTACTTGTCACAGGTCACTAAAGGTAACTCTATAGGTAAAAATGCTTATATAAAATTTACTGAAACCATCAATTAAAGCTATCAGCAGTAATATTCAGGATAATTTATATTAACGTTCTTATGAATGGGAATATATATAGTTTTGATCATGCGATTGGAAAGAAACAAGAACTAAGATTATATCAAATAACATAAGGTCCAAAAACCTAAACGACATTTATTTTTGTTTAAAATTCTGATTTGATATTTCATCATTTGTGTTGAACTATTAAATACATTCCACCCTGCGTTATACTAATAGCTTGGCGAATTCGTAATTTCTAAATCAGGAAAATCATGTCTATTAATACATTCCGTTTAATGATACATGGTCAGTTATTGAAATCAACAGGCTTAAGTGTACCATTAGACTCCACATGACTTCCTACAACAGTTATCCTTACCAACTTATTTGATTATTGTTGGCAAACATAAGTTTGATAAGTTTGATCAGTTTACTTTAATTATCTTCCATTGGGCCTAGCCAGCCCATTTGGACACAATAACTACAGAAACAAATTTTATAAAACAAATTGATTTAACAAAATATAATAAACAATATGACAAGGAAGATGTAATCCAATTTGAAAATATGGCATGAAGTTATACAAGCGTTTTTCACCCGTAAATGAACGATCAATCCCCCGCCATCGAGGTAATATGATGTGATGTAAATGATGAAGTATGATACCTGACAAAATGATAATCAAAAAACCCATATATACACATATTTATATATACAACACCTATGAATGCATATATATACATGTATGTGTATTAATATAATTATCTTTTATTATCTAATTTATTTTATGTTTATTTTATTTAATACCAACTTCTTTATTGAAGAAGGTTTAATAAGCAAGCTAGATAGATGGACAATGTTCTAAAATACCAGACACACTATATCAATAGACGCTACATTTATAAGGAGACAGTTTATGATGTTTGCAACTTCATTAAGATCTTTTTAAACAAATAAAAAGAACGTTAATTTGGCCGCAAAACACAAAACTAAATACTGTTTTACTGCCACAAAGCGCTTAACCGAAACGAAAAGCAAAGCGATCTGTGACAATTTATTTATGTAATTAAAAATACAGAACAGAACAGATATTTTATTTTCAACTTAAACATAAACAGCTCATGGTTGATATTCACAAATATACATACAGAAATGGTTAAGACAATGAAATAGTTGAAAAATAGTAATTAAATAAGTTTAAAATCAAGTTTATATGCATATGTATAAATACACATATATACACAAGCAATTGTATATATATATTTACATATACTCATACACAGTTTCAATTCTTAATTTATGGGATGTCAACCTTAGCTTAGATATAATGTTTCTATACTTTGGAAAAAGTTAAAATGACCAAATAGCTAGACCATTCAAATATTATTTTAAACTGTTTAAAAAGTGAAAGTGATGAGTAATATTTTACATTTTCTTGCCATGTACATATATACATATCCCTTAATCTTTGCCGTAGCAAACACAAACAAAAGTAAACGAATACATACATTATCGAGCCACACGAAAATCATTATGATTTTTGCAACATATGAAGAACTGTCCCCTATAATACAAATTCATTGAGTAGTTCCTGCTATATATAAATAGCCAACAATGTAGAAGATCATGATTATGCATCATTCTTTCAAAGAATTTCACGAATAATGTCGATGGATAAATGACGCACAGATATTTTCGAAATAAAGATTTATTTGTTATTGTTTACTTCATTGGAGATCCGTTAGTAAATAATATTTCTTAAAAAAGGTATTGACCGTTTGACTTTTATATCAAGTAACAAGCGTCTGTCTTTGCGACCGCATTATAATGCCAGGTCCTCAACACACTATGGTTCCCAGGTACTGGTTCAGTGTTGAAATTACCCGCCTCAAGAGCGGGAGACCAGAATTCAATTCCCGTTCGGTTTATTCCAATGTATTTAGTATTAGCTGTAGTGGCCTACCTTCTTGACGCCAATGATGACTGGGATAGTACTTAAGTTGACACCGTTGTGTCAGGATAAAGATAGAGGTAGTACTGATACTGAACTACCGTCATATAACGACGATTGACAAAAGTCAATGCGACATGCGTCATTCTTCTTCCACCAATGGGCTAAGTCTATGTGGTAAAGCAGCCAGTTGCTTGGGAAGATTGTTGTGTGGAGTACTGGTGTGAGAAAACCAGGAAATGCATGAGTAGGTGAACTGACCGCCGTGATATAACTGAGAAATTGTTAAAAACGGCGTTAAACCCCAATCAATCAATCAACCGTCATATAAATGAAATACCGTTGCTGAAATCGGCATAAAACACCTTTACGACAAAGCTTATCGGTAAAGTGGCAACATTCCAATATACTTGTTGAATATTTAATTACTTACTGGAATTCAAGTGACGTTTAAGCGACTGAAATCCAGATGGCACGAAAAAACACACCCGAATTCGCCCTAATGTTATTCTTTATGTTATCCAAGTAAAACCAGGGTAGAAAATGTATCGTTTTTTATCAATAAAGTGAACTTGAGTCGTTTTCAATTGTCCCGATGAAGGGGTTTCCTATTTAAAAATACTTACCCCATTACTGACAGGGTAGAATTTGCGATGGAAAAAGTATCGAAAACAAGAAAACTCACCGATTATAGGGGTATGTAATATGTCAGTTATCATATTTTAATGCCCCAAATACAAAAATAACACTTTTTTTTTTTTTCGACAGTTGGGTATCTGGAGTTCAGTCGCTTTAAACATCTGACGCTTGTCAATTGGTGGAAATTAATAACTCTGGATTTGAACGCATGACAGGACCCATGGACAGTGCTCGGCTGGAACATTTTTACAACATTTAAAAAATCTGTAGTTGAAACTATTATAACACGAGAAGGAACAATATCAATTTAATCCAATATGTCATACAGATCAGTCAATTATCATAAATAGAAATACCATATGAATCGTTCAGCAGTTGGCGTCATAATATTTGAACTAAATTATCGTAAATCGATCATGACGCCATATTGGCGTCACTAAGCTCTGTGTGTTGATACAAGGTAATTGTAACAGTAAAGCCATGCAATCAGATTTGTTAATTTGTTAATTCAAGCAATTATAAATTGCGCATAATCACAGGTGCCAGTCGTGTTTAAAATCTAAAAAAAGCATTTGACTATATATTGACAAGGTACATTTCCTTTTCAACGGCCAATCTTTCTGATCGCAATGGTTGTAAAATCCTTATCATATTCGCGAGTAATTATTATTTTCAAAGATGTTACAGTCAAAGCAAGTTATGTATCAAATTTTATTAGAGATAACGGAATTATAAGCGGGATATAGCTTTTAATGTAAATCTACTGCTCGGGGACATCACTGAGGTAACGTGAGGTCCTATTAAAAAGTCGTTTATCAGATGTTTTTTTTTCATTTTTAAGAAGCCTCATATAATTTTAATGCGCTGCTATCATAGGGCAATTATATATTACGTAGAATAGAAAATGTACATTGTCAACATATAGTCAAATGCTATTTTTAGATTTTATTTAAGTTCACTTTAAACATATTTGTCTCTCCTGAAAATTGAATTTTTCTTCATTCAGTTTTAATTTTTGAACACAAATATGTCACTAGAAATCCCGCGCAAAATTCACGAACACCTCAAACATATAGAAGTACACTTTTTAAATTGTATTGAAAATAATTTATGAAAGGAGATGATCAGGTTCTCTTGTTTACACAATGTTTTCAGATAACGAGTGCTGCACATACATCTATTGTCGTCTGTTTCACTGAAAGGGGTAAACAAACAGTTCACGTAGCTTATATCGTGTAGACCTTTTTGAGGGTTGATAACGATAACAAAAAGTGTATTGCATAATCAGGCCTTAGGCCTATACACAAAATGTTGCAAAGACATATATATAATCAAATATCAATGTAATGCAATGACAGGTTACAAAACATAATAAGACAACATGTTCAAATAGTAATGTTAGAAAAAGTAAACATGACATTTCTCAACGATGTTAGTATTTGTTCATACATATTTGAAGAAAAGAACAAGTTCCGCAACGAATATTAAACGCGAAATGACGCGCTTTTTTAGAATATTGTACCTGAGCAATGTTTGTTGGGGTTGGCATTTAATAATTTTTCTTCCAAAAATAATATTCATAAAATATACGGTATTTATTTGTGCGTTTTCGAAAGAAGTATGAAAAACATTTTTTAGACCGTGTTTTAAATCGTTGTTTGATTAATATGCCGCTGCAGAATGTTGCAAATTGCGAATCGAGCGAGGGGGTAAAATGCCGTTGCACACCTTGTCATTATTATTTTGTGCTTTAAGCAACTCACATCGTATCTAAAACGCATAGTATAAATACAAAGCGAGGTTTCGGACAACAGTAGTGACTACTATTAGATGTGAAGCCATAAGGTTACAAAACTGTAAGTAGCTTGCATTAGTAACATACGATGTTTTTATATATTATACACGGATTTCATTGTACAGGGGACATTTCAACAGAAAAAGAAATTCATTTTCAATATCATTTTCACAGTACGCACAAATTAGTCCGTCAACATCATACCGTATATAACATTGCTCTCTTCGTGATTCCAGTAAAATGAATATACTGACACTGATTATAACAATGATGACAATGGAGAAGAAGAAATAAATAAAAACACAACAAGGGATTGTTAGTGTGCATTTAAGACAACGATTTGTCTATATACAAGCATATCAGTCAAAAATTTGGATTCTTGCAATAAACATCAAAAACGCCGGCCCAGTCACAAGGAATCATACCTGTACGATGCTTGAAGCATTTGTAAAAAACATAATGCAGAACAGCTATTGCGTAATCGTCTTTGATCCAGCCACAGGTACACAAATTGTACCCTAGATTGAACGCCTGTTCAATGTCGGCTAATGTCGCTATCGTCGTGTTCATAGACTTGCAATAGGTTTCGGCCTCAGCGTAGGTAAATTGATACCTTACCCCATTCTTGTTATGATGTGAGATAGGGAGAACCTTATTATATAGCTCCCAACCTGGTGCTGGTATCGGTTCAACGTGCGTATTTGAATTCAGTTGAAGATCTGACAGTATACATGATCCGTTTTCTCGATTGTAATTAAAAGCGATACAAAAAGCATTGTCAGCGTTACAGAGTTGTAAACATTGATCTCTGGTGACATTGTCGAACTTTACGGTTGCATTATAGTATCGACCCGCACTGAAGCTTGGCATGAATATATTCACACCATAGAAAGTCACACCAAGTTGAGAACAGAAATGGTCGGTCAGACTCCATTGTCCATTTATCTGGCACGTCGAGAAATGTAATGTTCCAAGTTGTTCACATTGGTATGCGATGGTCGATCCTATGGTACGCATATTTCCATGTATGACTGTATCCGGAAATATCACAGGGGGCAAACATTCCATGATTTTGCAAGTCGTGTCGCAGAGTTGTCCTTCTAGGCAGATGATACCATCACACTCTCCGATAAACGAAAGCTGCAACAAAATTCAGTGAAATCGAATAAGGCTAAAAAGAGACTTGTGTAATCCTGGTTGAACAAATGTTATGTTTTATTGACATGGAACTAGTTATTACACATGAGTTCAAACATCAGCTCGGCCAATAATCTTTCCGAAGTTTGATAAAAGTCAATGCAACACATTCGTCTTCTACTACTAATTTGCTAACAGTTTATGTGGCAAAGCAGCTAGATAATTGGAAACATTGTTGTTTGAGAAAACCAGGAAACTTATGGGGTAGGTCAACTTGCCGCCGTGATATGACTAAACAGTTGTGGAAAACGAAGTTAAATCCCAGTAAATCAATCGAATTTACCAATTTCGTACCAATGTGTCATATTTGAAACGGTGACGTCATTTTCTATGAGAATATGACGTATATTACAATGTATTAATATGTTTACAAGTTGAAAATTGTGTCCTTTTTAACGTTTTTGGCTCATAAGTTAAAATAACTAAAGTGTTGCCTGAAATAATATAGGTTATTGCATCAATATGGGAAAATATTGTGTTGGACGAGATCCTTCGGCTGAGTTGCCCGAGCTTGCGAGGGCACTCCGCCGAAGGAACGAGTCCCAACACAATAGATTCCCATAATCATGCAATAACCTTTTTATTGTATAATTTGATATTGGCTATTTAAAATGTGTCGTTTTGTTTGTTTTGTACACGTCACACTTATTAGAAAATTAACAGTCGTTTTGGATTGCTCAGATAAATAAACATTAACGATATATCGCGCATTTATACTCTCCTTTACGCTGGTTGCTAAGGTCGCGGAAAATATAATTTACGAACCGCCATTGTTGTCGACTCGAAATTGGAATCGTCGACAAAATGATGTGTAACGCCTTTTCTAACGGTGTTTTTCATTAAGAACTAATAAATAAAAAAAAACAGCTGTGTTGTTTAGGCTGTGTATCAATGTAGACGGGACTTGAATCAGTTTACAGATCTGCTCTGCTCAAGGTTCGGCTCTCTGATAGTCCTAGGAAAAAGCTGTGCTTATACGGTTCGTAGTACATTGTTTGGTACATCTTTTATAGATGACACGTAGTGAAAAATCGATAGACATACACAAAACCCAATCTGGTCTATTTATAGCGTTAGCTATGCTAGTAAATACGTACGTAGTTTCTGACGTAATAATGTGACGTGTACATCAATAATATTGCTCGAGTGTTGTTTTTATTGTCGTTGACGATCTATTATAAGTGTATCAACAAATAAAGAGGGATTCATAACTGCTAGGATGAATAAGCAAATGATTGTTTTAAAGGTAGGTCTTCAGATTTGTTTTGTTATCCTCCGATGTGAAGTTTATCAACGCAGTAGCCTTTATATGTATATCAAAGATGTGTGTTCGCTTTACTGAACATACTGCGAGGTCAAAAGGCCCTTTTAAAGGGGCATCTAAATCGTAATAAAAAAGCAAATGTCCAGGCGTAAATACAAGAATAAGATAATATACGAGTTCTTAATGAAAAACACTGTTAGAAAAGGCGTTACACATCATTTTGTCGACGATTCCAATTTCGAGTCGACAACAATGGCGGTTCGTAAATTATATTTTCCGCGACCTTAGCAACCAGCGTAAAGGAGAGTATAAATGCGCGATATATCGTTAATGTTTATTTATCTGATCAATTCAAAACGACTGTTAATTTTTTAATAAGTGTGACGTGTTTAAAACAAACAAAACGACACATTTTAAATAGCCAATATCAAATTATACAATAAAAAGGTTATTGCATGATTATGGGAATCTATTGTGTTGGGACTCGTTCCTTCGGCGGAGTGCCCTCGCAAGCTCGGGCAACTCAGCCGAAGGAACTCGTCCAACACAATATTTTCCCATATTGATGCAATAACCTATATTATTGTATAGGAATAAGATTTACACAATGTCTCTATGAAATGATTTTATCCATTTTCTTTTATCATTTATATTTAAAGTTTTATAGTTTCATTATTTCAGATATTACACTATGTTTATGTTTTCAAAATATAACGTACATGTATATCTTTTTTCAAATTATGAACATGCACATATTTCTCAGAATTTGTCCTTTATGTTTGGTTCAATGCTGTAATAGTGTTCGTAAAAAAGAGAGACTACGTATACACACACTACACACTTCGTTTTGAGTTCTTGGACCTTGCAAATTATTTTTTGTCTCTCTCTGTCTCTCTGTCTCTCTCCCCTCTCTCTCTCTCTCTCTGTGTGTGTGTGTGTGTGTCTCTCTCTCTCTCTCTCTCTCTCTCTCTCTCTCTCTCTCTCTCTCTCTCTCTCTCTCTCTCTCTCTCTCTCTCTCTCTCTCTCCCCTCTCTCTCTCTATCTCTCTTTCTCTCTCACCCTCTCTCTCACTCTCTACCAATAGTTACCTCTGGTGTTATATCTACATCTGCATATTCTAGTCCTTTATTCCGCTTTCCTTTGTATTCCAGAACAAAATCATCGTAAAGTTGGCAAAAAGTCGCCAGCCGTTTGTATGTTAAACTCTTACACGACCTACGTTTATGGCATTCATTGACACATTCTCTGTGACTTATTCCGATAAAACTTGTAAGATGCGAGTCAACTGTATATTTCATTATTGTTGATAACAAAATGAAAATTGCAAAAGTTCGCATCAAAGCCATGCTTAATGCGACCTTGCCTTTTCATATGGGCTTGTATTGATTATACATCTATTTCTGTTCTGTTTGTTCATAACATTTGGTGATGTATTCTATTTTATTTAAAGTCTTCTAAGCATAACACAACATTATAACTTGAACTTAAAGTACGGGATTTTTTAAAAAGAATATGTAATAAATTTGAAGCAAACACCATTACATTGACAACTATTGTCCCGCACTAAATTAGTCCAAAGTGTTCCTAAATATGTTGAGTAGAATAAGAGTTAACTTTTAAAGAATTATCATGTAATTTGTTTATCATTGCACTGTACACCATAACCATATAACTAACTGTTAGTGTATATATTGCGTCCTCCATTGCAAATATAATATATACTTCAATCCAAATGACATGCACTCACAGCTCACTGATCTATCTGTACAATAATAGATCCCGTCTGAACGATCCTATCAAATGAAACAACACATATCCTGAACACATTAACAATTTATGAAATGAAACGTTGTGACCAATGGAAAGCTAGTACCCATTGAAATAGATTGTCATCAATCAATGACATACAGTTTATTGTATAACAATACCAATTTCACAATTAAAAATACATAAATTATTAATCATATAAACTTCATTTCCCGAGTTTTTCACACAGAAACACAATATCGACAAAGGAACGCGAATGTGAATGCAAGATCAGGCGACAAAATAATGTGTAGGTGGAATAATGTGTTTTGCAGTTCAAGTTAAAGATAACACTGATATTCCGTATTTTAAAATAAGCTTCTACCACATTATTTCACAGTTCATCAGACTTACAACAAGAACCCTGAACATCAATGATTCGAGCCAAATAATAACCGACCTCCAGGAACGTGTATCAAGGGAAGTCCATCATGAGTATCTCTACCTGGTGATTATGTAAGTCATCAAGTTATTGGGACGTTCGATTTCATTTCGCTCGGTAAAGATACAACCTAAAACCATGTATAACTACTTTTGCAAACCTAGGCGAAGAATCTCTTGAGGCCGATGTCCGTTGTGTATACATGAACTCGATTGATGAAGATTTATAGAAGGCACTGAGTGATAACTATCCAATATGTATGCATGACTGAAAATAAAACATCAAAACTTATTTTAAATCCTTTTGTCGTTGGGACATAATCGTTTCCAGTTCAGTATTTGTCAAATTATGTTTTCAAAAGATAAATACGGAAGCGCTGGAAGGACATTTTGTGACTTAACAGTTATTACTTACAACTTACGACTACTGACTTATGACTAAACACTTATAACTCGAGTACTTATTCGGCAAATTAGCTGCAAAAATGGATGATGAACAACGAATGGCATCAACATTGAAAATGTAAGTAATTATTCCATTGATATTGGAGTTTAACTCCGTTTTCAACGGTATTTCAGTCATATCACGGTGGCCAGTTCACTTAACACCAGTACTGCACACAACATTCATCCCCGGTAACTGGCTACCTCCCACATGGACTATTTAACCCATTATGGAAGACAAATGATGCTAGTCACACTGACTTTGATCCCTGGGTGAATCAAACCAGCTTTTCAATAGAGTTGAAAACATTGTGGCCAAAACAGCAATGCTACGAGGCTTTCAAAGGTCATTTTGTTTGCATTGTTTGGGTTTTAAGCCGTTTTAACATCATTTATGTCAGATCACCGCGCGACAAGCCACATATTCATGTTCCCTGGGTGATCATCACGCTATTCAAAGGAAATGAAAACATTGTAGCAAAAACAACGATTGGTCACGAAGTTTTTCAAATGCCTTTGTGTTTGTATTGTTGGCGTGTATGCTGCTTTCAACATCAGTTATGTCAAATCACCCCGACAGTTCACATACATGTATATATGATCCTTGGGGTGAACAAACCATCTATTTAATAGAACTGAAAACAGTGTTGCAAAAGTTGCAATTGCTCATCATAAATGGGCTTTACTAATTGAAAAGAGAAAGAGATCAGCTGAAAGCATCCTCCTAAAGGAAGTTGTCAGTTACTTGCACACTTCATGATCAGCATCCGGTCCTGATGCACTCGGGGCTGTTACTATGCTGATAGACCATTTGATTTACCACACAATAAGGTATAAAATGAATGATTTTATTTTCAGACTGGGCAGAAAGAGGTACACTCTAAATCGTGGATGGCTGCACTATCAAAAGTCAATATACCAGCGGCGGGGAATACAAGAACATGTACTTATGATAAAGAGGAGCCTATGATTATCGACAAGCTTATGGAAATGGTGGATAAAAAGTTGTTTTTCTAGAGAACAATAGTACACATGGCTCACTTGATGATATGGATGCGTCTGTGGGAAACTTGTCTGGATTAGACAGAACATCATTCAGAGACCTAGAAGGCAATGAATGCTTATTCCAGGAATATTTTCACTACAATGGGCTGTAGTCATCCTAGTTGCATTATGCCATATATATTTTAAAACACGCTTGAAAGAAAATGAACCCGTATAAAAACATGAGGCAATGAAGACTCATCGATTTGTAGTGAATAACAAAATACCAGGAAATATGAAGATTAAATTCAAGATAAGCATTAACTCTGCATATGATGGTGAAGCATCTATCCTTTCTTGCCACAGTACATATTCGTGTATCGATCTTTCCTCTGCACATGTAGATGAAGATGAAATGTACAACCCATTAAAAAATGGATTTTCATTGTCATCCATTGACATAGAGCAATTACTAATATTGAAGAAGTAGATGAAATGAACAATAATAAACCAGTTTTCTCCCAAGCTGCAAATCTGCCAAATGACGGTATTATAATGCATATCCCAGATGTAATATTTGGATATGACTGTGGAAGAGATTCATGTAGACTGTATCTAGGTGTGGTGTCGTTCTAAACAAACAAAGAGAAATGTGCTTTAGCTGATTCAAGGATGGACAACTATATGCTAGTGAGCAAAATAAGGGAACCAGGAGTATACACATTATCGATGAAATACATTGGTAATGTTTATGTGTTTGATATAAATTTAGATGTTAAGGAATTTGAACATTCGTCATTGAACAATTGGGACAAGGCTTCCACCACACAATAGCTGAAGACCAGGAAACTGTAATTGTAGTAAGTGGTATGTCAGTGGGTGCTTATTGAACCACCACTCTTGCTGATCTGCAACCAAAAATATATGTTGGTAGTCAGCTAGATCAAGGTCAACATAGCATTACCTTAGAGCCAGACCAACAAGAGGCCATGATCACTGGAGGTAATATGTTAGAAAGAACCCTTTTCTAGATCAGCGAGACACAATTTCTGTCGGAAGTCACTTAGTGCAAGGTGAATACACTATCTGTCTTCCGGATCAACAGGTAACGCCATCATATTGCAGTCTACTACGTCAAGCCTTTAAAACCTAGCTAAGACAAGTACTATCACAACAGAGAGTACATGTAGTGTGCCAGAAATCCGCTTTGAAACCTTACCAATAGACCGCAAATTGTAGAAGGAAAGCGTTGGAACAGTACTAAGGTCCCATTGACTGTGCACACCTGTTGCAGTTAAAAAACTGAAAATACGACGAATGAAACTGGTACAGAAATCACTTGAACCTGAGGTTAATGTTCTCAGCAGAATAATATATACTAATATAGTTTTGTTTGTGGCACATTTATTGAATGATAATGCTTTTCAGATTGTGTCTGAGTACACTCAATGTTCAAGTGTAGATGACTTACTGTTTGTTGATCAATGTAAACAAATATCACTACCAGAAAAGTGTCGCATCGCTGAAAGAATTACTCAAGCTGTTGCTTATCTGCATAGTAGTCATGTTATATTGCACAGAGACATTATGTCGGAAAACATAGTTCTCACAGATAATTTGGAAACAGTGCAATTATGTGATCTAGGGATGTCAAAACTGTTAAAAGTTAACAGTTCTGCTACAACGTATACCCAGTGTATGCAACCTGGTACCCTAATCTTCCGATCTCCAGAACATTGGCTTGATAATGCAAGCGCTTCAACACAATCTGATGTTTGGGGGATGTCAGGTACTATTGTTGAATTATTTAGGAAAACTCACATCTGGGATCTGCAATATGGTAAAGAGGAGGCTGAACATTCATCTGTTCAAACAATTATAAACTCGATGCCCCAAAAATAAGTAACACATGTCATACAAAAGCTGTCACAACTGGATTCTACCCCCAAAATAGCTGTAGACATTGTGACGATGGGGCTTGATTATAATCCATATAGAAGACCAGCAGCCACAGCCTTCCTAACATTTAAGTATATCTGTCTATCCCCAGCCGCGACTAACCAAGTCGTTAAAAATGATATATTCCCCTAGTGCTCTGTGCTCAGCATATATGGATAGTTCAAGGATTGGTTGGCCTGGTGTCGGGATAATGTGATTGTGTGTGGTATAGTTTCACTTGTCTGCGGTGTGATACAGTGAGGCAGCATTATATTAGTCTCATGTAGTCAATATCGTCTCAAATGGACTGGAATACTAGTACTGTCGGTGGGACGTAAAGTATTTTGAACAAAGAACAAATGCAGACAATATGTGCAATATTTTTTTGTTTAATCTCTCTACAGGTTAACCATATGATGTACAATGCTATATGATACAATTGTCACAATCTAGCCGTCTTGCTTATTTTCTACATGATTGTACCTCCGTTTCAGTCAAGTAAAGTGGGAGCTATATTGGAATCATGGCTGTCACATCGTTTCTGTCCGTTGTATTACGCACCATGTTTAACATTGTAACCCTTTGAATTTAATCCTTCAGACTTAATAGAACCATAATTCTTGATGAATGGTGACACCTGAATATTTTGTGGTAAAAAGGTCAAGGTCATAATGGGCCTGACATTTGAAAAAGTGTTTCCACTCCGTAACCATATAGGTTTTGTGTTTATCTATACATGTCAATTTAAGGTATATTATTATTGATACATATGCACTCCTAAAGTTTTATGCAGGTGGAAAATGTATTAAAGTAATTAACGATGTTGACCAAAGTGAATGGGCTAATTATAAAGGACGGTACAACACGTTTAAGTGTTAATTAATTTTAGGTCAAATCAAAACTTATAATACTTTAGCATGTGTTATAATGTGTTAATGTTTAAGTTAAACCACGACCGCAAATACAACGGAATGGCAAGTATCTTTTTCCGTTCTACTGGTCATCACTCCAATAAAATTGTACCCATAATGTGTCCAGACGCTGCTTCGGAACATGCAATCTGATTGGCTAATTGATATTATGGGTTAAATTCTATTGATATGATATTTGCTGAATTTTGACCATGTTAATGTGTTAGAAACATGAAATCAACGCTGATACTGATTACAACTTTAATCGAAATACTCTTCAATGTCTTCTAGTAACAGAACAAACAGGTGTTAAGCATCATTTATAGTATCTGGGAAGTATATATTCAAGCTTCAGAAGATAGGCAAGTTCAATAAACTCCGGAGCGCAAACTTTCTTTCTGGAACTGTATGACTCGATGGAAGTCTATACATCGTCGCAGCCAACTGTTGTTCCGTAGTCGGAGCAATCAAACAGTTCTCTCACAAAATACACAACATCTGGTTTCCCGTTTTGAACATCGATGTTTTTCTGCTGGTGAATATCGTGCAAATTCCAATGTACTGCAGTTTGGTCAAGCCCTGCCTGAAGCATGTGCGTGAAACAAAATTTAAACATTCAACATGCATTTTATCTGATCCGTTGTACAAGTTTGCGTCTCGCATGTCTTTCAATAGATTGAACCACCATCCGACACATTGTCTTCCCAACAAAGCCTAAATTATTTGGTTTGACGTACTTTTTCCGTACATAAATCTTGCATAGGGAGTCCCGGTCATTATATCTGAAGCAAAGCGCAAATGGCACTGTACTGGCGATCGTATAGAAAATCCTGCAAAGTAACAAGCATAGGTCTTGCGATTTTCAATAATAGTGCACCCTGGCGTGAGTAAATTTGAGAAAAGCTGCATCTTTTGACAGTAGAATAATGTTAGTTTGCCAGAATGTTGTATTGGTGATTTTTAAGTTACGTTCTAAAATTGGTCATGATGTGTTCATCACCAGGTATCATAGAAAGGAGAGTAAACAGTATCCATTAGTTTGGTGTTTGTTTCAATGATGTCCGATATTGAACAGGTCTGTTCAATTTAGTTCCTTCACATTGAGGGTTTTCTCCCTAGAAAAATTAAACTGCGCAAAAACAAACACAAAAAATGCTCATAAAGCACAATTTCTCTATTTGCCAAACTGTTCAGTTGATACAAATATAGGCATATATGATAATGCTCGGTCTCCAACTGAATTAGGCTACATTTTCAGCATTGATTGCTAATTGACTCTAGAACGTACAGAGGGTTGCACTCGAACGTATATAACTTGTGTACACACTGACATCCGTGTCATTTAAACCTTTGTAAACCAGTCTCATCATCTAGACGCTTTCGTATATTGCAACAACTACAAAATAAAACGTTTATTATGTGGAGATTTAAGAACAGTCGATTACCAGTATCGCGAGCTATTTATAGAACCTTTTGGAATTTACAGAAGCCTTCTACTGCGTCATTGAGATTTTTGAGTATCATGAGAGTTCTTCGCAAGGCAGATCGAACGCGGAATGATATTTATTATCTGCCCACACATGAAGAAAGATAATAATTACATAATTTAACTCTATGTAGATAGTATCTCAATAAATCTCAAATCTTAGTATCAATCCGGTACCAAAGTAGCACTGACATTATTATTATTAATCATTTCTCTGCATCACTGATGGAACTATATATTTGGCGGTTTAACGGATGTAGGTTAATTGGTTTGCAGTAAGGGATAACAAGTCAACGGGCTGTTCAAAACTGACTATGTAAGTTTTTTCGTTTGTTGTTATTTTTGTTAGCATTGTGGCGATTGTCAAACCAATCGCTACAAAAACGGTTGCAGGACCTGTTCAGATGAGTTTTCTGTACCAAAATTGCACCTCAGTAAACGAGGTACACGAGCAGTATTCTTCAACGTTTTAATCGATGAGTTTTACGCAACTCCACGCCGTCTGTGTCAATAATTCGAAATACTTGTAGTACAGTATTTTCTTTAAATGCATTCTATGATCATTCACCAACTTTCGCCACATATCTCTATATGCAAGAGATCGGCCACTAGTTGGCAGTTCACTCTTTACAACGTCACTGATTGGAAATGGGTATAAAGAAGCTGTCGTCAGCGTAAATTGTTCTTCTTTACAATTTGTTGTAATTGCCTTATACATGTCCAAATAGAATATCCATGACGCACAAGCAGCATGCACACAATGTCCTTGTATCTCAATCCTCTGTCAAAATATATTTTCAGTTCTATCAGTTTGAGAGTCCAGTTCCAGGTATCGGGAAATATGCTTGGACCATAGCACATGCAACGGACATATAACATATCACAATAATCAAGAAACTTCAAAGAAAATTTAACATCATTCTGTATGAAAGCAACGCCATTTTGACTGACGAGTAATCATTATACAGGTACTTGAGTTATAAGTGATTAGTCATAACTTGTAAGTTGTAAGAAATAGCAGTTAAGTAAAATATGTCATTCCAGCGCTTCCGTAGATAACAATGGTGATAAATAGTTTAAATCGTCTGATAAATAAATTTCAAGCAAGAACTATCATGTAAATTAAACATCATAAACATCAACAGTATTCTTGTACAACCAAACCCTAGATATGTTTGACAAATATTGATCCCGTTTGATACGATTGTTAACTCTTTGAAGTGGAAAGGAAAATGATTGCGTTAATAAATTATTAAGAGTAATGTATTTTATCTGGACTCATTGACCTGTATCTATTCTAAACAGTCAAATAGAGAACCCTTCTATTGAACAGGTAAATGTAGTCTGGTTCCTTACATCCTATGATATATTACGCAGTAATTAGAAGAAGAATCCACGTCCCGTATTCACTAAACTTTTCAATTTAGATTTTTGACTAAATCTAAATCTTAATATTTAGTCCACGTTTTGGATTCCCGGCGATTTAAATTTAATCCGTATTCACCAACGCGTTTTAAACCGATCTCAATTTAGTCTAGTTTGTTAATGTCATAAGCGGCCGCGCAACGACTCTGGTTCCCGAATCAAGTTATGAGCTAAAATAAAAGACAGTACAATTCTTCTACATTGTATTTATAGATTTTCATTTTTATCGTAATTTCACATAAATTTTTCATTTGCTTTGATTTTAATAATCTGACTTTCATGTTCAGTATAATATCTTCCTATTTTACTACTGTCGTTCTTCTAATATTTGTTTTTTGTCGTTTTTGATCATCTGTCATTTTTATTCATTTATGCATTTTGTTTTTGGCAAATATCGCTGAAAGTTTCGTCTATGATTGCACATACTTGATTCAAAGTTAGCTTAGAGTACAATTTTTCATCGCAAAATACAGACATGAAAAGATTTAAACCACAGAAATATCTGTTTCAAGATAAATTTCGTTCTTTTTCGCTGTTGCAGTTTTACATTCATGAATATCGCGGTAAACACGATGTCGCGGTGTATTTTGCCTAGCCGACATCATGTTATCACGGATGCGATGTGAACATCCAGAAAACTTAAATGAAATGAAATCTTCTGGTTCTTACAAACAAAGTGTGATCGGATTAACTGAACTTGTAAATGTAGAGAGCATTTAAACTCTATATCAACTGGTAAATCCAAGGTCATGCTTTTGTAACGTGCCGGGCTAAAGACGCAGAAGATCCCTTCAGCGAAAATTATACTCAACCCTGAAGGAGTTCACTTGTCTTATATATCTAACCCTAAACTCCATCACTTCGAAACGGTGATGTACATTTGCATATCAAATGCAACGTATACCGAACGTTTTCGTTGCACTTTTACGGTTTGAGAAATAAATTCAAGTAAATTTTCATGCACTGGTTGAACGTTTTCAAAAAAATTGAAACTAGTTCCTATGTTAAGCATTTCCCACGTACAACACATATGTAGCACATTAAGTAAACATTGGAACATCTTGCTAAATGAAGGTATAATTTATGGACATAAAGTAGAAAACATTGTGAAGCAAAAGGATAAATTCCTCGTGATCAATTTCTCTTCTTGTGACAATGTTTTCAAAAGTCGCTGTAGCTCTTGTCAGTCTTTCAGATTACGTGTACATTGAAATACGTTTCCTTGATTTTCTGAATGCTAATCACGACACGAGTTCACATCTGTTTCGTCCACTCGAGATGTTTGTTTGTAATCCGACAGGTTTGATTTTCAATTGCTCAATTTGCCACAATAGTTTCAACTCTTTTCAATTATCTTACTATCATTTATAGAGATTTTCTATGTTTTGTACTTGATGATTTTAAAGTCTGTCAGGGTAAACATCATTGAAATCATTGTGGCAAAAGGAGAAATTGCTCAATTTCAACACTTTCCAATTATCATACGATCATTTATAGAGATTTTTTATATGTTTTACTTGATAATTTTAAAGTCGTCTGCTGCAGATTTGTTTTATGTGGGAAACCCTTATCCACTATCATGACTTACCGATACAAACGAAAAACAGATTTTTCTGTGTGTCAGCATTATTTGATAACACTTTATCATAACAGGGCGAGTGTTCAATACAAATAGTTGATTGTTTTTGGTACTAATTTAAATTTATCATAACCTCTTTTTATTTTTATTTCCATTTATCTTTAGTATTATATGTCACTTTTAATGATCAGTTTAACTCTAAATGATCTAATTTACTGAAAACATAGACCCTGCCAGGTTAAATATACTATATAAAACTTATATCTTCAATAACCGATATCAGCATTACTGACTATAGATTAAATTGTTCTAATGTTTGTGGATTTAAATGTTTTTTTCTTCTTATTTCTTCATGTGAAACGAAATATTGCGGCTTCTCTTTGATGCTTTGCACCAAACATCCTTCTTGTTTAGAGTTAAGTATTTTATCTATATTAACTGACTGTGACGGGAAATGAGTGGCAGTAACTGATGGTTGATTAGATGTTTGATAGATAGAGTAATGGTTTTTTTCTCTGAACTTTACCTCGATGATGTAGTGATGTTGAGCCACCCTCGTTGATGTAATGATGTGAGAGCCACCCTCGAGAGATTGAGAAATAGGTTTTACGTCGAGCCGCTTTAGCACTGTCTGTAAATACGAATCATGAGTTTGATTCCAGACATTCTTAACATTTATTATGATTGACAAATGTAAATACTACCGGCGTCATTTTGTTTATCACGAATGACCCATGGTGGAGAGGTAAATATTTACCTTGGAATGATTTTGGGTGGAGTACTGATGCCGGACAGATAGGAAAAGCGTGGTTAAGCTAACTGTCCTCATGTATAACATTGATTTACTATTGGAAAGTAAGGAAACCTCCTATTTATCAATCAACGATAACATTGATTTACTATTGGAAAGTAAGGAAACCTCCTATTTATCAATCAACGATAACATTGATTTACTATTGGAAAGTAAGGAAACCTCCTATTTATCAATCAACGATAACATTGATTTACTATTGGAAAGTAAGGAAACCTCCTATTTATCAATCAACGATAACATTGATTTACTATTAGAAAGTAAGGCAACCTCCTATTTATCAATCAACGATAACATTGATTCTACCATTAGAAATTAAGGAAACCTCCTATTTATCAATCAACGATAACATTGATTTACTATTGGCAAGTAAGGAAACCTCCTATTTATCAATCAACGATAACATTGATTTACTATTTGAAAGTAAGGAAACCTCCTATTTCTAATTCAACGATAACATTGATTTACTATTGGAAAGTAAGGAAACATCCGATTTATCAATCAACGATAACATTGATTTACTATTGGAAAGTAGGGAATCTCATATTTATCAATCAACGATAACATTGATTTACTATTGGAAAGTAAGGCAACCTCCTATTTATCAATCAACGATAACATTGATTTTACTATTATAAAGTAAGGAAACCTCCTATTTATCAATCAACGATAACATTGGAAAGTAAGGAAACCTCGTATTTATAATTCAACGATAACATTGATTTACTATTGGAAAGGAAGGAAACCTCTTATTTATCAATCAACGATAACATTGATTTAATATTGGAAAGGAAGTAAACTTTCTAGTTATCAATCAACGATAACATTGATCAACTATTGGAAAGTAAGGAACCTCATATTTATCAATCAACGATAGCATTGATTAACTATTGGAAAGGAAGGAAACCTCCTATTTATCAATCAACGATAACATTGATTTACTATTGGAAAGTAAGGAACCTCATATTTATCAATCAACGATGACATTGATTTACTATTGGAAAGTCAGGAAACCTCCTATTTATCAATCAACGATAACATTGATTTAATATTGGAAAGTAAGGAAATCTTATATTTATCAATCAACGATAACATTGATTTACTATTGGAAAGGAAGGAAACCTCCTATTTATCAATCAACGATAACATTGATTTACTATTGGAAAGGAAGTAAACTTTCTATTTATCAATCAACGATAACATTGATTAACTATTGGAAAGTAAGGAAATCTCATATTTATCAATCAACGATAACATTGATTTACTATTGGAAAAGAAGGAAATCTCCTATTTATCAATCAACGATAAGATTGATTTACTATTGGAAAGTAAGGAAACCTCCTTCAATCAACGATAAGACTTCGTTTTCGATAACATTGATTTACTATTTGAAAGTCAGGTAACATCCTATTTATCAATCAACGATAAGACTTCGTGTTCATTTCAATGATTGAACACGTAGAATTTTGAATTACAATGATGCTAACAAAGCAACGTATTTAATCTGTTTGGATGGTGTTTTTCGCAGCATTGGACAGTATTTTAGTAATATTTCGTCGTTTCCTGTTTAAACCAACTTTATCCTTTCCACACGTATCATGATTACACCTATGTGATGTGGGGATAGTTTGTATATTTAACACATCATTTAATAATACCGATGGTTAACACTTCCTTTAAGTATGTTCAATATTGATTTGGTCAAAATATTAGTTTAGAACGTATCTAAACGTTGCTTTATGGTATGTACACGAACACTGTGTTGTATTGTCTAAGTAAATTGAATGAGGGACATTAATGATAATAATATTATCTCCCTTGTCACATAAAGACCAAGGAAGAATAATTGGTAGGTCCTTTTAGTTGGAATCCTTTGTCTTTATCGCTATTTCGCAATGAGATATTGCAATTACTCTGTACACATTAATCATAAATGTGTTAATTAAAGTGATGATTCAAAAGAGAAGATTTACATAGCAGTGTTTAAAGAAAACAAATGTGGAATTACTAATCAATCTAATCACAGTTGGCCAATAAAATGCAATTATAAGTGCACCATCCAGTGCAAAGAAACCAATGATAAAAACAGAGGAAACCAAATGATAGGACCTAGCTAGATGTAGAGAGTATTAAAGGGAGATAACTGACCGATGTCTCCAATTAACGCATGATAACAATATTACAATGTTAGTATCTGTGCGATATTCATATATTTTGCTAACGAATTTCAGTTAAATATTTTGCATTGTTGTGCTAAGATGCCCTTTTTAGCTCACCAGAGCACGTAGTGCTCAAGGTGAGTTTTTGTGATCGCCTTTTGTCCGTCGTCCGTCGTTCGTCGTTCGTCGTTCGTCGTCCGTCGTCAACATTTGCTTGTTACTACACTAGAGGCAACATTTTGCATCCAATCTTTATAAAAGTATATATCAGAACATATATCTCGATCAACTCTAGGCCAAGTTCGAATATGGGTCATGTCCGGTCAAAAAGTAGGTCACTAGGTCAAATTTAAGGAAAATCTTGTTAACACTCCTGAAGCCGCATGTTGAAACTTTGTCAGAATATTTGTCATAGTGATATCTAGGCCAAGTTCAAATATAGGTCATGTCGGGTTAAAAACTAGGTCACTAGGCCAAATTGAAGGAAAATCTTGTTAACACTCTGGAAGCCACATTTTAAACTTGACCATGTTGAAACTTTGTCGGAAAGTTTGTCTTGATGATATCTAGGCCAAGTTTGAATATGGGTCATGTCCGGTCAAAAAGTAGGTCACTAGGTCAAATTTAAGGAAAATCTTGTTAACACTCCTGAAGCCGAATGTTTGGCTTGAGCATGTTGAAACTTTGTCAGAATATTTGTCATAGTAATATCTAGGCCAAGTTAGAATATAGGTCATGTCGGGTCAAAAACTAGGTCACTAGACCAAATTGAAGGAAAATCTTGTTAACACTATGGAAGCCACATTTTAAACTTGACGATGTTGAAACTTTGTCGGAAAGTTTGTCTTGATGATATCTAGGCCAAGTTCGAATATGGGTCATGTCCGGTCAAAAGGTAGGTCACACGGCCAAATTTAAGGAAAATCTTAATTACACTTTAGAAGCCACATTTCTGGCTTGAGCATGTTGAAGCTTTGTCAGAATATTTGTCTAGGTAATAGCTAGGCCAAGTTCGAATATGAGTAATGTCGGGTCAAAAACTAGGTCACTAGGCCAAATTTAAGGAAAATCTCGTTAACACTCTAGAAGCCACATGTTTGGCTTGAGCATGAGAGAGTTATGTCTTAAATAGCCCATTCTCAGGTGAGCGATTCCAGGGCCTCATGGCCCTCTTGTTTAACTTCATGTCCTTTTTCTGTTGTCTCATTTGCCAATACTAGTCCGGTTACCTGTCCCTTGCCAGAGCTCTTTCAAAAATTTGTATTTAAAATGGGCATTTAACTGAAGAAAAAAAACGGGTTGATTGCCTTCTTTTCACGTGTTGATATTTCATGTCATTTTATCATGTACATATTTTATTATGTTTTATGTGTATATTTTTAACATGTTATTATGCTTTTATTGAGGGCCCCATGGAAGATTAGTGTCCAGTCACTAAATGGGTCACCCTCACAAAATAAAGTCTTTACTTACTTACTTACTTACTAGAAGATATGAAAATTAAAGATGGATAAAGGATCTATGTTCATCAGTATTTTATGAAGCCAATGTAACATAAATATAGACAAATATATAGTAAACGTACATCACTATTTAATAAATCAAACGGTATGTTAAATTTAAACGGACAATACAACCGTATTATGTAGTTCTTCATAAAACCCCTATTATCCATACACCGTGTAAGCTTCATTCACTATTACTTAATCGCCTCATATCCTACCCACAAAAAAGAAATCTTCAGTAGACGACTTTGAAAACATATTGGCAAAACTACGTATGATGGTATAGTTAATAAAAAGAGATTAAACTATTGTGCAAAAGGAAATATCTCATTCTGAGCGCATACAATAACTCTGAAAAATAATATTAATCATAAAATCTAACAAAAGTGTAACTATCAAACAGATATAAAAAAATCTAACAAAACAAAAAGGTTGTCTAATTATGAGCAATCAGCCTTGAACAATAATGTTTTCAAACGTGTTATGTTGAAGATGCGTCAATATGCGTTTGAAAATGGAAAGGGTTAACCAATTAAATATGTTTGTTCTCGGATAACAACTTATGTCAGATCTTATATATCACATGTTGCATCGTTAGTCCTTAAATCACTGCTGGCAACTTGCTTAAGTAATCATTTTTCAAATTGTTCATCAAGACATAGCTAGAAGCAACTAAAGGGTCATCTTGGATACGACAGATCGTTTATCATAAAGGATTTTCAACGAATCGGTAAGTATGTGAAACTACAAACGTTCATTCATTTAACGAACGGTATAACTCGGTTATATCAACCCGATCCTGACCTTTGTGCATATACTGTTAAGATGTATTTTGTTAACCTTTTGCCACTTATAACAACTTTGATGTATGTTCAAAAGTTAGATTCCTCTCTTAAGGAAAGTTTAATTTTGTATCCATTTGAAAAAATTATGAAAAATGGAGAAATTGCTCATCATGAGTAATTTCTCTCTTTGTCACAACGTTTTCAAAATTCGTCTGCTGCATATGTGTATAAATATATATGGGAAAGAGTCGACGAATTTTAAACTGCGTCATATATCCAACCATGTGTTCATATAAATTATTAAAAATGCTTTAATGAAAATATGCAATAAAGACATGATAATTTACATATCTGCACAAAGGTCAGGACCATGTCAACGTAGTCGAACAATAACTAATCCACAAATAAAATTACTGCTGTAATTTGATAACTTGGTTTGCTAACGTTAATTAACTCAAGCGTAAACTGAAAACACTGCATATACACCGAACAGGCTGTTCTCGCAGAGACTATTTGCTAACAAGCTGTACTGTCAGATAGTGTTTGCTGCTAAGAAGCTGTTCTATCAGAGACTGTTTATATAAAACTGTACTGTCAGAGACTGTTAGTCACTAACAAGCTGTTCTGTCAGAGACTGTTTGATAACAAGCTGTTCTGTTAGTTGCTAACACGCTGTTCTGTCAGAGACTGTTTGCTAACAAGCTGTTTTGCAAGAGACCATTTGCTAACATGCGATACTGTCAGTGACTGTACTTTCAGAGCTGTTCTGGCAGAGACTGGTTGCTAGTTACCTAAATATTCGCTAGTTGAACAATCAATCAATCGGCGATTCTCTAAACCAATGCTAGTTGTCTTCACTTAAGGGCGTAGACGTCTTCGGTCCCTTGCACCCTCCACTAATTGTCCTCGCCAATTAGCTCGTTGGTACGCCCTCCACTCGGCAGTAGCCAGCGGAATCCAAGTGTCCTTTTGAATTTAGGTACTCCACCACTTCGGCGGTCAAACCCTTGCTCTCGGATTGAGCAAGTCTTGATAGAACACATAGAGAACATACAGAGTTCCCAAAAGAATAAGTTACAAATAGTTAAATAATTTGATGTTCAAATGAAATTGATAAATGGCGTTGCTCCTTGAGACAGTAAAGGCTGCGGTGAGACTGTTTATCATAATATAACAGACGGTTTATGAAGACAATGAAGGAAACTGAGAAATTGCCGAGAACAAGGAATTTCTCCCGCTCTCCAATAGTGCTAAACTCCGTCCGCAATTGATTGTTCAAAACAAACGTCGTTTAGTTTCAGGTGTATATTACCTGGCAGCTTAGTGCCTCGAACAACATACTGGTATATACAGAAAGGAGGAAAGCCACCATAAATAAAGATATTGCACGCTCCAAAAAACATCTTAATTTCGAATTGGCAGTTCAAATACCCTAGATATTGATAAACGATTTGATATATTCCATTGCATGTTAAGATTTGATGACTATTAACCAAATAGCCCGGGAAATTGTCATACAGTCACTGTTGTTTGTGACAAATTTAGATTTGGGCCACAACACTAGAAAACTGACCTCCGATTAAACCGTTACCACATACAAGCTGTCTGCAGCAGACGACTTTTTAAATATCTAGGCAGAAGTATGGAACAACATTACTGAAAAACGTCATGACAACATGAGAAATAGCACGTTTTGAGGAAATTTTTCTTTCGGATAATGTTCTAAAATAAATCGTCCGCTGCAGAGGTGTCTTTGTGTGGGAAAAACTAATGACAATACAACTCTAAAGGTACATAAACTGTTAAAAGTGTTCTTCATACGCTTCCATTACACATGTACGACTAGATAAGGAAAGGTTTAGGTCAAACTGAGCGGAGAAGCAGCCTGATCGGGATCTGCACTGTTTGACAAGACCCGAAGTAACTTGTCAGAAACAAACGTGATAAATGAGATCCAGTTGCACTGATAAATCAAAGATGTGTATATACTACATTCTCCACTTACAAGATCATAGAATATTTCCCATTTCAGCAGCTTGTCCCATTAATCACCTATTTATGTTATGTGCAATGACCGTTGTATTACAAGATACACGCACATGTATATGTAAACATTATGGAAATCAATCTATGTCAACGTCGTATATGTAAAGAGGAAAACACAACACCCTGCAGGTGTACATAATGCGAAATGAGGGCTTATAACCTTCAAACGCTGCTTGGTCCTGAAACAATGCACATTGTATTAACCACGTGAAACTGGAATTTAATTGTGAGCTAAAAGTAGAAGGTATTTTCAGTGATGTCTTACTTAAGTGATAACAAGGACGAAGCATGAATATGTATTGTAAAAGCCGATGACTACATATATTCTTGTTTTTGTAATAAGTATTTGTTTTTGTATAACTTTATTGCCACGTACATTGACATGTGTAGGTCGTAACCATCCGTGTCCATAACTTGATTTAAATTGTTAATTTCTATAATGTTAGTAACATAATATTCATAAAAATGATTAAATAGTTCATCGCAGAGCTAGGACAAACATCGCGTACATACAGGTTAAGCTGGAATTACATTTGTCCCAACGGATGGTTTTGGTAAAGGACGACTCTTATATTCTTTGAACTATATGATTTATAATTTGTCTCCCATAGTCATGTCTACACAATGTAGTGTTTATAGCGTCCTGCCTTGGTGTGGGGGAGACCATTTAACGATTACCTGTCAGGTCATACAAAAAGCTTTTAGAATCGTAGTAATGGCTTCCCCCTATGACACTCAGGGCTGAGGGAATACCATTACCTCTGTCCCATCGGTGTCATGATAAATGAAACCGAACGTACTGGTAAATTACACATACAATGTCGTGCTATGACTGGCATACGGTTGAAAACGGCATAATACACCATTCAACCACATTTAGATTACTTCGAATATTCATGTGTACGTATTGCAATAACGACAGATTGCATATCTCTTCTAGAAATGCACAAGAAATGAAGTAAACTAGCCTATCGCATCATTGCAATAATAAAGACTAGTACTACCGTATATAAGTATTCTGTTGTGTAGGTTTATGGAATAATAACATCACGATTGTTCAGGTAATCGATCTACACAAACAATCACGAATGTACAGAATACATCTGTTTTCGAGTGCAGTGATCCTAGTTACGTACTCAGGTGTTTACAGCCACTAAATCTTCAATAATACCATGTTCAACTAACTTAGAACTTATGGACAATAGTAGGCATTACGGCTCAACTTTAAATTGAAAAAGTGGAACATTACATGTGATCTGAAGGTTGTCAAATGATAAGCGAGATTGAATGTTTGCAATCTACTCTTTCGCTGATACAGCCTACGTTTGATGTCTCTGCAACACACACTCTTTGAAAACATTTATTGAAAAGGTGACATTGCTCAAAATATGTTCATACAATTCGAAAATTATCAGCAGTAAATTGTCTATTAATGTCTGAATGGTGTTTTTCAAATTTTAAGAAAATACTTAATGCCGCATTCTCATTTGTGAAATATAAACAAAGTATGACGAAATGATTAAACGGGGAAGACATACAGTTTTCTGAATCAACAGTACGTGAATATAAACAAACTCTTCACAGTGATAATTACATGACTGGTAAGGTTAGAAATTTAAAAATAGAAACTTCGCGCTCTGTTATTACTCACGTAGGTCAACACTGTGTTCCAAATCGTGATCTCCTCGCTTCATTAGAATACTGTCAAGGGTAGTTACTCTCATCAACAAATATATAATTCACACTGAATAGTTACAGTCTGTTAGGAGTCTAAGAGATATAAAATGATTGACAACAACTTATTATCTTCAACCCAAACGCACCTAGGACAATTTAAACACCCACATCATACAATAAACCGAAAGTATTATACGTATATTACGTTCTGGATTAAAGTATCTTCTTTTATTTATTTATTCACCAGCACCAAAATGAAACTAAGCTGTCTTTCGTTTCTCCTTGTTGCTGTCGATGTATTTAATACCATCCAATGCTACCCTTACGGCCCACCAAAGACAGACTTTGTATGTAAGGACATGTTCCCGATTGGGCACGGAAAAGATGCCCAGTTTACTGACCCACCGTATACAATTAAACTGTCACAGAATGTCTACACACCCTGGGAGGAGCTAAGAAGTAAGTATCTACAATCAAAACGGTAGACGGGGGGTTGAATCAGTCCACTATAACTACATGGTATGAAATATGTAGGCGACGGATTCGTATACGGTGTTTGAAATGGTATCAAGTTTCAACTAACTAGATTCTAAACCGTTACACACACCTCTCTTACCTCGGACATTACATGTTGGTATTTGTGTTTACTTTCTGAAAATTGCAACAATGTTTTCAACTCTGTTCAATAATTTGTATATAGAATCAGACGAGGAATTCTATATTGTAACCTGACCCATGGAGGGCTCATTCAGTGGTAATGACAATTGTGGACAAATCCAAACACCGGCTACCATTGTAGATTAAATACTGTCGTTTTATTTGTTTATCCAATGTAGGTTCAGTTAACTGATCTAAAAGCTAATGATAGCAAATTCATCAGTCGAATAACTAATACAAAAGCTAATGGTAGCAAATTCATCAGTCGAATAACTAATACAAAATCTAATGGTTGCAAATTCATCAGTCGAATAACTGATACAAAAGCTAATGGTTGCAAATTCATCAGTCGAATAACTGATACAAAAGCTAATGGTTGAACATTCATGAGTCGAATAACTGATACAAAAGCTAATGGTTGCAAATTCATCAGTCGAATAACTGATACAAAAGCTAATGGTTGAACATTCATGAGTCGAATAACTGATACAAAAGCTAATGGTTGCAAATTCATCAGTCGAATAACTGATACAAAAGCTAATGGTTGCAAATTCAATTAGTCGAATAACTGATACAAAAGCTAATGATAGCAAATTCATCAGTCGAATAACTGATACAAAAGCTAATGATAGCAAATTCATCAGTCGAATAACTGATACAAAAGCTAATGATAGCAAATTCATCAGTCGAATAACTGATACAAAAGCTAATGATAGCAAATTCATCAGTCGAATAACTAATACAAAAGCTAATGGTTGCAAATTCATCAGTCGAATAACTAATACAAAATCTAATTGTTGCAAATTCATCAGTCGAATAACTGATACAAAAGCTAATGGTTGCAAATTCATCAGTCGAATAACTGATACAAAAGCTAATGGTTGAACATTCATGAGTCGAATAACTGATACAAAAGCTAATGGTTGCAAATTCATCAGTCGAATAACTGATACAAAAGCTAATGGTTGAACATTCATGAGTCGAATAACTGATACAAAAGCTAATGGTTGCAAATTCATCAGTCGAATAACTGATACAAAAGCTAATGGTTGCAAATTCAATTAGTCGAATAACTGATACAAAAGCTAATGGTAGCAAATTCATCAGTCGAATAACTGATACAAAAGCTAATGATAGCAAATTCATCAGTCGAATAACTAATACAAAAGCTAATGATAGCAAATTCATCAGTCGAATAACTGATACAAAAGCTAATGATAGCAAATTCATCAGTCGAATAACTAATACAAAAGCTAATGGTTGCAAATTCATCAGTCGAATAACTGATACAAAAGCTAATGGTTGCAAATTCATCAGTCGATTAACTGATACAAAAGCTAATGGTTGAACATTCATGAGTCGAATAACTGATACAAAAGCTAATGGTTGCAAATTCATCAGTCGAATAACTGATACAAAAGCTAATGGTTGAACATTCATGAGTCGATTAACTGATACAAAAGCTAATGGTTGCAAATTCATCAGTCGAATAACTGATACAAAAGCTAATGGTTGCAAATTCAATTAGTCGAATAACTGATACAAAAGCTAATGGTAGCGAATTCATCAGTCGAATAACTGATACAAAAGCTAATGATAGCAAATTCATCAGTCGAATAACTAATACAAAAGCTAATGATAGCAAATTCATCAGTCGAATAACTGATACAAAAGCTAATGATAGCAAATTCATCAGTCGAATAACTGATACAAAAGCTAATGGTTGCAAATTCATCAGTCGAATAACTGATACAAAAGCTAATGATAGCAAATTCATCAGTCGAATAACAGTAATATCCCTTGCAGATAACTGTAGTTGTTAATGTGAGTTCACGTTACATTCTTGGATCGAGAAATCGTGTTTGTGCTGTTTTGTTGATATTTGTAAATTGTCTACTTGCGAACAGTTTGCTATTAGAAAAATAAAAATGTTAAATAATTGGAATATTTTATTCGCATTTTAGATAGACGATATAAAGTTTAAGTTAAAAGCAACCTCCTACAAGTGGTGATGTTTCGAAGGTTGCTTTAACACTTTCAATGCTTATATTTTTACAATGGACTTATCCAGCTTAGCATTTTGAAGAGTCAAAGGTCAATTACAGGAATATCAAGATAAACATGTAGAATAAGGCAGACAACAGAAAACAGCCTGGTCTTCCTCTATACATGTCCATAGGATTCAACTGTACACTTATTAACTTTAGAATAAGAACCAGTATAAGTATAGTTGTTTGTAAGTACGTTCCCCGGAGCCTTTAGAGTGTCAATCAATTATACACCTTACCCTGCAGCCTTTATGTCATAGTAGATCGTCATTTTAACATCCTTTTCCCTTTTTAACCTACATGCAATAACTCAGCATTAGGTCGTGTCTCATTAATTTTGTTTATCCCGTTTTTAACAGTTTCTCGAGATTAACCATTTAAACCTTATAAGGTATTTCAATAGTATTATGTTTTGAAATCTGTTGTTGACATTATAAATCTGAGCCAATGAAAGACCATTTTTTTTTGCATACTTGAGAACATTAATGGAGTGGGAGAAAGTGTTAAGTATGAGTATATGCTCCTTTTCTAACTGAATGTTTGGTTAAAAGACTCTCCACAAAAGTTGTTCATGCACTATTATTAATTTAAAGAACGGTCCCATTAGAGGTAAAATGACAACATATAATAATTCTTCACCTCTGAAGGTTCTGATCTGATTTATATGAGCCGCTCCACGAGAAAACCAACATTGTTGACTCTGCTTAATGTATCAACCCAGATCAGCATGAGCATGCCGCTAAGGCTAATCCGGATAGAAACTTTTCGCCTCCTGTGGATTTTCTGTTTCAGGAATCATTACTCTATACTTCTAACCCCCTGGGACGGAATGTGTCGGCTCGGATTAGTCTGCGCGGACTTCGCATACTGATCTGAGTCGACACTTTACGAAGATACCATAATGTTGCCGGTATTCTCGTTGAACGGCTCATATATATTTATGGAAAACTGTTTATAACCTCTTCAGAAATGTTATTTAGGCGTCTTCTACAAGAACTATCGAAGCCAACTTAATTGGTTGAAAGACATAACCGCCAGGTTGCATCAGACACTTTAAAATACGTCTCCACTGAATCGGCTGATTTCAAATATTTTATTGGTTTTAAAACACGGCTGTGAGGGCTCATGATTTCTACACTTAATAATGTTTATGTCTAATTACTCCTTTAAAAGGCATACTTATAAGTTCTTTTTCTGAACTGCTTTTTCTTTTACAGTGTCCATTCCTTGTAAATCTTTGTCATGTTTTCATGGACATTATAATGTTCACATTTGATATTATATCCCCTAAACCATGTGATATCTTTAGGGCCATAATGGCCTTTTGTTAACTTCTCCAATTTGCAGTCGCATTTTGACGCATTTGATAAAACTTTTGATGGATTGGTTATAACGTGACAATTATCAAAACGCAAATAACACATTTACCTTTTGCCTTCAGTTTCTGTGACAGCCCAAACTGGACATTACATCAGGGGACTATTTGTACAAGCCAGACGGTCCAACTGCAATCATCCGAAACAGAAAGAACCTGTTGGAACATTCATGTTACTTCCAGGCGAACGATATCTACAGACTATTTCCTGCTTGGATCGGCTCAATGTAAGCTATTTATATCAATATAATTACATCCCTTTTATAATTTATTTTGTGTTTAAGTTGCTAAATGTAAATTAGTTATATCAATATAACTTCTTCCCTTTTATACATGATTTTGTGCTTGAATCGGCTAAATGTAAATTAGTTATCAATATATCCATTTCTCTTTAATACTCTATTATGTGCTTGGACAGGTTAAATGTAAAATAAGTAACATACGTGTAAGATAATAGAATTCTTCTAGTTTTGTCTTATGTAAAACGGTTATGAAAAGGGATAGAAAGCATGTTCAAGAAAAAATTCATTTTTCAAAACTCAGTTGGCAGCAAACTGGGCTGTAAATCAATGGGTTGTGAATTTGAACCAAACATTCTGTATGCCAAAAGTAAATGCGACAAACGTACTCGTCTTCCAACAATGGGATTATAATATGTGGAAAAGTAGTCATTTGCTTTGAAAGACTACTGTGTAAAAAAACTATATAAAACTTATATGACTTATAATGCCAATACTATATGGGTGATACTATACTAAATTAACCGTCCTTGGTAAAAGAGGAATCCGCTGTGGCCGAGTGGTAAGCGTCGGTGATAAGACACCCGACGGTCCTGGTTCAGTCCTTTGTCGCGGAGATCATTGTGGAGTGTCTTTGTGCAAGGCGCATTTCATAACCTAGTACTGGTTTGTTTGTCATAAAAAGTGAAGTGACGCCTTGATATTACTGAACCAATGTTAAATCGGCGTATAACCCCAATCAAAAAACTCATTGGAAAAATGTACAAGTTGGAATATCCGAACAATGCACTCTGTCCATCTGCTTCGTCTGTTCAAAATCTACACTCGTTGAAAGAAGCTTTAAATGAGCTTGTGTAAGTGATATATGAACAGTGTACATATTAATTGGACCATATGGATTCACATGCTGCTCTGGTAATACACTGTTCACAACAACAAACTTGAACATTTTCCCATCGAAAGGCTCAAATAATCGCTTGATTTTACATAAGTTTTATTTAAGCTGCTTAAAAATAAATACCACATATCAAAGGTAGATGTGTCACTATGGTATGCAAAAAGCTAATTGTGTATTAAATTAAAAACGAGAATCTAGAACTTTGATATACCAGGGTCAGAAATAGTTGTCTCTACATAATATGTCTTTTTTCAGTGTTGATAGCTTTATCTTTGTATGTTTTCAGAGCTCACTTTCACACAGAACAAATCCAGGTCTGAAGACGGCTGTCTTTAGATGGTTCGCACCTGCTATACGGGCTGGACATCTCTACTTCGTGTAAGTGACAGTCTGGTTTAACTCTTTCAGCGCTAATCGCAATATTGATTGTTTTGCAAACAATACAGATTCAGGTGAGTCAGTTCGTAACGAGCTGTCTCACATGGAATCAGCATTGTTTGCCTTTTAGTTATCAAAATATTCCGAAACTCTTATTACACGAGGTATGGACACGCCCGACTTTGAACATTGAAAAGTCTACTTTGAACAATTTGACGCTGAAAGAGTTAAGTAAAGTTTTTCTGCCGCGAGCACTTTCTGGGGCTGGACTCTTATTGTATTTTACCGTTTACATGATATTAATGGTATAGCGTCGTCTGATTTGACCACGCCTGATGTTAAACAGAGTCGGTAAAGCCGATGGCTGTTCCTTGAATAGGATGAACAATATTAAAGGTCACAACTCCGACAACAAAGTCGAATTGAATATTTCTATGTCTATTACTTTGACAAAGAATATAATTATAAAAAAAAGGTTTGCAAGTGGTTTAATCTTTGTCCTGTTGAATTCAAGTAATTAACTCATCTCTTGAATCTTTATTATTTTCAAACCATCGGATATGTTTTTTGAAACTATTTAAATCAAATGTTGTTGATTTGTTTGTGTATTCATGATGCAATTTTCACCCGACAGCGCTACCGTTGTGAAGGAGAAGACGACGTTCTGGACCACGGTACATTCTGAGATTCTACGAGATTTGTCCTTGACCGCTGAAGCAGCCATTTGCCCTGCACGGCAACTGCTAGATCCTAAAATGCCTCAAACAACCACGGATTCTCGCAGCAGCGCAACCTTGCCATACGAGAGATCCGCGTCGACTGAATCAGCACCACTTTGGTCAATGTTATTGATGTGCATGTGTACCATTGTCATTTACATAAATAATGACAAATGTCTTTGAACGACGAAACGTCACCACATAATACATGTGTACGACTGTTCACGAAATAAACATTAGGTGTGAGTCATGAAATAATAATATAATTGAGCCGTCCCGCGAGAAAACCAACATAAGTATCGACCCGGATCAGCCTAAGCATGCCTTGCGGGCTAACCCGGACAGACACTTTTTGCTTCCTGAGGAGTTTGTTTTAGGAATTATTATTCTATACCTCTATCCCCCTGAGACGGAATTTGTCGGCCTGGATTATCCTGCGCGGACATAGCAGGCTGGTCTGGGTAGATACATTACGCAGAGGCTATAATGTTGGTTTTCTCGCGGGACAGCTCATATATGAGTATCTATCTGCTCTAGGAAAACCATCCAACGAGCCTTTTGCGAGCAGTGTAGCTCAAGATCAAATAACACGATCTTATATTCTAATTTGGATTTGCATTCGTCGCCATTCAGTTATCAAATGGTAAACCCCTTCCTACATGTAGACGCCTGCAGCAGACGACATCTGAAAACATTGAGGCTCATCATGAGCAATATCTCCTAGTGTCATAATATAATCAAACTTTCACTTATACAAATGATCCATGATTATCCCTATATGATTTCAAAGTCATCTGCTGCAGATTTGATGTATGACGGAAAGGGTTAAAGAAACCTGTGATAAATAGTGTGCTTTGTTCAGATAGCTTTATTGCATACGGTTGATCTACATCACTAATAAACTTGCTGATACGACTGTATGTTACTGGAGCAATGCTCAGATAGACATGTCGGCCCAATGCAACAAGTACAGCACCTGCTGAAAATACTCACAGTTCCCAGTCTTATAGGAAAATCTTCCTTTCATGGAATTTACCAATGTCTTTTTTTTTATATCAATTCAAAATGATATGTTCAGTCATCTATTGCGGATTTGTTGTAAGTAGGAAAGGGTTAAATGTAACAAAATGAAAACCCGTTTTGCAAATGTATGGCACGGGCGACGGAACCGATCTCATTTGTAATTGGATTTGACGGATCAGAAGTAAAGGTCCTGTTTAAAACAAGTCTTTCTTTGTTACATTGTATCAGGGATTAAACTGTTTTACTTCAGCATTAAAAGCATTATTCATTCAAATGATACGCACATTGTTTGATATCCGTTACACAATTGTAAAACTATAAATAAATACATATATACAAATTAACAAAATTGTTTAATTGAACATGATTTGTTGTAAACCATTACTGTATATAAGAATAACTTATTCCAATTAGTTGATGAAAAATGTTAGAAATAGTGCATTGAAGTGCACATATTTGTAGAAGACAATGACAATAACCTCAGCGTCCGCTGACTGAGGTTCCGTGTACACTTTCTATGAGGGTGAATTTATGATTGGCTGTCCCGGTTTCTAGATATGTTTTGCTCACGACGGGCATGGCTAAATGCCATTGAGCAAGGTAAATTCCCTATAACAGTAATGGTAACTCAACTAAGGGTCAAGCATAAGTTTTTTGTCAAGTTATTTAACGGCTTGAAATCACAATAATTATAAGAAAGTAACACAATGTAATGCAGTAAATATGTAATTATTCCATATGAAGTATTTAGAAAATGTGTTTGTTTCGGAAAATGATACCTTTGGTGGCAAACAGGTTTTAATTTTGTTTCATGTTTTTCGATTGATTACTTGCCGTTTTTCGGTAATTTAAGAAATGTTCATACCCGTATAGCTGCAATCAATACTATTACGCACAAACAGTAGTTCTCAATTAAAGCAAGATCATTCGCTGAAATGAACATGAGTTGTTGATGAAATGTAGTTCATTAGCGATCTTTTACATATGTGATAGTGTTAATTGCCTAAAGGGTGAAAGTATTTACTGCACCTTAACTAAACTGCAGATTTATTTCATGATCAAACCCACTGTTTGAAATGGTGAATTGTTATTCTCAATAACCCATCGAGATAGGTAAAAACTAAACAAGTTAATACAACGATCGATTTCATGCGGTGTGTAAGGATGCTCACACTTTTCCATGCGGTTATACTGCACTCACGGCATATGGCTTAAAACGACAGAAACCCATAAAGTAGCTCGGTGTTTTATAAGGTGAAATTTAACAGGTATGTGAAGTTGGCATGAAGTTCGATATTCGGTAATCGATATTCAATACCGATATGAATGTAGAGCTGAAACGAATATAGAGCCAGCACCAGATTCGTGAATTCTGTTACGCATTGAAATATACGTTACCATTGTTTAGTATGACGAATACCGATTTGAATATCGATTTGAATATGGAGCCAGATCGATATTCGAGAAAATGGTGCTATCTTTTTTCTGACCATGTTGTTGAGCGAATACCGATTTGAATATCAATTTGAATATAGAGCCAGGTCGATATTCGTGAAAATGGTGATATCGCATTCCTGATCATGTAGAAGGGCGAACCCCGATTTAAATAACGATTTGAATTTAGTGCCAGGTCGATACTCGGTAAAATGGTGCTATTGTCTTTCTGACCATGTAGTAGAGCAAATACCGATTTCAATATCGATTTGAATATGGAGCCAGATCGATATTCGAGAAAATGGTGCTATCTTTTTTCTGAACATGTAGTAGAGCGAATACCGATTTGAATATCGATTTGAATATAGAGCCAGATCGATATTCGTGAAAATGGTGCTATCGTCTTCCTGATCATGTAGAAGGGCGAACCCCGATTCGAATATCGATTTGAATTTTGTGCCAGGTCGATATTCGGTAAAATGGAGCTATTTTCTTTTTGACCATGTAGTAGAGCGAATACCGATTTGAATATCGATTTGAATATGGAGCCAGATCGATATTCGAGAAAATGGTTCTATCTTTTTTCTGAACATGTAGTAGAGCGAATACCGATTTGAATATCGATTTGAATATAGAGCCAGATCGATATTCGTGAAAATGGTGCTATCGTCTTCATGATCATGTAGAAGGGCGAACCCCGAATTGAATATCGATTTGAATTTAGTGCCAGATCGATATTCGGTAAAATGGTACTATGGTCTTTCTGACCATGTAGTAGAGCGAATACCGATCTGAATATCGATTTGAATATAGAGCCAGATCGATATTCGTGAAAATGGTGCTATCGTCTTCCTGATCATGTAGAAGGGCGAACCCCGATTTGAATATCGATTTGAATTTAGTGCCAGATCGATATTCGGTAAAATGGTGCTATTGTCTTACTGACAATGTAGTAGAGCGAATACCGATTTGAATATCGATTAGAATATGGAGCCAGATAGATATTCGAGAAAATGGTGCTATCTTTTTTCTGACCATGTAGTAGAGCGAATACCGATTTGAGTATCGATTTGAATATGGAGCCAGGTCGGTATTCGTGAAAATGGTGCTATTGTCTTTCTGATCATGTAGAAGGGCGAACCCAGATTTGAATGTCGATTTAAATTTAGTGCCAGGTCTATATTCAGTAAAATCGTGCTATGGTCTTTCTGACCATGTAGTAGAGCGAATACCGATTTGAATACAGAGCCAGGTCGATATTCGATAAATGGCGATATCGTCTTTCTGACCATGTAGAAGCGCGAATACCGATTCGAATATCGATTTGAATATAGACCCAGGTCGATATTCGGGGAAAAGGTGCAATCGTCTTTCTGACCATGTAGAAGTGCGAATTACGACTTGAATATCGATTTGAATATCGACCCAGGTCGATGAATATCGACCCAGGTCGATATTCGGTAAAATGCTTTCAACTTTATCCTGATCACGCATAAGCGTGAATAACGATTTGAATATCGATTTGAATATGGAGCCAGGTCGATATTCGGGGAAATTGTGCTGTCGTATTTCTGAGCATGTAGAAGCGCGAATACCGATCTGAAAAGCGAACCAGGTCGATATTCTGAAAAATGGTTCAGTCGTCGTTTTGAACATGTAGAAGTACGAATACATATTTGGAAATGCGGCCGATTTCATTTTTCAGAATATCGACCTGGTTCGCTTTTCAGACCGAATATCGACTTGGCTCCATATTCAAATCGAAATTCAAATCGGAATTCGCTCTACTACATGTTCAGAAAAAAGATAGAACCATTTTCTCGAATATCGATCTGGCTCCATATTCAAATCGATATTCAAATCGGTATTTGCTCTACTACATGGTCAAAAAGAAAATAGCTCAATTTTACCGAATATCGACCTGGCACTAAATTCAAATCGATATTCGAATCGGGGTTCGCCCTTCTACATGATTAGGAAGACGATAGCACCATTTTCACGAATATCGATCTGGCTCCATATTCAAATCGATATTCAAATCGGTATTCGCTCTACTACATGTTCAGAAAAAAGATAGCACCATTTTCTCGAATATCGATCTGGCTCCATATTCAAATCGATATTCAAATCGGTATTCTCTCTACTACATGGTCAGAAAGACAATAACACCATTTTACCGAATATCGACCTGGCACTTAATTCAAATCGATATTCAAATCGGGGTTCGCCCTTCTACATGATTAGAAAGACGATAGCACCATTTTCACGAATATCGATCTGGCTCTATATTCAAATCGATATTCAAATCGGTATTCGCTCTACTACATGTTCAGAAAAAAGATAGCACCATTTTCTCGAATATCGATCTGGCTCCATATTCAAATCGATATTGAAATCGGTATTCGCTCTACTACATGGTCAGAAAGACAATAGCACCATTTTACCGAGTATCGACCTGGCACTAAATTCAAATCGTTATTTAAATCGGGGTTCGCCCTTCTACATGATCAAGAATACGATATCACCATTTTCACGAATATCGACCTGGCTCTATATTCAAATCGATATTCAAATCGGTATTCGCTCCACAACATGGTCAGAAAAAAGATAGCACCATTTTCTCGAATATCGATCTGGCTCCATATTCAAATCGATATTCAAATCGGTATTCGTCATACTAAACAATGACGGTAACGTATATTTCAATGCGTAACAGAATTCACGAATCTGGTGCTGGCTCTATATTCGTTTCAGCTCTACATTCATATCGGTATTGAATATCGATTACCGAATATCGATCTTCGTGCCAACTTCACATACCTAAATTTAACACACGTTAAAATTACAAAATTCTTCGTCAAACGCGATAGAATGACCTTTTGATCTTTGCTTTAATATTGTTTTTTAACGTTTTGAAAGGCATCAACCGCCTTTTCACTTTAAAACGTGGATACAAATCTTCAATATTAAACGGTTAAGCCAAAGATTAAAAAAAGCTAATGGGAATCGGTTAAAAAAACCAAAATCTTGAACTCATTAAGAGATCATGTGATGCGCCATTGATGACCTCAAAACCGAATATATAGAAATATCAAAGGTTCATCGTTTAGCACAACTTCGACGGAGCTCCTGTATTCTAATTGGTCCTTAAAACTATTGTATAGTGTCTATATTCTATTTCATTATCTAACAATGAGTAAGTTATATCCCCTGTTGTAATGCTTTACATCTAATTCCAGTAAGGATGTAGTTTAGGGAAGTTTATTGAAGCAACACGTAAGGAACGTTCGTAAATACATTAACAGAAATGTAAATACCAAAAACTAGATACCATGAACACATGAACACATACAAGATTTTATTTACAGATGTAGGGACCAATTTCTAAAACCAGCAACATCACCATTCCAATGGGTTATTTCTTCAGGCGTATCAAACATTTTGGAAGAAGCCAATTTAAGAGGCATCTTCGACACATTTTTGAAAGTTTATGTATCTATCGACTATGAATGTTATATCACAATATCAAGTGACCAATTAGAAATTTGGTTGAGTGTAAAACAATCATAATCAGGTGTTCGTTGCTTTCTTCTTATTAACTCGCAAAATACAACAAAAGTTTAAATGTTGTATTTTTTATAGTGTATATCTGTATACTCCGCTACGTTCTCTGTTTATACAAAACGAATGAATTTGTTTGAATGCTGTTTTAAATCGTGTCAACAGTATTTCAGTTATATTGCGACTTTTCCTGGGAAATCTTTTCATCAAAATCCTTCTTGTTTATCTTAACATCGATTTATCAGTCGTAATGCTATCCCCGCACCACTGAGCACCAAGGAGGCAATCCATGTCTACCATGTTGATAGTATTTCTTATTACCAGAAATGGATCGAACGCTTCTCCCAAGGCGGACGCAGCCGAGCCCCGGTAGCTCAGTCGGTAGCGACGCGGGCTGTCAATCCAGGGGTTGTGAGTTCGAATCCCGGCCCGGCCAACTTTCTTTCCGACGATTGACAAAAGTCAATGCGACATGCGTCATTCGTCTTCCACCAATGGGCTAAGTCTATGTGGAAAAGCAGCCAGTTGCTTGGGAAGATTGTTGTGTGGAGTACTGGTGTGAGAAAACCAGGAAATGCATGAGTAGGTGAATTGGACGCCGTGATATAACTAAGAAATTGTTAAAAACGGCGTTAAACCCCAATCAATCAATCAACCAAGGCAGACGCTTTAACCTTCACACCAGAGACCGTACCAACGAATTTGTAGACGCCAATGTCAGTCTAAGACGACCTGTAACAGGCAGTCATCAGATCAATGTCACGCCCAATCAACTTTCAAACTGACGTCATAAAATCCGTTGCATGATTTGAAATATTCTCGTTATTGGTTTTCGCGAGTTACCGGTCATAAGAAGTGAGTATTTCACATTTACGGAAAATATTTATAACATAGGCAGGAATGCCATTAGAATGCTGTGGAAAATGTTTTGCAAATATTTGCAGTTATTCTCTTGATATTGCGTGTGGCGTCTCGTCACATTTTGAAAACGAAACTTTAATTTATAAAGGTACATACGATGTAGCTGCAGTTGAATTACAAAACATGCATGCAATATTCTGGTAATTGATTTCGCGTGTCACACAGCTTGCAAGAGATAAGTCTTTAACTTTAGAGATTATTACCACACAACCCTGTACTGTCATTAAGGAAACGTCCTTAGAAACACCAAGCGATGTTTTCGGACATATTTATCAGAGGTAAACTTGATTTATGCGATTTACTAGGGTAGTTATCATTTTGAGAGTAAATGCATTTCATTTTACCATATCTCGATAAGGCCTTTATTCTACGTTTTAAATAACGAAATGCACTGTATTGCTTTAGCGCACTGGCGTTTTTGACGTCGCTATTATGACGGGATGCAGCCACGTCCTATTGTAACTTGTTTTGCACATGGAATAATAAAATAGCACCAGACAAATCTAGCTTAGTAGTTTTTGACAAGTGTAAATAAAATATGCCTGACGATCAAATTGTCTTGTTCCTTGTCAAAAGCAGAGCAGACCGAGATCAAATTGCATATTTCTATTGGATGTAGTTGAGCACGTGTTATATATTGCCATCGTATGTGTCATGGCTGAATACAGCAATTATCGAAGCAAATTCACGACGTCCTGACCATTCTGGGATATAGATAAGTAATAGTGCAAGTTCTTTGTCAAATTGCAAAGTATAGAAGATTTGAGCCACGTCTGCTGATTTTGGATCTGAATTGATTTTCTTATCGATATATTATAAATGTACATTTACGCAATACTTATGTGGCCCCGCTTTTAGTTGTACGTCAAGAGATACACCTTTGTCTAAAATACATGAAAACAACGGACACGCGAATGCTCTGGTGAGACTGTGCGTCAGTCTTCACTGTATACACATGTATTAAGAACTCTAAATGCTAAACATGGCTCAATTATTTAGTTATTTTTATGATTTATTTTAGAATCATTTGGTTCCTGAAACAAGCTGAATGATTACTTCTGTCAAATATGTTATGTTCAGAAAATATCAAATTTGCAGCACAAAGTCATGTTTTGGAGAAAATATTTAATTGGAGAGCAAATTATTTAAACTGTCATTAACTGTTTGAAAAGTGAAAAAGTCATGTCACAAATTGCTTTTCTTCAGAATAGATAAAACCGCCCACAGAATGATTTCAGACTTTTGACACGTATCGCAATCTGTATATCTATATTGCTTCTCATTCTCGAAATTCACATGTGTCAATGTTCCTATCTAAAGAAAGGAATTGGACTAAAGAATACATCTTTGTATTAACAGATATGCTTGTGACTCATCATATCTATCAATATACAAGCATCTCCTCTAAACGACAGGATGACTACATACAGTACAATATCAGACAGTAGTTTGAGAAAAAATTATTTATAGTGCACTATAGGTAAGAAGACAAATAGATGGCAAGGAGTTTCATTCAAGACAATTGACAACTTGGTACTTTAAATGTCAGTTTTCAGTGATACAATTTGCCAAGCTAAAGAGGAGATATCAATGAAGATTTGTCTAAACGTTCTGCTTGTATTTTATTGAAAAAACTGTAGAAGTGTTGCGCCAATAGTTCGAAACACACACACGATTGATTATCAAACAAAGAAAGCAGTTTTCGTTGAATATTAAATCTTTGATTATCGATGGAGTTTTGATTATATAAGGCGAATACTAGCTACTGAAAAAATAGATTTGTGTCTATTTATTTATCGTACTCTACGGTATTTTTCAATTTATATTCTCTTTCTATCACTCTCCCACCTTCATCCCATCACGTGTCTTGGTAATTGCATGTTTAGGTTTTGTTTACTGTTTATATCTTCTTATATACCTCATTATTGGTATAAGATAATCAAGGTTTGGTACTATTCTTGAAAAAAAAAAGCCTGATGTTTTTTCATGATGTACGGATTATTGTTAGAGCTTTTGTCACTGTCTGACACAATGACCAGGTATCCAAGAATAATGACATTGGTAACTGTTTAACAAAAATACCAGATACTCTAGAAGAATGCTCACTGTTTGACAAAAAATAAAGCGCAATCTAGAAAAGAATATATCGCTGTTTGACATAAAATACAGTATCAGAATCTACTAAGTTGAGCTTTAATCAATTCCGTGACACAGGTGACTTTTGAAGACACTTGGACATACAACTTTTGACATAAGAGTGGTCAAAGGATAAATTGCCAACGTAAGCAAGTTTTCAATTGTACACGGTGGTAACAACGTAATTCCAATGAATCTTTTTAATAATTATGTAAGATAATTGGAAAGCATTTACAACCGTAATTCCAATGTGTCTTTATAATAATTATGTAAGATAATTGGAATGCAAACATCGATACAATATCTAATCATGTTAAGTTCTATACCTTTATGATTATTAATGCTGTTATCATGACGGCAGGATTATATTGTTTATGCCTCGACACACCAAAACCGACCTTCAGTAGTTTTGAATGATGATGAAGATCAAATTGCATACGTACACAGTGTAAATCCGGTTTTGGGTGTAAACAGTTTTCCAGAGGAATTAAGGGTGCGTGCACGTCTAGATGTCAAACAGGGAATTTCAGACATGGAAACTTAATATATTTCAATTATTCCCCGTGACCAAATGGACGTTTTCTCCTGGAAGTAAATGGATGTTATCTTGATAATCTTCCTTTGCTAATTGCAACCCACTGTATTTTAATAATTTACTTTTGCAATATAGAATGTCTTCTAAGGAAAATAATTTAATAAGGTAAGGACAATTTCGTAGCTGAACAGGCCATACTCTTGGTGTTGGAAATTGATCGCATTTCGATTGACTTTCAATTTTGCGATCAGTGAATATTAAGATCAGCCAACGTGTTAGCACCTTATGATCTAGTCTTGAACTGTTTGTCTATTAGTCATATTTATTTTATTGGTATTTTGAAAATTAATAATTATAAAACCTTAAAACTATTAACGTTATTTATTAAAAAACTTATGAGGGAAATTGGTAATTTGTAGGTACATTTATTCCAGAAATGTTCTTTAATGTATTGTTTTGTTTTGCATATAGCATTTTAATGCTTAACATACTGCAATTGACATAACCTAGTGTTCATATGATGTATTATTTGTAATATCTGATTATGTATTTTGGGCCGGTGGCCTTTGATTACGTAAATAAATAAATTCGATTCTACTAATCATAAAGACAGAATCCAATAGGATCCCCTAGTATGAGTGGACACACATGGCTATTTCTACATGTAGGACGGTACGTTTTTCCTGGTGCAACGCTCGCGTAAGGCACGTCACACGAAAATAGAAATTTAGAGATTTTGAAATGAATGGAAATTAAGTCTTTCAGCGCCGAATTTCCCGAAGAAGACTGTTTTAAATCGGACGACACCATTTAACATGTTTGTAACAGTTTTGAAATATTTGGATGACTAAAAGTCAAATAATGCGGACTTCAGGTGAGACAGCTCGTTACGAGAGGGTGTACAGGTGAGACAGACTCGTTACGAGAGGGTGTACAGGTGAGACAGACTCGTTACGAGAGGGTGTACAGGTGAGACATCTCGTTACGAGAGGGTGCACAGGTGAGACAGACTCGTTACGAGAGGATTCACAGGTGACACATCTCGTTACGAGAGGGTGTACAGGTGAGACAGACTCGTTACGAGAGGGTACACAGGTGAGACAGATTCGTTACGAGAGGGTTCACAGGTGACACAGACGCATTACGAGAGGGTTCACAGGTGAGACATCTCGTTACGAGAGGGTGTACAGGTGAGACATCTCGTTATGAGAGGGTGCACAGGTGAGACAGACTCGTTACGAGAGGGTGTACAGGTGAGACAGACGCATTACGAGAGGGTTCACAGGTGAGACATCTCGTTACGAGAGGGTGTACAGGTGAGATATCTCGTTACGAGAGGATGCACAGGTGAGACAGACTCGTTACGAGAGGGTGTACAGGTGAGACATCTTGTTATGAGAGGGTGCACAGGTGAGACAGACTCGTTACGAGAGGGTGTACAGGTGAGACATCTCGTTATGAGAGGGTGCACATGTGAGACAGCTCGTTACGAGAGGGTGCACAGGTGAGACAGACTCGTTACTAGAGGGTACACAGGTGAGACAGCTCGTTACGAGAGGGTGTACAGGTGAGACAGACTCGTTACGAGAGGGTGTACAGGTGAGACATCTCGTTACGAGAGGGTGTACAGGTGAGACACACTCGTTACGAAAGGGTGTACAGGTGAGACATACTCGTTACGAGAGGGTGTACAGGTGAGACATCTCGTTACGAGAGGGTGTACAGGTGAGACATCTCGTTACGAGAGGGTGTACAGGTGAGACAGACTCGTTACGAGAGGGTTCACAGGTGAGACAGACTCGTTACGAGAGGGTGTACAGGTGAGACAGCTCGTTACGAGAGGGTGTACAGGTGAGACAGACTCGTTACGAGAGGGTGTACAGGTGAGACACACTCGTTACGAGAGGGTTCACAGGTGAGACAGACTCGTTACGAGAGGGTGCACAGGTGAGACATCTCGTTACGAGAGGGTGTACAGGTGAGACAGACTCGTTACGAGAGGGTGCACAGGTAAGACAGACTCGTTACGAGAGGGTTCACAGGTGAGACATCTCGTTACGAGAGGGTGTACAGGTGAGACATACTCGTTACGAGAGGGTGTACAGGTGAGACAGCTCGTTACGAGAGGGTGTACAGGTGAGACATACTCGTTACGAGAGGGCGTACAGGTGAGACAGCTCGTTACGAGTGGGTGTACAGGTGAGACAGCTCGTTACGAGAGGGTGTACAGGTGAGACATACTCGTTACGAGAGGGTGTACAGGTGAGACAGCTCGTTACGAGAGGGTGTACAGGTGAGACATCTCGTTACGAGAGGGTGTACAGGTGAGACAGCTCGTTACGAGAGGGTGTACAGGTGAGACAGCTCGTTACGAGAGGGTGTACAGGTGAGACAGACTCGTTACGAGAGGGTTCACAGGTGAGACATCTCGTTACGAGAGGGTGCACAGGTGAGACATACTCGTTACGAGAGGGTGTACAGGTGAGACATACTCGTTACGAGAGGGTGTACAGGTGAGACAGCTCGTTACGAGAGGGTGTACAGGTGAGACATACTCGTTACGAGAGGGCGTACAGGTGAGACAGCTCGTTACGAGTGGGTGTACAGGTGAGACAGACTCGTTACGAGAGGGTGTACAGGTGAGACATACTCGTTACGAGAGGGTGTACAGGTGAGACATCTCGTTACGAGAGGGTGTACAGGTGAGACAGACTCGTTACGAGAGGGTGTACAGGTGAGACAGACTCGTTACGAGAGGGTGTACAGGTGAGACATACTCGTTACGAGAGGGTGTACAGGTGAGACAGCTCGTTACGAGAGGGTGTACAGGTGAGACATACTCGTTACGAGAGGGTGTACAGGTGAGACATCTCGTTACGAGAGGGTGTACAGGTGAGACAGACTCGTTACGAGAGGGTTCACAGGTGAGACAGACTCGTTACGAGAGGGTGTACAGGTGAGACAGCTCGTTACGAGAGGGTTCACAGGTGAGACATACTCGTTACGAGAGGGTGCACAGGTGAGACATCTCGTTACGAGAGGGTGTACAGGTGAGACAGACTCGTTACGAGAGGGTGTACAGGTGAGACAGCTCGTTACGAGAGGGTGTACAGGTGAGACAGACTCGTTACGAGAGGGTGAACAGGTGAGACAGCTCGTTACGAGAGGGTGCACAGGTGAGACATACTCGTTACGAGAGGGTGCACAGGTGAGACATCTCGTTACGAGAGGGTGTACAGGTGAGACAGACTCGTTACGAGAGGGTGTACAGGTGAGACAGACTCGTTACGAGAGGGTGTACAGGTGAGACAGACTCGTTACGAGAGGGTGTACAGGTGAGACATACTCGTTACGAGAGGGTGTACAGGTGAGAAATATCGTTACGAGAGGGTTCACAGGTGAGACATCTCGTTACGAGAGGGTGTACAGGTGAGACATCTCGTTACGAGAGGGTTCACAGGTGAGACAGACTCGTTACGAGAGGGTGTACAGGTGAGACAGCTCGTTACGAGAGGGTGTACAGGTGAGACAGCTCGTTACGAGAGGGTGTACAGGTGAGACAGCTCGTTACGAGAGGGTGCACAGGTGAGACATCTCGTTACGAGAGGGTTCACAGGTGAGACAGACTCGTTACGAGAGGGTGCACAGGTGAGACAGCTCGTTACGAGAGGGTGTACAGGTGAGACAGACTCGTTACGAGAGGGTGTACAGGTGAGACAGCTCGTTACGAGAGGGTGTACAGGTGAGACAGCTCGTTACGAGAGGGTGCACATGTGAGACAGCTCGTTACGAGAGGGTGCACATGTGAGACAGCTCGTTACGAGAGGGTGCACAGGTGATACAGACTCGTTACGAGAGGGTGCACATGTGAGACAGCTCGTTACGAGAGGGTGCACAGGTGAGACAGCTCGTTACGAGAGGGTGCACATGTGAGACAGCTCGTTACGAGAGGGTGCATAGGTGAGACAGACTCGTTACGAGAGCGTGCACAGGTGAGACAGCTCGTTACGAGAGGGTGCACAGGTGATACAGACTCGTTACGAGAGGGTGTTCAGGTGAGACAGCTCGTTACGAGAGGGTGTACAGGTGAGACATCTCGTTACGAGAGGGTTCACAGGTGATACAGACTCGTTACGAGAGGGTGTACAGGTGAGACATCTCGTTACGAGAGGGTGCATATGTGAGACATCTCGTTACGAGAGGGTGCACAGGTGAGACATCTCGTTACGAGAGGGTATACAGGTGAGACAGACGCATTACGAGAGGGTTCACAGGTGAGACATCTCGTTACGAGAGGCTGTACAGGTGAGACATCTCGTTACGAGAGGGTGTACAGGTGAGACAGACTCGTTAAAAGAGAGAGTGTACAGGTGAGACATCTCGTTATGAGAGGGTGTACAGGTACATTGAACACGCAGCTACAAATTAACACATCTTTGAATGTTTTCTGGAACAGAGCTGATTACATCATGGGATATCGTTATATGTCTGTTTTAAAAACATCTGAGGGAAAAGTGTTACTTAAAAAACTGTATATTATTGAAACACATTTAAAAAAGTTATACTTCAAAATCGTCAACAAACAGCTGACACATTTGAACAATAATTTAGAAATGAAATTAAGAAGCCATTTTATGTCATGCGATCTAATAAGTCAGCGAGGTGATGGAAGTGATCAGTATATGCCATCCTGCCATGGCATCCAATGGCAAGCAACTTAAAAACAAGCAGTTTTCTCTGTTCGTACAATTTGTTTTAAATATTCTCAAAGTAATATTTTTGACATTTGCAAATGTTATTTTCATCACGGAATTTAAGAGCAGACAACTTTAAACAAGAGAACCATGATGGTCCTAAATCGTTCACCTGATTTAATAGAAATTAAATCGTTTCCTATGTTCTTACGCTATGCATACAAGGAAAACAAGCATTGCCCACTGGTTGTCGTGCTTATATAGTGCCGAATGGAGACTTTTGAACAATATAGTAAGAGAGTGACCCAAGGAACATAACTATAAAATCAGGCCATTACGTTCGGAAAAGAAGATTTTTAAATTTTCCACTAATGATACATATATAGAATGGAAATGCAAGGAAATTTTAAATTTTTATTTGTTTTGCTTATCATACTTATGAGTCTAAGGTTTATTGATATACATGTTGTTGAACTTAACCAGACATTACATCAAGTTTTGTATTATATAAAGTATAACCCGCTTCTTTTCATTTAAATCATGTTTATTGGAAATGAAAATAGTGTTTATAATCTTGCGGGAAATAAGAGTTTTGTTATCGGGAATAGGTGATATTTTGTAGATGTTATAGGCATCTTCTGCAGAAAAGGACACTAATGGAAAGAGCGAACGACACGATTTCTATATTGACTTTCATTCATTAACCGCTTGACAATTTAAATATATCATGTTGAGTGCTGTCAGAAATAGTTTCCGTCTTCTTCAGGCAGCAGAGATAAAATCCGCCGACTGAATGATTAATAATCGCCACTAAACATCGGTATATCTATATTGCCTCAATTATAGAAACACTATCATCACTGTTCTAATATAACAGAAGAAAATTGGAACGCCAATTACCAGTGTACATGCTCGTTTGATAAGACAAATGACACAAATATATTATTCATAACGAGTAAAATGCAGCTTTTTACTAAAGGATGAGCTTGTAACTCATCATAATTGTTGATATGTCTCAACTCTAAGAGAAAGAAGGATCATTTTAAAACATGCATACATGCAATACAATACAGTAGTAACATCCTTTGTAAAAATAGAATTGCATGTCAAATATGCTATGTAAAGATACAATAATTGGTAGGTAGACACTTCACTTCGATGGCAAGGAGTATCATATTAGACAAGCTGACAACGGACTATTTTAAATGTAAGTTATCACTGGAAACATTGGCCTAGGTGAGGAGGAGATATCAATTATAAATTTGTCAAAACGTTATAAAATAGGTGTAGACATTCTACGCATAAAGTCCAAACAACAAACACGTTTAGCTAAGCGTGAAGTTCACAAACTAACGAGTGCTCATTAAACAAAGTAAACATTTTGGTATATGAAGAGACGGACTCATACAACGTTCAAATCAGTTAGAACCCTAGATTATTAATGATGTTGTTGGGACATTGGTAGATGAGTCACTGGTAATGTCGAAAGGAGAATATTGTTTTTACCTTGTCAGACCTAAACCGACCTGAAGAGAACAAATTACATACACAATCCTGCGTCACTTTCAAGTTTATGTAGCATGAATGTATGTGAAGGTAGAAGAAGCCTAAAAATGAAAATACAAAGTATACAGTGACATCCTTGGAAGATAAATACATTTATATGCCAAACAATGGTAATATGCGTTATAGCGAAATACAGGTAGCGTATCGTACAACTACAAGAATAACAAATGAAATTTAACGCAGTTAAAACTATTTGAGTCGAACCTGGAAGTAAAATGTTAAATTATTTGGGACCCCCCTTTTATCTGGAACGGTTACTCCCCACTGAGTGGGGGGAGAACATTGTTGTTCTGGCCACCTGCAAGTCACGTGATGAACGCGCTCCCCTTCCATGTAAGGATTACGTAATATGACGTAACAGCCCCTAGAAAAGCGAGCGCGGCATCAGTCGCCATCTTGTAAAAACTGATCAACACGGGTTTCTTCAAACCATGTTTATAATTTGACTAAATTGGCAATTTAGGTATGTGTTAGTATATCTAACACCTATGCATTTCTTCGCCTTCTGGCGCGTACAATGGTGGTCATCGCATGTGTGGTTTATTTGCTCTGCCTAAACAATAATCAGTGTTCAGGCGGATTATGTAACCCACCTATGTGTTAGCAACTCTTGACATGGGTTTATTATGAAACCCTTGATTTATATTTCTAGTCAATAATTTGGTTATTTTCAAATTGATTACTTTTCAAATTGCTTACGTCATTTATTATTATTCCTAGTCATGATTTTGGTAATTTTAAAATTGCTTACGCAATGAATAATAAATGACATTTTCAACACAGTAAAGTGTATTTATTTTTCGCCCTAGAGTTGCAACAAAAATGAACTCAACCAGTTATGTAGACCCGCAGTATAAGATAGCGATTGTGGGTTGAGCGGAGGGTTAAGGATGGACGGGGAGATTCAAATATAGTTGCTTAAAATATATTTTACCAAGGACTAATTTTATGACTGGATGACAATACGAAGAATAAGTTCTTCTGTAAAAAAAGACGCTGGAAGTGCGGGAAGTCAACTGAACGCGGCAAAAGATACGTGGCAGTTATTTAAAAATCACTTTCGCACTTGCGTACTCACTCTTATAAAAAATATCTTCCCGTGATGCAATGCTGTGTGTGTTAAGAATAAATCCGGTATTGCAGCACGGTCAAGAAGGTCGTGTTACATTACTATTGCAATAAAGGTTGTTTAGTTAGGAACATAATGTATTAAAGTAAAACAGTTATGAACACAAAAGGCCGTTCTCTTGGTGAGTGACATTTATCGCATTTTCATTACCATTTGTGGTAAAAAGAGCTCTTTGAATTCCAAATTCTTGATGAAATCAATCACGCTATGTTCAAACACGCGTTCACGCAGTCTGATCTAACTAGGCACTTTTCACCAGTTAGTAAATCAATGCAGTATTCCTTAGGACCCTTAAGCATGCATGCATATACAGGTATATTTACATGCGTGAAGTAGTTACGTAAATAACGATTTTACTGAAGCCAAAGCTCATGTTAGCCCCGTCACACGATAACAGACATCAGGAGGTTTCAAATGATTGGCAATTAAGATTGAAGTGTATACATGTAAAGTTTTATGTGGGTCATTACAGACATCCATTGTGCATCTATGACTGGATGGCGAACGGGAACATCCTCAACAGATTGCAGAAGGGAAGGTTGGTTTTCATATTTGTTTTTCAAGAAACCCAAAAGGACTATAATTATAAGCGTAGTATGGTCAATTGCGTCTTCATATATAGCGTTTAACAATTGTATCATTTATCTTGCACTAGTTGATATAAACCGGCGTTTGCTGGACTTACGATATGTATTAAAGGGTTATATGCCTAGAAAAGTTAAGCGATAAAGCAGTCTTACCGATAAAATCATTTCGTCGAAACTGCATATTTGTGTTCTGAATAATTCATTATTCTAATTAAACTTCAGATTGTGGCACGAAGAATTTTCGAAAGGAAGCAAGGCTCCTAGCACGACTTGTTTGCACAGGTACGAGGGAAATTCAATAAGTTATATCAGTAAAAGCCTTCCGTAGAACCCACGTTGTAAAAGGGCATGGACATGTCATGTATTTGTTTGCCGCTGTTTGTTTTATAGACTATAACTCTATCTCCTAGAGATGGAATGTGTCGGTCCAGATTAGCCTGCGCGGACTGCACAGACTTATCTGGGTCGATACATTACGCAGAGACCATACAGACAGACTTATCTGGGTCGATACATTACGCAGAGACCATACAGACAGACCTATCTGGGTCGATACATTACGCAGAGACCATACAGACAGACTTATCTGGGTCGATACATTACGCAGAGACCATACAGACAGACTTATCTGGGTCGATACATTACGCAGAGACCATACAGACAGACTTATCTGGGTCGATACATTACGCAGAGACCATACAGACAGACTTATCTGGGTCGATACATTACGCAGAGACCATACAGACAGACTTATCTGGGTCGATACATTACACAGAGACCATACAGACAGACTTATCTGGGTCGATACATTACGCAGAGACCATACAGACAGACTTATCTGGGTCGATACATTACACAGAGACCATACAGACAGACTTATCTGGGTCGATACATTACGCAGAGACCATACAGACAGACTTATCTGGGTCGATACATTACACAGAGACCATACAGACAGACTTATCTGGGTCGATACATTACACAGAGACCATACAGACAGACTTATCTGGGTCGATACATTACGCAGAGACCATACAGACAGACTTATCTGGGTCGATACATTACACAGAGACCATACAGACAGACTTATCTGGGTCGATACATTACGCAGAGACCATACAGACAGACTTATCTGGGTCGATACATTACGCAGAGACCATACAGACAGACTTATCTGGGTCGATACATTACGCAGAGACCATACAGACAGACTTATCTGGGTCGATACATTACGCAGAGACCATACAGACAGACTTATCTGGGTCGATACATTACGCAGAGACCATACAGTTGGTTTTCACGTGGAACGGCTCAAAGGATAGTGGACGCTATAATATTTCCATATAGCCTATAGTCTAGGCATTTCAAAGGGAACGGTCCATCATATTCTGACTGATTGTTTGCAATTAATGAATCTTTGTGCTAGATAGATCGCCCATTTGTTGACCAAAGGTCAAGCGTTAAGATTGTGCCGAAATACTTATGTTTCTTTATAATCCTTGAACACCTCCAGAGGTGCTCACGGGTATGAAACCGGGCATTTTAGCCATACATAAAAAACTGTCTTAGTAAACGTCAGTCAATGCAAATCATTGCAAAGAAGTCAAGAAGGTTTTACATGCCATTTTCTTCAATTGAAGTGACCCGGTTATACACATTCCTAGCAGAGAGGGTGGAAACACATTCAGGTAACACACAAGAAAGTACTTACATCTGTCAAAATAACATATCAAAATAAACGCTCAAGTAATAGGTTTGAAAGGCTAACAGCTTAGTCATTACAATGATTCAGCCCACTGAAGTAAAAATGTACAATTTTCTTAGATTAAGAAAATGTTATTTAGGTTAAATACTCACCTTATTCCCTTGATCCAAGCCCCATTATAAATAGCTTTCGGGTAAGCGCTATGCTAATAGAGGGGCCCTTGTTTCTATGGGGTTTTCAGTGTCTCAACACTCAACAGTATACCAAGGGCAGACTACTTTGTAGCATTTAAGTCATGGTCAACAAGACAGAAAATAAGTGTATCTGTGAAGAGGGCATACTATAGACATGATCAAATATTTCATGCAGTGAACATTGTAAAAGAGCCGTTCCACTAGAAAACCAACATTATTAATTCCGCGTACAATATCGATCTGGATCAGGCTGTGTATGCCACGCAGGCTAACCCGGACAGACACTTTTCGACATCTGTGGATTTTCTGTTTCAAGCATCATTACTCTATACCTATATGAACCTGACACGGAATTTGTCGGCCCGTATTAGCCTGCGCGAACTTCGTAGGCTGATCTGGATCTTTACATTACGCAAAGTCCATCATATTGGTTTTCTCGCGGAACGGCTCAAATATACGAAGAAGACCAGTGACTTAATTTATTGAATGCCCCTGGTACAACTAAAAACCTGTTCGCCTTTGATACATGTTACATAGTTCTGAGTCTGTAAGTTCAGTTTATATCATAACGTTAGGTATGGATACATTTTGAAAAAACACCATTTATCAGGTATTACTAAACACAAGTTATTTTATCCTAACATTCGTGCAGCGATCTTTATAATGAAGAATTAAACAAATTATAACTATAGAGGATAATTACTGGTTTCGGAATAAAATCAAGATCTGTTTTTACTTCAAACGTTTTATCCTTACCAGTTGCTATGTTCATGAATTATATTTTTTAGAGATACATTAACGTCATAGTAAACCGTGAAACGTGTCATGTGATAACAGCACAGGGTTAATCCATGACATTCGTTTATCTCTATTCTTTCATATACCGTTAGATGTGTCATCATATTATCTTTCTTTTGATAACCGGTTGCCAACATTCTAAAATACATCTCAGAGGTCTATGATTTTTTGTTATGATAAATTACACAGAAGGTAGCGTTAGATATTTCTAATAATGCTGTCTACGGTGAGCTAGGTAGATACCCATTAGCCATTATATTTAAAGAAACAGTATGAAATACTGGATAAGTGTTTAACAAAGGAAACTATTTTTTGTATACTATTTTGTCTAGCAATGTAAAGAGAAACAATGCCGCGTGTTGTGTTGTGAGAATCATTGCAAGATTATCTTACATTTGAAAGTGTAAAATAATTATGATTTACCTTTCTTTAAACAGCATTTAAGATCGCATACTTATCTTCTTTCTTGTTCTTGGTTGGAATACTTAAAGAAAATCAATTAACATTCGACATAAAGGAAACAATTTAACTAATTTATATTATGTTCACATTCATTAAAATGGGGCGATATTCTGGTATAGATAGAAACAACCGCAATTTAAAGCATGTAATAGTGAAATGATTCTTCAGGTGATACATCATGACCGAATGTTTAACTGTTTCTTAATAATTATGCTGTCTTTCAATAAGAACGAAATGATATTTAAAACATCCATTTGTTTCGAAGCAGTTTTATATATGTGTAGTTTCATGTTTCTTTCGCCATCTTTGTCACTTTTGAAATTGGTATTGGCAAACGGCATATACGTGCTTTCTTGTGTCGACTATATTGAATTGATTCGTAAAATCTTAATAATCCACTCAATCGCATGAAACTGTCTCGGTGGTGACGTAGAAGAGCGGATTCGATTCCCGTCGAGTTATACCAAAGACTTCAACAATGGTAGTAGTGGCTGCCTTCCTAGGCGCTCAGGATAAATGGACCAGTAGTACTAGTAACTTATCCAGGAAACGTCGTGATATAACTGAAAAACTGAAGAAAGCGGCGTTAAACACCAATAAATCAATCGCACGTAATAACAACTTGTTAATCGTACCGTTTTGGGTAGACTATGAAATATTTAGACATGTAATGAAACACGTATATTGTGGTTATAATAGCTATAAACAGTGCTCTTCGAAAATCATTCCGAATGATTTTGCGACAAATGTAGATCAAGATCGGCATGTGCATCCGCGAACTCTCATCTTGCTCTGCACTGTTCGCTCATAAATCATAAAAGGTTTATTTGGATTGGATAGCATGGATCCACAGACATTGTCTACTTTAATGTTGTTTTTATTACGCTGATGTTTGTTTTCCTTGTGGACCGCTCATATATTACACAATTCCATTATGATTTATAATAAAAAGATGATCGGTTACCATAAACATAAGATTTTTACGTTCAACTCTTACCGTTTACTTAAGATAAATATTATCATTTTAAACATCTGATTTGACAAAATGAGATCAATTACAAGTCATTTATTGCTTAAGAAATATCGGTATCCATAGAAATAACGTCCATATCCAAATATAGAAGCACGCACTTTTGTATAACAACAGGATGTTTGTTTATTATAGATGCGAAACCCATTTCGTGCTTACTTTGGACATTTGTTCTTAAATCAAACGAGTCCTTTAAGGGGAGATTGGTGTCATCGACGGCATTGACGAACTCCGTTTTGACAAAGAAGAATGGGTGTACTACCTTTAGAGATACACAGAAATCCTGTTTAATTTGTCAGAGATTGTATATAGGAGCCGTCCCGGGAGAAAACCAACATTAAGCCTCTGCGTAATATATCGACCCAGATCAGCCTGAGTAGTCCGCACAAACTGATCCGGGCAGACAAATTCCGTCCCAGGGAGATAGAGGTATAGAGTAATGCTTATTGAAACAAAAAATCCACAGGAGGCGAAAAGTGTCTGCCCGGATTAGCCTGCGCGGCATGCTTATGCTGATCCGGGTCGATACTTCACGCAGTGTCCACAATGTTGGTTTTCTCGTGTATATTTCAGTTGCGGCTAGCGAATAAGGGAGGGTTATTCACTGTACGTAACGGGATCATATAAATGTTAATTGACAAATGGATATTTGGGCCTCAGTTCTTTTTTTGAAATAAGTTGAATCTAAGACAACATTACATGTAAAGGTGGGTGAAAGGTCTGGTGAAACTGTGCATATTGACAGGTTCGCATGAATTATCATTGTAAGCGGACGCAATAAGAACCAAAATTACTAGACGCAGTTCATGTCAAAGATCATTGGTGGCTTTGGTGCAGAAAAACGTGTCCACCAATGTTTCCTTAAGTGAAAGAAATAGTTGTGTTAATGGCAGCTCAAAGTTTATATGTACATGATAATTTAACTACATTAAAGCAATGTTGTCTTTTATAGCAGATACAATGGAGCTGAGCAAGATGGTATTCATGCTATCGTTCTTGAATCCAATTCAAGGACAAACAACCCGAAGCTACGAGTACACTAGCAATGCGTATGACAAGATATGTGACAATGGTAGCACGTTTAAACACGAAAATGTCACATCTCAAATACAGTGTATGGCGGTTTGTACACAGGACCCTGTTTGTCGAGGTGCGTCCTTTGCACCGAAAACCAGGACATGTCGTCGATGTTTGAATACCGTGGATTTAATATCTGAAACAGGAGCTCGACATTTCAAACTTGGTATTTTGTTTATTATATTTATTGGTTGACAAGTGTCTAAGTTATGTTCCCCTTTTATTTGATAGTGCCCAATGTGAAGTGATATATCCTTGGTCAGTCGTTTATCGCCCGTCAACAATTTGAACTTAACGGTATCTTTTCTGAAATGACAAGACACATGCAACTGTATTGCTAGCATCACCGCTATATCCTGTACCAACATCCTTCAATAATATGTAGATTTCTTAATCTAACGGCAACTGGAAGGAAACAATATATGACACTATATCTGACATTATGAACCATAGTTTTAAATTATTTCATATTAATATTCATGAGGCGAACGTCTGAAAGAATCCCTAAGTCTCAGTATACAAAGATATTTTGTAATCCTTTGGAATAAATTATTATGACGTTCGTTTTGATTTCATGCATTACCAAGCATCCATTGTTGCACACACGCAATGGTTATCAGAAAGTGGTAATATTTGTACAAGGGACATGTGTCTGGTGCTTTGAAGATAATGTTTATAGATCATATGAGCGATGCCCTGCGAAAATCAACCTTTGGGCATTTGCGATTAATCAAGATTTAGATTAACCGACACAGACATGCAGTTAAATCGCGCTCTAAACAGTTTACCAATTAAGTCACAGATAATGGTGTCAAGAAACTTCTGTGACAAAGGATGTCCATTTTGAAACGACATCATGGATGTATGTGCAATTATAACATAGCGGTTGTTTTTGCTTTTCCTTGAGTACTGCTAATATGTACTGTTCAGCACCATTACCCATATACATTTAATACACGTCAGACAAATGGAGGTATTTTGTCCTAACCGAACAGTGAATACACAGGTTAGCATATGCATTGGCATTTGTCTGACACAAAGCTTCACTGTTCGTTTACACTAAAACCCGTTCGTGCGAACATGTACAAGTTGGCTTTAGTGAAGAGTGTAGATCCGTATCTAAGACATTCACATATAACTTACTTGACATTGTTAGAAGCTTACGTCAACTTGTGGTGATTATGAGAAGACGGAGCAGATGTACAGACTGATCTGGACCGGTATTGTTAACAATTGTAATGTTTACATGTTCGTAAGGGCGGAATCATTTGAAAGAGCCATATAAGTTAATTATTGCGAATACTAGATGTCTACACTACACCCTATGATTTCAATACCATATCCTTGTATATGTTCCTCAAACAGATTCTACGATATCCATTTTCTGTAATGCTAACCTATAACTATAACACTTTCCTACATAAAACAACTATACATATAAGGAATTTCTTATTGGATTATAATCTTATAAACGCACAGTGAATTTATAGCATTATGCAGTGCATTTTAAACTTTAACAGTGAGTTTAAAACTGTTCACAGTACAACTTGACTGCATTTGAGATACATTGATTAATAGACCTCGTACATTTAATGACTTGATTTTTTTTTATTGTAAACTTACATGTATATAACACAAATCTCTAGATAAATACCGCATTTTGTTAATAAAATTTCTTTTATCTTTCTACCGTCGATTGTTGAACACCACAACAAGCTATTAAAAAGCATGTTCTCTTTAACATGCACTGTCGATATAAATACAACGCTGCAGTTGATATATTTTAGAAAAAATATATGTCACCGGTTTTAGAATGATAATCCGACCCTAAAGATAACCAACATAGAAAATACCAGTGTTTAAAAGAGAGTACAAAGAATAAAATATTGTATGAGCCGTCCCGCGAGAAAACCAACATTATGGCCTCTGCGTAATGTATCGATGCAGATTAGTTTGCGCAGTCCGCGCAGACTGATCCGGGCAGACACATTCCGTCTCAGGGGGATAGAAGTTAAAGTAATAATTCCTGAAACAGAAAGTGTCTATCCGAGTAAGCCTGCGCTGCATGCTTAGACTGATCCGGGTCGATACTTTACGCAGAGTCCACAATGTTGGTTTTCTCGCGGGAGGGCTCATCTCTCTCTTTGAGACGATTGTCAAGGGAAACAACGTATGATGGAAAGTACAAACATCGGCGAGTTTTATTTCCCTTTACCAGTGATGTCACTAAATGTTTTCACAATAATGACATCTTTTTCTACACACATGTATTAACGTGTACTTTACTGTATATATGGTATGAGATAATATAAGCGTTGGCTTAAGCTATATCTTTATCTAGTTATAATTATTTTGATATACATGTAAATACTGAATGTGTATGATCGTGCATGTTTGGCTAGAATTTGGAGTGTTCAAATAATGTTATAAAGGGGTGAAGAAAAGAATGATGCTAGATTTCCATATTTACGCATGGTCCATTTTTGCTCTATGTTTGCTGGCATATAGAGACACATACACTACTGTTGAATAGTTAGTGAGTTACAAACATCGAAGATATCAGGGGTACTGAGAATACAATTTTAGAAGCATCTTTATATATAGGAATTATGTAAAACTGTTGAATGTCGCCTGTTTTCCTCATAAGTATAGCCATCTTATAATAACATTAAATTCCCGATCGGGTCGATAAATCGTAACCTAAGTGTTTTGTTCTTGTAAGATATACTTTCTCTTACAAATGCCTTCTATTTGATAAATACCTGGAACATTTATATGAATGATATCATTATTTACATTTACTTTTACTAGTTAATGTTAAAATATCCGGTTGAAAAATTCTAGCAATAGCTACAATACAATTTCAAAAATGCGAACATACATTTCATATACACAAGTAGCCCCAGAAAAAGTTCCGTATATTTGGTTCGCTAAGAAAATATATTTTGTCAATCAAAGTTTGTTGTTTTTTAAATTATAACATCTTTCTATCAATATAACAGTTATTTATTTACCCAAACTAAAAAAAAATCCCTACCTGACCATATTACGCCGATTATATGTCAATCTGCACTAATCGGAGATCGCAATTAATGTATGAAATAAATATAGTAATTGTTTGTTTAAATGTATTATCGAAATTTCGTTCATCTTGTAAACAGCAAAGGGCGCTATTTACACTCGTGGATTCGCAAGTCCGGAATATATCATTCTTTGGTTTTCACTCGATAAAAATAATTTCAATAGTATACTGGATCAATTATATCACCTTACATGGTCCATTACTGTGCAGCCATTTGGCCACTTAGTGCTTATACGTGCGTTTCAGTTCAAGATTGTCTAGAAAACCCAAATAACGGCGGCCATATTCATGCGGCGTATGAGGTTCTCGAATCCGACTCAGGAATCTGCTTGAAGGACGTGCTTAAGGTTACTAACGGCATATCAGATGGAGGAGATTGGAAACGTCCAGAATTCTGTCCAGTCGGAAGTTACGCTGTCGGATATTCAGTGAAGGTTTGTAAAACTTTTGTTCACGTTGTTCTGTGCGATGCGATAAGATGAAGACAACAATTGAATAAACACTGAAAAAGGAGATTCCGCCGAGTATTTCTCATTTTCCCACAATTTTTCAGCATAGTTTAAGTTCTAGAAGTAAACTTCTTATTTTCTAGATGCTTTTGGTTCTTCTTAAGTGGCGTGTATTCCAATCAGATGACTCTTAATTAGACAATAGAGTACTGTTGTAAATATCATTTTATCACATGACAATGCTTAATGTTATTACCCATTACGTTTTTCTTTATATATGACACGTGTAATATTACATGACCGAATCACTATTTGTGTATTTATCCGCGAATGTTTACACAATGGCGGAGAACGTGTATCCGGTAAACACAAACGTCACGATAGATGGACGAAGTAACGGGACCATTACCGGTCACAAAAATATCTTTTTGTGGGATAAGTTAACAGTCTATTTTAAAAGTATTACATGTTGGGACTATTTTCTGTGTTTCGTCTTGTGATAAAAAAAGAATCTGACATTCGTTGTCATTTCATAAAGTTTTATTAAACTCGTCGAAGAAATTTGTTATTATGCTCGCTTAATAACAAATTTCTTGAACTCGTTTAATAAAATCTTATATAAAATGACAACTCATGTCGTCAGATCCAATAAATAGCAGTTGTTGGGTTTGCTATTATGATAAGTATATGATATAACATTTGTAGAGCTTCACAGTTTTGGATCTGTGTCAGAATATTAACCTTGTTAAACAAAACTACGTGGTAACCTTAGCATACAATTGTATTTTATTGATATGCAATACGAACAAGTATTTATGACGATCCTAAATTAATTTACAGATTGAAGTTCCTAGTATGAACAATATTTTGGATGAATCGGGTGCCAATGGCTTAGCGCTGAAATGTAGGTATTTGGATGGCACTTCGACGTCTTGGACCATAAAGTCCTCGGAAGGACCCAATGGCATATGGTCGCAAACTGTCTCATGCAACGAAAAACAGATTTTGGAAGCATTTCGACTACAGGTGGAACACCCAACGGTATTTACATGTTACTATTCATATACTAGATGACATACATATACATACCATGTTTTAAATGGTACATGTAGCACATGTATTTTTATTAGAAAGCAATTAAACTGCAATAAAAGCTTCTTTAACCACCAAAAGGTTAGATTTTACAACAGGAGGATTGTTTAGCAAATTTTACAAATGCGCATATCATGTGGTTACGAGTGCGCGGTATGATAATGAAACATTTTCATAGCGTCTATGTTTGTAAATGCAATTTGATGAAGCTTATTTTACATGCAAATGCTCTTATTCTTTCGAATATTGGCATTAGTGTAGATATGAAACGTTGCTAAAGAAATACTTCGCATGTTGATTTTGTTTGTATATATGTGAGTATATATATATATATATGTATTTGTGTGTATATATAGTAATAATTCTATGTATACAGTTAATCATGATTTCGCCTGATTTTATAGGGACCTGTTGTGTTCTACGACGAGACCGCCGTAAACTTTGTCACGTTTAAATGCGGCTCATTCTACACCCAATCGTCTCTGGAGCGTCTAGAAGTACCACCAGGAATAGGTTACTTTGGGACTTTCGGAGAATGGAGTAGTAATTGCGCAATTGGACAAGGGATTTGCGGTTTGCGAGTGAAAATGGATCCATATAGTATTACCGATTACCAGTCATTAAAAGATGTTGTTGTGTTTTGTTGTAGGTAATGGTGAAGTTGTTCTTCAATCGGATTCCATTTGACTTTTAACAGAAAACAACACCTTTGCAATAATAACTCGCTATGTTGACACTTAATACTTACATAAACATGCAATGACACATTTCCCGTTTGAGCCTACTCCATATGAAAAAGTTCACACTGATTTATTTGAATAATTTTAGACATTAATATAACGTATCGCATAACCTGAAAGCGATTCCTCATCCTAAGGTTGAGCATGTTTGCGAATGAAATTCTTATTCTAAATTGCGAGTACGTGTGTAAACTGGTCGATTGGTCGATTATCATTTTATCCTAGAGAGTGCTTCGTACCATTGTGTTATATACACTTCCGAGTAGTCCAGGTTGCTGTACTAGGAATGCAATTTTATATTTTGACTGTTCCTATCCTAGTTCAGATTTTATCACCAAAAAAAGTATGAGACATTTGCGCACGAGTTTTGTGCGCACTTTTGACGGCCGATTTCTACCTTATTTCACAACGAAATGACAAAGCAAACATACCTATAGATAACTTATTCAATAATATATCCATGTCCATCTGTCTGAATAATTGCTATGGAAAAACTAACTTAAACACAACAGTCCTAAACCTGCTTAAATTTTGCATCCAGGATGACCGAGCAATCCAAATAGGTAAGTCAGGTGATCACAATAATCCTATAATTAGATCAGATGTACAAAAACACTTTATTGAATTCTGTACGCCTTGGTCTATATTCAATTGATAAAACATGTATTCCGCTTTCTTTTCGTTTCCATGTCGTCAACTATAATTATTTTTATTTTTATTTGGAACTTTGTTACAAAACGTAAAGCAAGCATGCAAATAACAAAAACAATAAAAAGCATTTGAAAGCAGTGGCTGTCTTTTAAATCTTTGCCCTGATCCACTATTTTTAAAGTCGTCTGCATTGAAAACATCCGCTTAATCTTTTTAACATATCTCAATATGCAGTGTTATACCTTTTAGACTATTGGGTAAAAGATTGGCAAAATGAGAATTTGATCATATCAGAATATTATCCCTTTCCCACAATTGTTAACATTCTCATGGAGGGTCAAATGCTACAGCATATTAGCATTTCGAGATGGATATTCATATTTGTTTGAGACAATGGCCGAACGACCAAGCTCGGGTCGTCTAGGCGACGTCAATACAATTGACTAATCGTCACCACCGAAACCGTTATTAACACCCACAAATGTTATCAAAAGTCTTTCCGCGAGGATTGTGTCGTATGGCTTCGGTGGCGGCACATGCTCCCGGACGATTTACAAAGAGGCAGTGAAAATTGTCTTTTTTCAAAGATGAGTCGATGTTTATTTTATTTTCGACACGTCGGTGGATGTCGTGTTTGCCGGCGACATGGAAAACATTTCTATAGAATCCCCATCGCTACTGTTGACCAGTTAGTAACTGCTCTGTTAGAAGAATGGGACAATATTCAAATCAATCCATGCACAGATGATTTGTATTATATAGAAGGGCACTACTGTTATTGAAAGTTCGGGTACCCCACTGACCCATTTCTCATAAAAAATCACGATGGACTTGAGACGTTACAATGAAATATGTAACGGCCATATATTGAGACTAGTTACCGAATAACTACATTTCGTTGGATTAAATTAGAACTACACTTTATCATAGTATATAAGCTGCATTACACACATTGGCATTCCAGTTGAAGAGGTATTGAACATCGAAGCAAAATAAGAGGGACTATTTATATTTAATATTCCAAGCTTTAAGGTCTTACTTGCGTTCGTTTTTGTAAATTAAGATTAAATATGTTCTTATCCTTCGTTAGTTATCATGATCGACTAGACACTTGTCCTTGTGCAAAACTCAGTATTGAAAAAATAATTCATTTCAACAACTCAATTTTATCAAAAAATGACCAACCGACACTAAGTGACGTACTTGTTAATTTTTCTTCATTATGGTGATCCAGAAGTAAAAGGACTTTTGTTATATTATCGACACAAATGGAACTTGTAGAAAATAAACCTGATTTTATCCAAAGTCCAGATTTCCCTTATATGCAAGACATATATTTAAATAATTGGTTGGACAAAACAAATCTGTGAGATTATGGAAATTGTAAGTACCTTAAGGCGGGCCACGGTAGTAATGTCATTCTGACGTCGGCCATTTGAAGCGAAACAAGTCGGGTTGAAAACGTGAATATATCTTATAATAACAGTTTTAGCAACACACTTTTTACATCTACTTTCCCAGTAGCCATTGCTTAAAGACTTTCCATTACTACTGTTCACCGAAATGCGTTACATATGATGTGTAACAAATTATTATTCCTATGATGAAAAATGACACTCTGACTGTTTCTTTCAACGTCAGAACTAGCTATCTTACAAGTGATATTAGTTTCCCATAGCTTTCTCTCCTCCAGCTTGGACTCCTGGTGTGGAGTTACTGAATTATCATTTCCAAACATTATTTTGGTTTCTGTATACGTAGTGATATACTTTTAAAACTAAAAAGCATTTATTCAATTTTTCATTTGACGTCGTTTTGTACGTGACGTTATTTCACGTCGCTAAGCTACTTTGCTATTATGATGACAAACATGGAACCAGAAGATTTAACTTTTGTAATTATAACAACGTAACATCAAATTAATGTCGTTATCTTCTGTCGGTGTGGCCCGCCTTTGCCTCAACTCGATTACTTATTCAGTAACTCCACACCAGGAGTCGAAGATTTCTTTCATCCGCTCAAAAATCATATTTGAACCATTTGTGTACAAGAAGTCTTACGATAGGCTGTCGGTGCAGCTAACTAATTATGAATGGCATGTCACAGTAAACTAAAACGATCCACATAACATAAGTTGGTAGATTTGAGATTATTTAAAAAAAAAAGTATTTACTTTGTATAAAGTAGGGATGGCAACGAATACCAAAATTAGTATTCGAATATTCGATCACAAGATATTCGAATATTCGACCCATTTGTGCATGCTTATCAAACAAAGACTTTACTAATTCTTTATTTGTCCAGTGTACCCGCATTTGACGTTTCCGTTACACCGATGAATTCGTATGAAAAGAATGTTCGTGAAAAATACGTTGGTAAAGTGCGCAGATTTTATTTTATTGATCCCATTCTTAATGTATTGTTCGAAACATTTAGCTCTGATTATCCTGTTTACAACTGCGGTTTAATCGTTCTCTTGCTCCTTATAACTGAACTATTGTTGAAATGCTGTGTAAATGACATATAGATGTCTGTATCTTCTGCTCGGTAGTTACAGAAGGTTTATGTTATCTATGTAGATATATGCTTGTTTTGTATATGATTGCTGAGGTTGGTTGTAGTTCCCTGGTAGGACAGCTCAGCCTCACACAGTAGCTATTTTCTCAGATTGGCGGAAATACTTCCAGACTACAGACGGCGTAACAGGCATTGTTGAAGTCAAAACTGATGTGGCAATGCGGATCACATTTTGGTGTTTTTATGAAAAATAATGAGTAAGAACAATTATCTAGAACAGTATTGTACTGCCTCGTATCGGAATACTCGCAGTCAGCATAACCCGACCAAAGAGGAACAAAACGAGAGGTGTGTTAACTTCAATTTAATAAACCCTCTTCAGTGCTAGTGTGGTAAAAGCTGTAAATAAACAAACCTAACATTAGACCAAATGCCATAGAAAATATTACAAATAGTTTGCCTCAATTTACAATGTAACTTTTATATTTCCTATTTAAGAATAATACATACAAGACAATGAAAACATCCACACAGAAATAACACCATAATTCTCATCTTAATTTCCAACTGTGCCTCTTCAGATACTTAATTTGACTAATCAACCATTCCCCAATGGTACAAACATTCTGGTTACGACTATGTTGTTTTAACAGAGAAGGAACAATTATCTAAAAGTTAAAACATACACGAGTCAAACAGCTTATAGAAACATTAAGTGAGTTTACAAATACTTACATTATTGTGAACGTCAAGCATTTTAAGACTAAACTAAGCCTAGAATTCTCGCTTAGAAAAAGACGTCTGGTGACATCGTGGTCAAACGTATCAAGAACGAACAAGGTTAGACTGCAACAAATCTTAAGAACCAGAACATTCGAAAAAGTGCAGGGTTAGACTCAACCAAATGTTAACGTACCCAGCACACTCCCCAACTGTTATTTCCAAATAACACTTACATACAAAAAAACAACAACAACATTTAAAACAAATAATTACTTGAACTAGTAAGAAAGTCAACTATTATCCTAAATATACTTAGTACAGACAACAAAAAATCTTAAATTTCAACCATAGTAGACTGAAAAATTCTCCCAAGAAACTAGTAAACAAAGAAGTAACTAGTCATGACGACTAGTTTATTATTGACTGGTATTACCCTTCACCAGAAGAACCATGTCAACAATTGGCCTTGTATAACTTAAACGTTTTCCATCTTTGAAAACGACAACCTCAACCTTCCGAATACGATCGTCTGCACTAGGAAAGACCTTTGAAATGAGTCCCATCGGCCAACAATTGCGGGAAACATCTTTATCCTTCAAGAGGACAACATCACCTATTTCAATAGGATTTTGATCACTATTCCAAAACCTTCTTTTTTGCAAGGTTTGCAGGTACTCCTGCTTCCATTTTACCCAAAACTGATCCGCAAGAAGCTGAACTCGCTTCCACTGATCTTTGTACATTAACTTAACATCCATATCTCCAACAGGTTGATCATTTTTCAGAAACTTTTGTGTTAACAGAACAGATGGACTAAGAACCTCTGGGTTTTCACAATCACTAGAGACAGGAACTAAAGGGCGTGTATTTATAATAACACTAACTTCTGCCATCAATGTTACTAAGACATCATGCGTCAGATTCTTTACATTTCCAAGCAAAGACTCTAATATTCTACGAGAAATTCCTATCATGCGCTCCCAGGAGCCGCCAAAGTGGGAACTATGGGGAGGATTGAACAACCAGACACAATTGGAATTGTATAGGAACTTCTTGGTATTCTCGTCTTCCACATTTATCGTGTCAATTTTCAAGGAATCGGTTGAGCCAACAAAATTTGTCCCACGATCAGACCTAAACAGTTTTACACTACCACGTATTGCTATGAACCTGTGAAGTGCATTTATGAATGCGGAAGATGTCATTTCGTCTATGACCTCGATGTGAACCGCACGAATACTCAAACATGTAAACATTGTAGCCCAACGTTTCGAACAGGCTTGACCACCTCTGGTCCTTCTAGAAACTACTTCCCATGGACCAAACACATCTACTCCTACATAAGAAAATGGGGGGACCATTTCAACCCTATCAAAAGGGAGATCAGACATTTTTTGAGTTTCAAACCGACCCCTAAGTATCTTGCACTTTACACAATTAAAAATGAGACTAGCAATTAACCTCTTGCACCTGTAATCCAGCACCCGGCAGAACGAATAGACCCTTCAGTGAACAACCTTCCTTGATGCTGAACAAGTTCATGACAAGAATAAGCTAAAAGCTTGGAAACATGGTGTTTCCCAGGCAGGAGAATTGGGTGTTTCTCGCGTGAAGACAAACTACTCCTTCGCAACCGGCCACCCACCTTTAACAGACCATCAACATCCACAAATGGATCTAAAACATAAAGAGAGCTGTGTTTTGGCACAGGCTTTTGATTCCCCAGACATTCTAATTCCTCATGGTAAACTTCGAGTTGCACTTGCTGCAAAACAAAGAGTTCAGTGTGTGTCTTTGCCTCAACACTTTTGTACTGACCACAACCAAAATGCCACCCTTTACAAGACTTGTGTCGAAAGCTACAGACCACATGTTTCAGTAATGAAAGCCCTAAAATAAGCTTCTCCCAATAAGAAAACCGAACAAATTTCTGTGACCAATTACAAGGGGCATAACGAAGACAAATGTCAGTTGCTAACACCTTAACTTCTGGACGAACCTCTGAATCATTTTCCGGACTAATCATGGGAAAAAACTCTGGTATGTTTACTGGGTGTTCAAGCAGACGGGAAGGCCCTGTAAACCACAAACTGTTTGGCAACTGTTCGGGGTCCAAACCTCTACTACCAACATCTGCTGGGTTTTCAGAGGAACATATATAACTCCACTGTTGTGGTGAACTAGAATGTCGAATTCTCTGTACTCTATTGCTAACATATGTATGAAAGCGTCTCGACTGGTTGCTGATATAGCTAAGTACTACACGGCTGTCAGAATAGAACTTTGCTGCAGACAGAGGAATACCTATGTTTCTTAAAACTACATCCGCTATCTCAACTCCAAGTACAGCAGCGCATAACTCCAAGCGCGGAATTGTATGACCACTTAAAGGTGCTACCTTTGATTTTCCCAACACAAAACTAACTTGATTAAACTTTGGAGAGATACCAACTACATATGCAACCGCTGAAATGGCTTTTTCAGAAGCATCTGAAAAGACGTGTAAGCTTATTTCTACAAAATTGGCCAAACACACCTTAAAGTAACATCTAGGAATATGAATCTTGCTCAGGGCTTGCAGAGAATCCCGCCAAGATGTAAACTTAGACTCGATGTCTTGGGGAACTGGTTCATCCCAGTTCGTTTCAATCGACATTAACTCTCTCAAAATAAATTTGCTGACAATTGTAACGGGCGCAACAAATCCCATTGGATCAAACAAGCTATTCACTGTTGACAATATTCCGCGTCTAGTAAGAGGGCGACTTAAAGGATCCACCTTAAATGTAAAACAATCCAGACTCAGGGACCAAGCTACACCTAAACTACGCTGAACGGGAAGGGCTTCCTTGTCAAATTCAAGACACCTTATATCCTTAGCGAGATCGTCTACATCAAACGCCTTTATCACGTCTAAATTACAAGATGCGATTTTATGAAGACGCAGACCACATGCCGCTAGATCATTCTGAGTTCTATTTATAAGACTGATAACTTCGTCTGAAGTTGGTTTTGAAGTGACGCCATCGTCAACGTAAAAATCTCCAGAAACATAATCTCTGACGTCTGCATCTGAATCGACAACAGACTTTCGTTAACCATAAGAAGCTACAGCAGGTGAAGGACTTTTACCAAAAACATGAACGCACATACGATACTCTATCAAATCTAACTCTGGGTTGTTGTTTTTGTACCACCAAAACCGTAAAAAATTTCGATGCTTTACATCAACACGAAAACTATAGAACATTTGTTCTATATCAGCTATGACAGGAACTTGCTCATTCCGAAACCTCATAAGTACACCGAGTAAACTATTTGTCAAATCTGGACCGCTCAACAAGACAGAATTAAGAGAAACCCCTTGATACTGTGCGGAGGAATCAAAAACTCCAAGGACCTGATCTGGTTTTCGAGGATGAGTCACACCGAACACAGGTAGATACCAGCACTCCTCTCCCTTGGACAATATAGGGGCTATTTCAGCATGACCTTTGTCGATAATTTTGGACATGAACTCAAGCAATTGTTTCTGCTTGACAGGGTTCCTAGATAAACTAGAGTGTAAGGTACGTGCTCGTCTCAATGACATTGCACAGTTATTTGGAAGTCTTTCCCTTGATTGTCTGAAAGGTAAAGGGGCAACCCAATGACCACTTTCATCTCTTATCATGTTTTCATCCATGATCTGCAAAAAATTACGATCATCGACAGACAAAGAACGTTGATTGTCATCAACCTTTCTCACGAAAACTGGGTCATAACTGTAGCAATTTTCAACAACTGCATGAACGGAATCACAAGGTTTGAATAACGATGGCCGACCATTTGACAACAAATGAGTTTTGAACACATTGATACGATTGTTAGCATGAAAATTACCAACACAAAGCTCACCAACAACAACCCAACCCAAGCTTAAACGTTGAGCAAATGGTGCTCCAGGTGGACCTACAACTTGATCTAGAACAGGATGTACATCAATAACATCTCTACCTAACAAAAGCAATATCTGTGCATGTTCATCAGGCTGAGGCAATTTATCAATAATACTAGATAGATGAGGAAAATCTTTAGCATTTTCTGACGTACAAATTTCATGTTTGTTACATGGGATATCAGCACATTCTATCATCGTTGGCAACTTGTAACATACAGCACTATCAAGCGACATAACATTACAATTGATTGCTTTTCTACCACTTGTATTAGTTGGACCTGCACACGAATTTAAACAATAATCAAATTCATCCCCTTCAATACCTAATAAATCAAATAATTCTGGTTTAGCTAAAGTTTTGTTACTTTGCTCATCAATAATACCATAACATCTAACCATATTGTCCTGATTTTGATCTGTAAAAACATTTAGAAGTACAATTTTAGCACATGACTTTATATCCTGACCACTTTCTGTGCATTTGTTGACGACATCTTGCTTGGGTTGATAGTCACATCTTTGGGCCTGTGGCCAATTGTTCTCCCAACCAATACCATTGGCTGGTCTGCGTGACTCTCCTTGTGTTGCGGGTCCCATGTGCATCGCTGTACAATGAAAGTTATTTTCACAAATGCTGCACTTTATGACAGTCTTACACTCGCGAGCTAAATGCTCTAGCGACAAACACCTAAAACACATCTTGTTATCGATTAACACTTTTCTCCTCTCTGCGAAAGATTTCCCTTTGAACACACGACAATCATCCAATGAATGGTTCGTTTTATGAATAGGACACTTAACTTCTACAGATGTTTTTCTCGTGGAAACAGATGTTTTCTTCTGACTTGTGTTTGATCCTGTGGAAGGATTGTTCGAAGTAGTGGTATCGTAGAAAAAACTAGGATCATTCCTGATGCGGCTTTGCTCGTGAACAAACTTGGCAAACACACTGAATGGGGGAAAGGGTACGCTGTTCTTCCTTTTATAGTCTATGGCTCGACTTATCCACTTCTCCTGAAGGCTGTAAGTAAGTTTACTTATAATAGGATTCACTCCTGCAGCTGAATCGAAATATGATAATGTTGTGGAGAACATTTGGTCTTCTTTCAGACCTTCAATCTCAGAAAGAATGTCAGATAAATCGTATAATCTTGCTGCATCTTTCAATGTCAATTTCGGGAATTGTTCCAACTTCTTAACAGTTGCATGATAAATACTTTCCGGTGAACCAAACCGTTCATCTAATCGACCCCATATTTTGTTAAGACCTTCAACTGGGTTATTTATATATGCAGATTTTAGAGATAATATCTGCCTTTTGGACGAAGGCCCAAGCCACTTTATGAGTAAATCAATTTCCTCTTCAGGGGACGCACCAATGTCTCTCCGAACAGATTTGAAAGTTGCTTTCCACGATTGATAAGCCTCTGGCTGATCATTGAAATATGACAGCCTTGAATTTAATATGTCCTTTTTAAGTAGAAACTTTGTGAAATCACTAATTGTTTGAGAAGTCAGTTGTTCAGAAGGCGCAAATTCAGCAGCTGAAGAATAAACATGCTGTATTTCTGACTTTTGAATATATTCAGCTGTCCTCAGTTTGGTATCGGCACTTGGTAAACTATCAATAGCTGAAATATCGTCTTCGTGATCAAATTCAGCTTCAGCTATTGCCACCTCTTTCTTCCCTTCTAGCAATTTTATTTCAATGTCAATATTCACCTTTTTGCGCATAGCTGCTGCAGCACTGATTCGTTCCTGTTCTTCAAGCTCCGCTTTCTTTCTTTCCAGTGATGCCGTCTGTTCTGCAAAAGCAGCCTTTGCTTTGACAGCCAATAATTTGCGATGGCTTGACTTCGACGAATGACTTCGTTTAGAGTCAACGGATGAAGTTTCAATGTTAACTGTTTTCATGGCACTTAATGTAGTGAGAAATTCATTTGCCAATGTCCTTCTCTGTGATACCCTATCCAATAGAGCGTTCATTAAATCTTCGCTTTCAGTAATTTCTAAATATCTCTGATACTCAGTGGCTACAACATCCAATTTACTAAACTGTTCAATCACTTGAGCTTTAATTAATTTCTGTTTTATTATGTCACAATCAGAATTCCCCTCCTTATTCTCTTCAAATATTCTGCTAAGAATGTTCCATTGTTTTTCAATTTTATGTTCAAAAAACTGTACCTTTTCTTCATGATTAGCCATTGCTTTGGCCGTTAATTTCCTGGCTCGCTTCTCAGGCATGAATAGACGAAGGTCTGGTAATTTTCAGGATGCTGGTGATGACGTGTAGAGAATAATCTTTTACTGTACTGCCTCGTATCGGAATACTCGCAGTCAGCATAACCCGACCAAAGAGGAACAAAACGAGAGGTGTATTAACATCATTTTAATGAACCCTCTTCAGTGCTAGTGTGGTAAAAGATTATTGTGAACGTCAAGCATTTTAAGACTAAACTAAGCCTAGAATTCTCGCTTAGAAAAAGACGTCTGGTGACATCGTGGTCAAACGTATCAAGAACGAACAAGGTTAGACTGCAACAAATCTTAAGAACCAGAACATTCGAAAAAGTGCAGGGTTAGACTCAACCAAATGTTAACGTACCCAGCACAAGTATGATACTTGAACAAACAGGTGCTACATATCTGCATGTCAAGGCTTCTTTAATTATACAAAATGTGAACATACACCGCTACTTAAGTAGTAACAGTTTGCTTATCAAAACAATTGATTGAGGCCCTTTCTCTTGTGAAATGATATATAGCATGCTCTCTTTGTTACTTTTCATGTATATATGAGAACAATATTGCTCTGTCTGTCTGTCTGTGTTTTATCCCCTATTGCAGCATCTCCAAACCAGGTTGTTGTACCATTTCGATGACTTGTGTTGTACCATGCCCTCTTAGCAGTTGCACCATTTTTGCTGCATAGCATCCCTGTCTTCGTGAAAATGCTATGAAGCACACCAATGACTTCCTAAAAAAAACCAAGCCCATGTTTTAAGCCAGATAATTTGTATCTTACTCGCATCATGGTTCTTGGTCTATTTAATTTACCATACGGGTTGATTATCTGGCATATCAAGTGAAATGGTCAGTTTGTAACCGGCTAGTCATTTTTGTACTTAATATGTCCTCTTTACTGTAGGCTATACTGTCATCTCTATACTTCTGTGTCAGAAGGTCCATATTGGTCGCCCCGGATGTTCAGTTTCCTTCTTATTGGATATTGTGATGGAAAGTACATTCTCAGTCAATACTTCGCCAGATCTCGACTTCGACATAAGCTTCTTTCAAACACCATTCCGGGCCCTGGAACAATGTTGTGCCTCATGTCTAAAAATCTGACGGTTACAGCATTCTTGAAATAGTAAAACAAACATCCAAAGCAGACTCAATCTGTTTATCTGGCACACACTCAACGATATTGTAGATGGCAGTACTGCCTCTTCTATGCAATCAACCCCATTCATGTTTCTAAACTCCTTTTTGTGTGACGGTTGATCTGTTTTGAAACAATTACCAGTCTCCCATCCATAAGGCGAGATTACCGCATGAGCCAGTGTCACAGCATGACCCCAGGTGGATTTCCTTAGATGCCCCCCGGATATTGTTTCAACTTAAACCACTCCTCTCCTTGGGCTAACATGATATTCCCTGAATTCAAACAGGTACTGGGATGTTTTTCCCCGAACTCTCACGGGTACTACAATTCTACTGAAAGATTCTCTTGCCATTGTAATCTTATTCTGGCTCTGGACTATACCTCCTTTGTAACGTGTCCATGGTTACCCACACCTCAGTGGGAAATGATCGCCATTGGACTTAATCTCCAAATCCCAGGACACTCAGCGCACCCCAACCGCTGGGGCGTAGAGTCATCCTGTAATCAGTATAACGGTTTTGAGTGCTCCCCACGCTGGCTCGTCGTTTTGTCCCCCAGCGTGGACACTCCAGGGCATCTTGGGTCTTTCTCAGCTACCCGTCGGCTCGTCGTTTTGTCCCCCAACGGGCATTGCTGATCCAAAACCAAGCCTCCCTTGTACGACCTTGCCTAAGGAGCTGCCAATGGAATAGCATCATCCACTTCTCGCAAAAAAGTGGCCCACTGAGTCTCTACTCGCTTACAATAGGTATAGCCACCACACGGTAATCATCAATCTTTACATGTCTGGAATAGTGCGAGCATATATCTGCCATAGGCTTCCTTGATAATGCGTCGACGTTCCAAAGCACTTTTTCAGGTCAGTATCTAAGAATCATTTTGTACTGTGATAATTCTTCCAGCCATCTTGCTAACTGCAAGACTGCTAACTGTGGTTCTTCATAGTCAGGAAAAACATTACCTCAATCCATTCCCAGATCAGTATCTCCTAGAACTGTGTCTTCTGCCACCGGCTCGTCTTTTGTCCCCCAGTGAACAGAGACCAGTTACCAGAGTTACTTCCCTTCTACCTTCTCTTAGGGTTCTGCTTTCCCAGGTCCGTATCCCCTAGAACTGTGTATTCTGCCACCGGCTTGTCTTGTTGTCCCCCAGTAAACAGAGACCAGTTACCAGCGTTACTTCCCTTCTACATTGTCTTCCCCACCGGCTCGTCTTTTTTCCCAGCGGGCAATGAACAGTCCTCCCTCAGAATTCTTTCCCGTCAGTTTACAAGTGGTTAATAGTCATAGTCATCCCGTCATATTAACACGGGTACCCATGACCACCAAATCCACAAGTTAATGGTAGATGCGTTGTATTATCACTGTAAAATCCCTCATAATTCTTTCCCGTCAGTTAACAGGTGGTTAATAGTCATAGTCATCCCGTCATATTAACACGGGTACCCATGACCACCAATCCACGAGTTAATGGTAGATGCGTTGAGCCCTTGTCACACTGCACTTGGAAAATGAAGACTGGAACAGTTTGGCAATGTTCATTTCAACTTCTTTTGATTACCATCATTATTTCATTTGCTTTGGCAATATCCAGTGCATCCGTAGCTGTAATATCCACGCAAGCGTCATGTTACTATTCGGCACAGTAATCGCATTGTATCATGAAACGTCTTTGTCATGGGCTTCTTACAGTGGTACTGAATTACCTTAACTATTAAGGATATCTCTTAAACGTAAAATAATGACAGCAACTATGTTTGTCAGGACAGTTCAATAGTATTGGAAATAGTTGTCTCTTTTACTTAACTCCTACCCCCCTCTTTCTCCTCTTGAGCTTGCATTAGGCCTCTTAATTTGTGAACAAAGAAATACCCTCAGTCTCGTGCGTTTAAACGACCTGGGAATTCTTAAACACTGCCTAATTATTCTCATTGCAATAACACAGGCGTTCACTATGTAAACATGCAAACCAAGCACTGCTACGGATGAATTACACATTTTTGGTGGCTAAAATACAATTCCGAACAAGTTTTCAAAATCATAATAAATGCTAAAAGCTGCATGACTATTGGTTTACAGGTACCAATACACTTTGAAAAGCTCCAATGCAATTATTATCCAATAAGTTAGCCACCAGAGTTTAATGCAGAACATCTTTTTCCATACTGTTTTCCAAAATGGCTACCTCTCTCTCTCCTTCCCCATTCTTTTTGGAAAACAACAAAATGGAACAAACTTACATGGGTTCTGCTTCACTTCTGACACCATTGTTGTATTCACTCACCCGTAGCTAACACTATAACCTGCATTATATTATCATTCGCTTGGTCTTAAAGAGTCTTGTCTGTCTCAGTCATCAGTCTAAGTAACACACGTCTGCACTGCTTAGCTGCTTTGGTCCAAGTGGCCATTTAAATGTCACATGGTTGGCTGGTTCCTCTAAACTGGGAACCAGAGTTTTATGGACCCAACAACATACCAAAAGGAATGGTCTAAAACACAAAGGACAAAGTAGACTTTCACAACAATATTATAGACTTCAAAGTGCACGAATATAATGAATTTTCAAATCATTCACCGGTTTCATATGCAATCAGAACAAAAACTATCACAAAAGGGGAGGTAAAGTGTCATATAAATGGAAAAGAGAATTCAAGGACCAGTTTTTAAATGATCTTAGTAAAGACATCGACATATTATACAATGTAGCAAACAGTGAAAGCAGTATAGAAGAAAAGGTACAATCATGCACAGAATTCCTGATAGAGATAGGAAATACCTATTTCAAGCAAGAAAAACGAATAAAAACCGCTTCGACATTCGATAGCGCGAGAAACAATGCACAAAAGGAATGGTTTTCGGTAGATTGTCGCGATAAAAGACGCTTATATCAGATAGCTGTAGAAGCTTATAATTGTGAGCACACAGAAGAGAACAGAAAAAACATGTTGATAAAGAAGAAAGAGTATAAGTATTTTGCAAGAAAATGTAAACAAATGTTTAATATTAAAAGATGTAGAGATGTGAACACTTTAAGGAGAAAATCACCGAAAGAATTCTGGAAGTTATTTAGCTCGAAAAAGACTAATACGTGTAACGATGAAAGCGTGAACTTGAAATCATTTTACGAACACTTCAAAAATCTGGTATCGTCCGTAGGTAGCACACAAAATGCAGACGTAGAAGAGTTCATGTCTACTTTTTCGGAACGAACGGAGGCCCCGACTTTTACCGAACTCGACGTACGAATTTCCCAGGATGAGATTAGAAAGGCGGTGAAATTGCTTAGTACGGGAAAAAGTTGTTCAAACGATAGCATTATCAATGAATATTTTAAAGAAAGTATTGACATATTAATCGAACCACTTGAAATACTTTTTAACACCATATTTAACAGTGGAACATTCCCAAAACAGTGGACGGAAGGGGTAATTATACCAATCATGAAAAAGAGACCAGCAGACGACCCTAACAATTACCGTGGAATAACGTTAATCAGCTGTTTCGGAAAACTATTCACGACAATCATTAATGAACGGTTAAAAAAGTGGACTGAAGAAAACGAGGTTATAACGGAAGCACAATTCTGATTTCAATCCGACCGCAGCACAACGGACGTGATATTTATTCTCCAAACATTAATAGAAAAATACATAAATCAGAGACAGAAAGTATATTGTGCGTTTATCGACTTTCAAAAAGCTTTTGATAGTGTCTATCGGAACGGGCTATGGTATAAACTAATGAAATCTGGCATAGATGGTAAACTACTTAGAATAATAAAATTAATGTACTCAGATGTTAAACTGCAAGTGAGACAATTCGACAAACTTTCAGAGTTTTTCAAGTGCGAAGTAGGTTTATTCTAAGGGGAGATAAGCTCCCCGATATTATTTTCCATGTTCCTAAATGACATCGAGTTAGAACTACAGTCAAGTCAAGACGGGTGTATTAACATAGACCAGCTATCGATTTTACTCATTTTGTTTGCTGACGATTGTGTGCTAATGAGCGATACGGCGGATGGTTTACAATCACATCTAGATAACATGCACATATACTGTGATAACGGGAGATTAACGGTTAATGTAGGAAAATCCAAAATAGTTGTCTTTAGAGGTGGCGGTATTCTCCCGAGAAGACTATCTTGGAGTCTCCAGGGAAATAAAATGGACATTGTCGAACAATTCTGTTATCTAGGATTTGTTTTTATCTAGTAATGGGTCATTTATAAAATCTACAAACGCCATGTATACGAAAGCGATAAAATCGATGGGTGTATTGTGGTCTATGATTAAAGACATTCAAATGCCAGTTGATATAATGTTTAATTTGTTTGATGTATATGTAGTGCCTTTACTTATGTACTCTAGCGACGTGTGGGGCTTTATTGCAGCAGAAAATATAGAGAGACTTCATGGAAATGTTTGTAAATGGGTGTTCAATGTTAAAAGTACCACGAATAATTATGCATTGTACGGCGAAACAGGGAGATTGCCACTTGTGATTTTAAGGCATGGGAGAATTATTAAATACCGGCTTAGAATTGCGTCTCGCAAAATCGATAACTGTATTATAATTGGTCTTTACCGTATGTTGTATGAACAGTGTGAAATAAAGCCGAATTGGGTGACTAAATTAAAATCATTGTTAAACAGTCTTGGCTTTAGTGACGTGTGGCTTTTCCCTGATTCGGTTAATATTAAATCATTTATACCTGTATTAAATATACGGCTTAAGGATAATTACATTAGTGCATGGAGAGGCGGTATGAACGTGTGTTCATCTCTTAGCTTATTTAAACAGGTTAAACATATATTTGAAATGTCCTTTTACTTGTTAAGAATTGTAAATGTGAAGCATATAAATATTTTGTCAAAACTACGCTTATCGTCACATCATTTATATATAGAGACTGGGAGACACAGATGCATTCCGAGATGTGATCGAATTTGTGAAATGTGTACAAATGAAGACATTGAAGACGAGTACCATTTCGTTTTAATATGTGATAAATACGAGACATTAAGACACCAGTATATCCCTCGATACTACTATACGAGACCAAGCATGTATACATTTATTGGGCTTATCCAATGTGAGAATGTTAAAACTTTAAATAACTTGATATGTGATATGTGCCCAGAAACTAAGAACATAACAACTCTAAAATCACCACTCTCGTATTAACTATAATACGTTGACGTTATAGTTGTTTGTGTTTGAGTGTGTGTTCGTAAGTGCGTGTGTGCGTGTGTGCGTGAGTGCGTATATGATATTTCTGCATTATTTTCCATTTTTGTTATTAATCACAACTCTGTATTTGCATGCTCACGCATGATAAAATCATTTGTATGACGATTATCTACGTTATGCTACGGCGGCTCTGCAAATGTCGAGTTCCTCGTGAATTAAAAACATATGTATATGATGTAAGATGAGTTTTAAAGTATTACATTGATTTGTTATACTTGAATATATGGTTTTCATATTAAATTAACTAAGTATTCATATATTTTTACATAGATGCAATACATTTTCATCTACATCTCAGCCCAACACAACACCAATTGCCTCATGTACGCTTTTCCATCTGTCCGCTTTTCAAATAATTTTGTATGAATGTTCCTTGTGTGACAGGGGCTGTACTGCCGAGTATAGATTTAGTGAAAACTTGTTATGTTATGTTTTGCTAACATATCTGGTTAATATTCATTATTGTGTTTAATTGAAGAAAGTTTCTCTTCTACAATTGTTAGTGTATATGCTACAACGCCCAACCAGTCGCAAATAGGAGTGCATGCTGGGAAACGGAATATAAGCACCGAACTAATAATATGTTCCGTATTTGATTTACAATACATCAGATTCATCATCTACAACAACAGCATCGTATCTGTGACTACCACAACCACTTTAGGTATCACCCTCGGTTATATAAACAAATTGTCCCATGTATGTCGAGGAACGAATCAAATACATTATTAAAACAAAGTGTTATATATTTTGTATGCTCTCATTATTTCGTAGAAACCAAAGATTGTTCAAACGACGTATATGCTCTACTCAAATGATTATACCTATTCATCCAACTAACTGTCCTTTAAATCATTTGCTGATAATGATCAACTTCAGTTACTGGTCGGAAACCAGTTTGTTTTCATCTAAGGTGACAGTGACCGTGACTTTTGACTTATTGACCTTGAAATTAGTAGGATTCATCTACTATCGATGACCAGTGCTCCTATTCATTTTGAGAATCCTATGTCCGCCTATACACCTTTGACATGAAAGCATTTTACCTTAAGAGCATAGTGACATTGACGTTATGACCTCAATGATTGATGACGACCAAGCTTTATACCATCCTTGAAATTCCTAGATCCGACCGTTCGGAAAATGTTTTGGTCTGCATTCGAACATACGTGCATTTCTTTCGTCGAAGAATTTGGAGTCATAAAATCGAATAGGTAACCGAATTAGAAAGACAGAACAAATGACCTATTTCACAACTGAATGATTTATGAAAGAGGAACAACTATAAACTTCATATTTACATCAGCAATGAATAAGGAACAAGAATCCCACTTCACACAAGGAACAAGTAGCCAAATTCACGTTTGAATAAGGAATGTAGGTCCACATCGACAACAGAGGAATAAATATTGATATATATATATTGACCAGTCATGTTTGTATAGATTAGGGCTGTTAAAACAGGTAAAGATGCATTTACAGCTAACGGCTTTTTTGTCAGTTCGTCATTTTACTTACGACCTACAACGTCGTCGCTTCTACTGTCGGACTTCCACCGGCCGTGCATTTTCGAAATACGTCGTCCAGACCTGAATTGCCCACAGCGGAAATCATCTTTGATCTTAAAAAAATGTAAAACAAATGTTCAAATAGCCTGCATAAGTACGCATTCTATCTATTACAACTTTTCTAACACTTGTATAGATCACTGTTTTAATATTAGGAATCCAGATTTGTAACAAGGTCTTAACATATGACGCATATCTAAATGCTGAAATCCAGATTATAGATAGTATAGTCAAAGTATTAAAACTGTTCAAAAGTTGTCTTGAAATATTAGAATCCTAATTATGCGGTCAAATTATCAATTTCACTTTCAAGCGTAATAAACATCTAGATATTGATCTTTTGTGTTTCCTATTTACTGGGTAGACTTACCCAGTAAGCGAAATTTTGTACAGTGTCACGACTTTTAATTGGTTGTTTTTTCAACGTTAACTTACTCATTTTGTTGTCACAATTATCAATATTTTCAGAAATTTCAACATTTTAAACTTTTGATATCAACCTGGAGCGCAGCACCTTTAACAGTCTCACTAGATATTGTCAGAAAATGACACATCATAACAGCGTAATAAACGGATTTCTAGTGGGTTATGAACGTTCTTAACCCTTTCCCTCATATAGACGCTTTCTGACGCCTCTGCAGCAGACAGCTTTTTGAAAACATAGTGACAAAAGAAGAAATTGCACAGAACGTGCAATTTCTCCTTTTGCCACAATGTTTTCCACTTTAAGTCATAGTTTATCCATTCAATTATGGAGATTTTCTATGTTTTGACAAAATACGTTCAAAGTCGTCTGCTGCAGAATTGTCTTATGAGGGAAAGGGTTAATGCGGTGATACATATGTACGTTGAACGTTTGACAATTGTTGTAATATATCGACAATCCCTGTTGTTTAGGATTAGTCGTTTTAACTATTGTTATGTACCATTCTGCTATGACACTGTTGTCGAGGCCTTACATGTAGTACATAGAGACATACAATGTATTCAAAGTGAAATTGCTTTCACTGAAAGTTCATTGGAAATGAAATCGTATTTGTTTAAGAAATTTTACAATTGAATATCATGTACATGTTAGACTGTGAAAGGACTGAGTTAGTAGCTCTGAAACTTCTTAAAGCGTAACGGGATATTTTACAATATTTTACAATAAACTTTGCGCTATAGAAATGTATTTGTATTTGTAAATGCTTAGCATTTTCAATAATTAATATTAACAACAACGTTGAAAGGTAAATAGTTATTGAAAAGTTATCAATTCACATGGAAGGAAATAAATGCCAAGTGACGTCCCGCATATTAACCCGGCACATCAACGTAACATCAAATTACGTTAAAATCTTAGCGTCGGAATAACTTGATACGTTAGTTGTGTACTGTCCGAGTCATTTTGAATAATCATATGTTTAAAACATATTTCATTTTTTAAAATAAATAACTAAAATTACATGTATCACAATAGCAACTATACCGATTTTAAAATTCGCCGATGTAGCGAATCTGTCAAATGAATAGTTCCGTTGATTTAACAGTGTTTGATCTGTTGTTTGGAAATAGTTTCCATGAATAACTTCATCTCCAGCTTCAAAAATACCACCCCATTTGTCTTGGTGAGGCTTTCTTAACCGTATCACGCTTGACGAAGCACGCAAAACATAATATGGGTATGATCTTCTATGTTTCTTACGGCAACAATATTTCCTGGGAAGACACGCTGATTCAACTCGGGGTCCTCTACCAACGATTCGTCTAAACGGTCGTAATAAGATAGTATATGTCGCTTGTCTTGACTGAAAATAACTGTATCGATAAAAGAGAAGCCACAATGTACTAAGTTGTGGTCACAATTTACTAAGTGAAAACGGCCGAATAAGTTATTTGAATAAGTAACAGATTATTTAATAGGAAATTATAGATCTCCGTCAGCATCTACAACAGCAACAACATCACATTTGCTGTTGGCAGCATCAACGTATGCAGTTTATATGGATTTTCTGAATAAGTAACGAATAAGTAACAGGGTTTTTGAATAAGTAACAGGTGATTTAAAATGTACTAAAGGCTTTCTGTCATCATCTACAATAACAACAGCATCAATATTTTGATTTTCAACATCAACATATGCAGTTTCAATGATGTTTTGGATAGAAAAGGCTTCTTTTCGTGCAAACGGCCGAATGAGTAACAGGTTTTTTGAATAAGTAACAGGTTATTTAATAGGAACTTATAGATCTCCACCAGCATCTACAACAACAACAACATCACATTTGCTGTTGGTAGCATCAACGTATGCAGTTTGAATAGATTTTCTGAATAAGCAACGAATAGGTAACAGGTTTTTTGAATAAGTAACAGGTGATTTGAATAAGTAAAAGGTGATTTAAAATGTGCTAATGGGTCTCCGTCAGCATCTACAACGACAACAATATCACAATTGTGGTTTGCAACATCAACATATGAAATTCGAATGCTATTTGTGATAGCAAAGGCTTCTTTTCTTGAAAAGGGTAGAATAAGTAAGCACATTTTGAATAAGCAACAGGTGATTTAAAATGTACCAATGGGTCTCTCTCACCATCTACAACAACAACAGTGTTGTTGGCAGCATCATATGCAAAACCTTAGATCAAATCTGAAAAAGTGACGAATAAGAAACAAGAAACAAGTAACCAACTTCACATTTGAATAAGGAACAATGAATAAGTAACCAACTTCACATTTTAATAAGGAATAAGGAACAAGGAACAAGTATTCAACTTCACATTCAATAAGGAATAAGGAATAGGGAATGAACTTCACTGAGGTCTAAAAATGTTGTTAAACGGATCGGAATAATTTGAAAATCTTAGTACAGTGTCAAGATGGCCGCCAGGGTCGATGAGAGTTTGTTAAGTTAAACTTAAAATGGTAAAAATCTTTATCATGAGCCATAGACTTTACTATTTATAAGCAAGTTAACTTTAAAAGAATTATTATGAACCTGTCAAAACTGTCTTCCAAGACCATTGATTATTCAAACCGATTAGCACTAGTGGCATGTGTCAAGAGGAAAATGCTTTAAATGTTTTCGCATTTCAATGGGACTCGTTACAAGAAACATACACACAATATCAAGTAAGTTTACCTTTTTGCATTTCTGTTTATATATTTAGAGATAATATAATATTTATTCACCCATCGATACATTTTATTCTCATTTGGAGCGAAATATAAAACTCAAAACATTTATGTTCTATTCGAAAGGTTTTTATGTCTATTTTGCCTTATAGTTCATCATAGTACGACATTATCAATATTAGCTATTTGATAACCCTATATACATCTCCAATCTGTCATCCAAAGTTGCACGGCTTTCCCGGTAAACGAACCATAGCGTAATTATCGCATTTGCGTGAATAGAACTATCTGCGCAACCATGCTAAAGGATCAACATGGATACAGCAGGTACTTCTTGATATACTTTACGACTTGCCTAGCTTTGCCATAATCAATGTGTATGCCGTCTCGTGAGAAAATCAACATTGTGGACTCTGCGTAAAGTATCGACCCGGATCAGCCTAAGCATGCTACACAGGCCTACCCGGATATACATTGTTCGTCTCCTGTGGATTTTCTGTTTCAGGAATAACTACTCTATACATCTAACCCCCTAAGACGGAATGTGTCGGCCGAATCAGTCTGCGCGGACAACGCAGGCTGATCTGGTCGATACATTACGCTGATGTCTATCGCCGTAGCTGCATTTTGGGGCGTTTTGAGAAAAAATGTGTAGGCACGTGCCTACAGTGCCTAAAAGGAGCTACGCCCCTGATACGTTTCGCGATTACAAAAGTTCTCTAAGGTCTGTTTCCAAAGAACATAGACATCTTCTCCAAATCTACATGGCCGATATCATTCAACGTATACTGGTGAATTGCTTATGGTCACCACAGTTTGTAATACTTCAGTTATGTACATGCAGTTGATCCAAATGTAATACACATTGTGATTTTAACCAGTCTGATACAAGTTGTTCAATTTTGGTTAAGAGTTATAACTATATATGCTATGTAACCCATACCTTTATGAACAAAGTATATTGCTTGTCTTTTCTAAATTTAGAATATTTACTATACGTAGGTTTCACCTTCATAGAATGATTGACTCAGCGGGTCATGTTTATGCATATGTTTGCTTCTCAAATCTCACTAGTAACACGTACTACAATCTACAGAACTTTGGCATTTGAAGTAAAATTGTGTCATAGTGCATGTGTCACATTAGTGGTTTACCATTATATATTGTTTTTATTTCCATATGATGTTTCACCATATTAATCAATTTTAACTGCACGTCATGTCAAATTTTATCGATTTTTATGAACATTGATATATGTACGTGTACCGTTATAGAACAGAACAGAACAGCTCATTGTGCATAGCATATATAATTAACATTCATGGTAAAGAAAATAGTTATCATTCAATTAATAGTTTTCAAATAAAGTAAATACATTTATTAGTTGATGATTATGTTATTTAGTTGATTTTCCTTAAATAATGAATCGTGTTTAAACAAGTTAGATACTTATATGTATCTAAGTTGGGAAAACTAGATAAATGATTAACATACATGAATGACAGTATATAACTACCATTTTGAAAAATAACAGAACCTTTTTTGAAAATTACTATTTTAGATGGTGAGAGCGTATAATTCAAAAAATAAAATAAAATAATATATATATAATACAAATCTTATCATATTAGTACATCAGTTATTGGTATTCGACACATATTGGATTCTCAGCTTAAAAGTATATATAAAATAAAGAGCAAGTTTGGTTACGTTTTTTTTATTGGTAGAATCAATCAGTTTTGTAAATTTGAATACATTTGGTAGATTAACGTAGTGTTTTTCAATGTATTTGTTCCTTATTTGGGTAAAAAATGGACAAATTTTAACAAAGTGGTATACATCTTCTAAATCGTTTAAAGTACAAAGCTTACATTTCTTGTTGTTTCTGTCAACGTGTACCGTTATAGATGGCTACAGGTCAATGTGTCATTTCATGTTTAATTCTCGAAATTCAAAATATTTTCACCCTTTAGATAGCGTTTAGTGTTCACCGAATGCTGGTTCAACGATTGTCAGCTCCAAACATACACGCATTATTTAAAATAATACACATGTATCATGTTATATTGAACTTCATACGACAAAATCGCGATGAAAAAAGAAAATTGTTAAAAATGTCTATAACCTTGATGATTTTGCATGTAAGGCATAATGATTATCTTATTGATGTATTTCATTACATACATAGTATTAATATTGTGTATATTTGTCTTCATTTTGCTTCGTAAAATCTACTGGGTATGTCTAGTTAGTAAATCTAAAAATATCGCTGTACATGTGATTTCTTTTTACAAATGAGAGTGAAAGTCATGCACACGTGAAATGACGCCGTACACATGCAAGATGCATTATGATATATATGATATGATTATAGATTACATCTGCAAACAGTATAGACCAATAATAGATTACACATCTGTACAACGCAATATGGGTTTATATTTGGTTTTGTGAAGAATTAAGCTTTAAAAAAGCTCCTAACAATTTAATGAACAATAAATAATGATATGATCCCCAAATCATAGAAAAACTGTTATAAAACAAAAACCAGCATGATAGGGGTTAAATTGGCATTATGGAGTCTCAAACCTTGAAGATGTTGATCAATTTAATTATCTTGGTACTGTTTTTAGGTAGACCGGATCTTTCAGGTTAAACCAAGATACAATTGTTGGAAAAGGTCTAAAGGCTCGAAAAGTATTAATGATTAACATAAGAAAGTATAATATAAAACATTCAAGTCAAATTTCAATAATTTGATTCTTTTGTAGGATCTATCCTTAACTATGCATGTGAAGTTGGGGGGTAATGGTGCATTTAATAATATCGAAAAGGTTCATTTAAAGTTTTGTAAGCGTGTTTTAAAAGTTAAACACTCTACTAGCACACATGGACGATATCCATTGTATGTGAATCGGTATTGTCGTATAATCAAATATTGGTGTAACATTGTGCATAGTGACAGTATTGTAGTGCAATATGTTTACAGTGATATATTAGACCAACTAAATAGTCGAAGGGCTAACTGGCTCGTAAACATTAAAACACTTTTAGATAATCATGGCTTTTCACATGTGTTCAATGATCAGTTTTGTGTGAATTTGAAAAGTTTCCATTTGTTATTTTAAGAAAGATTTCTTGATGTTTTCAAACAATCTTGGTGTAACAGAATTGCATTACAAAACTCTATGGTCCCAAACAAGGATTTTAAAAGCTCGATTGGCTTCGAAATATATTTAGATGTTCTACCTTATAAGTTCAGAATTTCATTATCACATCTACGGTTTTCTTCTCATCAGTTGAATATTGAGGTTGGTCGCCACGGTAGCAACAGAGTTGATAGGCACCGACGATTATGTTTACTACGTACCACATCTGAAGATGAGTTTCATCTTATTCTAGTTTGTCCAATTTACTTACATTTTAGAAAGCGTTACATTAAGCCATATTTCTACAAACGACCAAGTGTCCATCAATTTATCGAACTGATGCAATCTTCAAACAAATATATTATCAAAAACCTAGGAAAATATGTTTATGAAGCACTTGCTTTGCGTAGTTCACTTAATAATTAGTAAAGTGTACCTTGTTAAACTTTTATGATTTTAAGTAATAGCAAATGTTAAAAAGTAGATGTATAGACAAATGTACTGCATGTACGTTCAACCTCCATTTAAGATCTTAGGGAGGATAACTCGAGAGATAAATATTTACTTTTTGTGTTCTGTAATTTTGTATTTTTTACACATTCACGTATCTTATGTTATGTTATGTTAATATGTTTGTACGATGATGATCTGTATTTTAGATCAAATCAATAAACTTCTGTTCTGTTAAAATGAAAATGAAAAAACTACTTTTAAACACTTATTTTGTCACGACCTCTCCATGCCTATGGCAAATAAAGTTGAAAAAACAAAACAAAACAAAAATATGATTAAAGATATAATTCTTTTGAAACTAAAACAACCAATGGCTCTGGTATGATTCAAACGATGAAAAATAAACTAAAATGCTTATTTCCTCATTGGTCTAAGAATATGACGACGCCAATTTCTAATGATTGAATGAATATGATTTCATGACTCGATCATATGACCTGCCTGGTGCTCGCTAGAGAATATGCCTTGGTATGTTTAAACGGGAAAACATTTATCGTACGTTTTTTCATGTAGAAAAACTGCTTATTTCTATAGGAATGAAATAGTAGACTTCTACGACTTTCTACAGCTTTCCATTACACATATATAGTTTAGGATTTATTTGAATAAGTGTCAGATATTACGATTTAGGAACCACATGGTTGTTCAGCTACTTTAAGATGAAGGGCAATTTTCGTAGAATCGTGATCATTTTCTCAAAATTCGTGTTTGAATAACAACAATTTAATTCAATTTAATACTTAAATATCGACATAAATTGTTTATGGCCAATTAAAAATTAAGAATATGGCTTAGACAAAGGTCAATAAATATATACCTATACAGTATTTCAGATAAATGATATTTGGTATATCAGATGAAGAAAGGTACACAATAAGATTAGATAAAGTAACAGACGGTCATGTGACAGAGAAAGTGGATCACCGTCTAAGAAACAACGCGGACTATTCGACATTACTTCTAATCAATACATAGATAAACTTTAAATTTTGATCCGTGAAATATACGTTCTCGGTCTCGATTGCTGTGTTACATGCTGAAAGTGCTTTCATGACCCGAATCTAATAAGGTCAATTATTTTGTTCGTAATCTTTTTTACAGATCAGTCAAACCTTTTGAAGTGGAATATTTAACGTTCACGCCGTACCGAGAAATTAGTGGAACTGTAGCTCATGTTTGTTAGGCGACACGTCGAGACTTACTACATCAAAGGCTTCCCACACAGTTAACAAATACAGATCCGATCACACATTTTTCTCAACTGGACTATTTTGGTGTAACAATCAAGAATGGAAGTTGTAGGATGGATTTCCCTGAGCATACTCAGTTTACTTAACTGTGTCCATGGACTTAATGCAACTAAACGATCGTATACATACACCAACGATGGTGATAACAAAATGTGTGACAATGACAGTTCTTTTACAAACAATAACATCACATCTGCGATCCACTGCATGTCAATTTGTACCAATGACATTACTTGCCGTGGTGTTTCCTTTAACCCGCACACCGGAGTGTGCCGTACATGTTTGGCTTCGGCGACCTTTTCATCTGACATTGACACTCGATATTTCACAAAAGGTATATATTTTCTAAGTTTATATATGTTAAGCAAAGCTCCGCATGGTCTTATTTGAGCTCTTCCTTCTAAGTAAGTGGTCAGTATATCAATTATATGTAGTATCAATGTAGTATCAATGTAGTATCAATGTAGTTTCAATGTAGGTTCAATATAGTATCAATGTAGTATATATGTAGTATCAATGTAGTATATATGTAGTTTCAATGTAGTATAAAAATAGTGTCAAAGTGTTGCCTTACCATTGAAAGAAGAGTCTTTGTTGACTCACGCTTCCTATATAAAGGCTGGGATTTACTACTAAGGTGACCGTCTCCGTCGTGTAATGTTAGAGCATGGATCATAAAGATATAGCAATAGTAACAGCGGCCTCCCTCCTTAGCACTCGAGGTTGCGGGGATAGAATTACGACAGATGCATCCTTGTAACGATAAGTGATACAAATAGTACTGGTTAATTACCCAGGAAACTGTTGAGAGCGGTGTAAAAATTAAGCTGAGCCGTGTCAATCAAAATTGATATCACCGATAATAAATATATTCCTAATGTGTAAACAAACACTGAAAGTATAGTATATTGTTAAGATATATTTTTGATTGACGTGGCTCAACTAAATAAATAACCCCAAAGCATGGATTTCAAAACTATGATTTTAAAAGTCATCTGCTTCAAAGGCGTTAAATATCGTCTGTGACAGGGTTAATGGCTAAAACAGTCTGCGATAAAAGATTATTTAAATCCAGGGATTTCGAGTGAGTGTTTTTTTCATTTGAACTACTAGTGCAAACGTTGGGTAAATGGCCTTTGGTGATGGGCCCCAGTTAGGCATCACTCTAAGCCTATACTAATGTGTTCGTGTTACAACGAATCCCGATCTTAACAGAAGTGGTATGCAATAGAGAGAAAGAAAGAGACCAGAGGCGTAGCTCCCTTTAGGCACTGTAGGCACGTGCCTACACATTTTTTCTAAAAATGCACCAAAATGCAGCTGCGGCACACATCTGCGTAATGTATCGACCAGATCAGCCTGCGCGCAGACTGATCCGGCCGACACATTCTGTCTTAGGGGGGATAGATAGAGTAGTGATTCCTGAAACAAAAAAATCCACAGGAGGCGAAAAGTGTACATCCGGGTACGCCTGTGTCGCATGCTTAGACCGATCCGAGTCGATACTTTACGCAGAGTCCACAATGTTGATTTTCTCACGAGACGGCCTACACATTGATTATTGCCAAGCTACGCCCCTGGAGACAGAGAGTTAAGACCGTGAACAAATTATATACATTTATTACTTACAATTTATTTAACTGTTTCAGTTGACAATGAATGCCAAATGCCTAATACTCAAGGTGGTCATTTTATATCTGCCCGACGTATTATCACTGAAACCGGTGCAAACATCTGTTTGAAGGATCTACTGGCCGTCAATAATGGTGCAGATGATGGCGAGTGGCATGAGCCAGAATTCTGCCAAGAAGGAACATATGCCGTTGGATATGCCTTAAAGGTTTGAACAGTGTTATCTATTAGGTTATACTTGAGTCGCCTATATAGTTACCCTTTCCCACATACAATAGTACTGCAGCATACGAATTTGAAAGCATCTAAGCAAAACTAATCGAAAATAAAATTTAATTATTTGATAGAAATGAAAAACGTTTTGGCAAAAAGAGAAATTATTCATCATGATTCAATTCCTCTTTTATCACACTGTTGTGTGCGGCAGATACGTCAACATGGGTCCACAGGAGGATAAAGGTTTAGTTCATGTCCTCAGGATAATTGTAAAGTTTAACCAATTCCGTATTTTGACCAGGGGCGTAGCTTGGCAATAACCAATGTGTAGGCCGTCTCGTGAGAAAATCAACATTGTGGACTCTGCGTAAAGTATCGACCCGGATCAGCCTAAGCATGCCACACAGGCGTACCCGGATATACACTTTTCGCCTCCTGTGGATTTTCTGTTTCAGGAATCACTACTCTATCTATTTCCCCCCCCCCCCCCCCCCCCTTAGACGGAATGTGTCGACCGGATCTGTCTGCGTGGATGTTGCAGGTTGATCTGGTCGATACATTTTGCAGATGTGTATCGCCGTAGCTGCGTTTCGATGCATTTTTAGAACAAATGTGTAGGCACGTGCCTACAGTGCCTAAAGGGAGCTACGCCCCTGTTGACGAATCGTCAATAGACGACATTTGCCACATTTTGTCAACTCTTTACTTCAGAAATTGAACTGATTACTTCATGCTCATTATTGTCAAATGTGTTATGTAATTTCTAAGAAATGGCATGTATGAAGCCTATAACAATTGTACTCATACAGGCCGTGGTCAAGTAAAGTAATAAAAATATATTTTCAAGTGACAGTGGAAAGTAATGCGCTTGATTGGGCTATATCCCCATAGTACTAAAGAGCAACGAAATAATGTGTTGTTTTTTTTTCGTTAGAAGAAAAATAACCATGTGATTACAAAGTATTAACTAGCAACATATTATGTTGGAGTTCTCTTTCTTTGAAATTATCACGAACATGATACTAGTTGAAATGGTGTTAAATATGTAGGCCTAAAGAGAAAGGCTTACTGCAGGACAATGTGATCTGCGTTAATACGGATTCTAATCAGATATTAACCATTTACCGAATGCAGACGTCTTCTGAAGCATTATGAAACAGATGACTTTTAAACTAACCGTGACAAATGAATAGAATACAGGAATACTCGAAATAAGTAATTTTTCCATTTCCATCACTTTTTTATTTAACAGTGAAGAGCTCGTTAAATGTCGTAAATATATAACAATAAATGAAACATGTTGAAAGGTTGTATTTTTATTGCAATCGGAAGCTTCTTGGTATTGCCATTTCTTAATTGATGTAACTCGAGAATATACAACGTGATTTTCAGATTCGCATATTTTTGGTTAGTTTAAACTTATTTAGTTTACATCGAGTGCGAAACAAGCTTTCAGCTTATATTAAACACGCTTGATGTATGCTTCCTGGAGACTTAACCAGTACTCGCACAGTTTGTGTGGAAAATTCCAAAGGCAGAACCCGCTCATCACGGGATTGGAACCCGGGACCTTTTGTATAAGAGGCCGACACTCTACCTTTGCACCGCTGTCTCCCGATTGTTGGAAACTGAAACTATCAAGGAAAAACGACTCTTATATGGTGTTCTCTATAGCCATATAAGGCAAACCAATGTTTTACGCCCAATCAACATGACTAGAAGGAATCTTGTACAGGGTCACATTAGAAACATTTCAATTAAATGATTTAAAAATCAGCATCATACTTTTATCAGAGAAGACTTTTAAAGTTTTCTCTTTAGCCATATAAGGCAAGACAACCTCGCCTTCTTAACGCCATGTTTTTTCCAAATCAATATGACTTGAATGAATCTAGTAGAGGGTCAAACAAGTAACTTTCTTTACAAAATGATATGAAAATCTGCGACAAGTAATAAAACAACATTGTGGTAAATGGGGACATTGCCTCACTTTTCTTTCAAAAAATGTCTGCTACAGATACGGAAATAACATGTGCACGTATGGCAATGGTTATCGTTCAGGATAATTGACACTGAGACTGGTTAACACTTTAACAAATGAGTCGTCCCGCAAGAAAACCAACATTATGACCTCTGCCTAATGTATCGCCCCAGATCAGCATGCGCATGTCGTATCCGGGTCGATACATTCTGTCTCAGGTGGATAGAGGTATAGAGTAATTATTTCTGAAACAGAAAATACACAGAAGGCGAACAGTGTCTGTCCGAGTTAGCCTGCGCGGCATGCTTAGGCTGATACGGGTCGATACTTTACGCAGTCTCCACAATGTTGGTTTTCTCGCGGGACGGCTCAAATCGTTTCGTGGTCGTTGTATAATAAATATGCTTTCAATTTACTGAACAGATAAAAAAAGGTACCTATTTATAATATGTATAGTATTGCTTTCAGATAGAATCCGAGGCGTCTGGTTTCTTTACGGATGAAACTGGCTTAAACGCGGTGAGGTTAACGTGTGGATTACCGGGTGGTCGTCGCACATCCTCTGCGTCTGGCTATATAACTTCGAAAACCGGAAATCAAGGTTCTTGGGGAAATGAGGTTTCGTGTCGCGAGAACACTAGCGGACACATTCTGAAGGCGTTTCAATTGCAGGTCGAAACACAGTCGGTAAATGAAATTTAACTTATTACAAAGTAACGGATATCCAACCCAAAGTACTTAGCAAAAACATTTTCTCTCTCAATCTGATAGAGGGTCAACAATGTTCCATTCCTGTGAAATAATATAACAAAAAAATATAAAAACATTTTCGATTACTGAGGAAATGTTTGTTTTGAAATTTGCACTATGGCATTGTGTAAGACTAACATGCCAAAAGTATAATTCATGTTTTTTGATGAATCAAGTTCAGTTCGAGGAATTTGATGGACACAATGACCAAGTTTGTTTCTTTAAATGTTCATACCACAGGGGTTTCTTAACAACTTGTCTCATCTTTACTGTGATGAAGTCGTTTAATGCGACGATTTAAAACACGGACACACGGAGGACAATTTGCAATGGCATCATCCAGATAGACTACAAGTGGGCCTAAAGCATTGATAAATGCCATACAGGTTTTCATCATCTATTGACTTGCTTTTGAGCTATTCGCTGATTAAAATCAAATGTTTTCTTTAAATCATTTAGGAAAGTATTATTACTTTTAAACCCTATTCGTGTGTCAATGTTAGCATACATTCATGACCCGCGGAACAATTCGCTATAAATAATGTCACATCGTGAAACCCACCTTCTGAATTTCTGAAAGACTGCGTAATTGCGATAAGTCGGAGATAAACAGTAACCATTATCCAAAATATGTCCAAAATTTACTGTTTTAAGAAAACAATACTTTAAAAGTTATTATTGCAAATGGCCAAATATTAATCAATTCATTTCTTTAATGTCCTCTACATCAGTTAAAACACTAAACAATATAGGAAACTATTTACATAAAGCATTTGAATCGAGAGGGTAAACAAAAAGTTTATATATTATTAAAATAAATATATAATTCGTATCCATTACAGGAATATATGAGTTGAATATAGAACAGAACAGAACAGAACAGAAGTTTATTTACAACACAAGCATATAAGCTCATTGTGCATAGCATACATACTTAACATACATGATAATGAAAATAGTAATCATTCAATTTATAGTTTCCAAAGAAAGTAAATACCTTTATTAATTGATGGTTATGTTATTTTGTTGATTTTCCTTAAATAATGTATCTTGTTTAACCAAGTTAGATACTGATATGTATCCAAGTTGGGAAAACCAGACAAATTATGGTTAACATACATGAATGACAGCATATAACTACCATTTTGAAAAATAACAGAACCTTTTTAGAAAATTACTATTTAAGATGGTGAGAGAGTATAATTCAAAAAATAAAATAAAATAATATATATATGATACAAATCTTATCATATTAGTACATCAGTTATTGGTATTCGACATATATTGATTTCTCAGCTTAAAAGCATATATACAAAAAAGAGCAAGTTTGGTTAGGTTTTTTTTATTTGTAGAATCAATCAGTTTTGTAAATTTGAATACATTTGGTTGATTAACGTAGTATTTTTCAATGTATTTATTTCTTATTTGGGTAAAAAATGGACAAATAATAACAAAGTGGTATTCATCTTCTAAATCGTTTAAAGTACAAAGCTCACATTTCCTGTTGTTTCTGTCAATTTGTCTATGTCTACCACTTTCTATCATTAGATTATGGGATGAAAGTCTAAGTTTGGCAATTGATTGTCGAAATGATTTGGTTTCTAATAAGTCCAGATACCCTGCTCGAGCGAAATCAGTCTTAAATGATCTATAAAAATATAATGAAGGGGACAGTTGGAGGCTTGCTTGCCATTGATTGACATATATATCTTTAAATCGTTGGGAAATAATAGGTATAAACCTATTCACTAAAACGGATTCGGGATATAACCAAATGTCGGAAAAACCTGAGGACTCTAGCAGATGTTTAACCTTATTTGACCAGTTATTAACATCACTGTTTCTCGTGATTTCTCTACGTTGGTGAGCAACTATGGTAGATATTATACAGTTAGATGCTTTCGGCCCGTACAGTTTTAACCAATATTTAATTATACGGATCTGCCTATTTAAGTAAAGTGGGAATCTATTAAGTTCTGAGTATAAGGCTAGCGAGTTTGTTGACCTTTTTACATTAATTAACCACTTGCAGAATTTTCTGTGGACTCGCTCAAGGTTTTCAGCCTTGTTAAAGCCCCTCACTTCACAATTATAATTCAGTATTGATGCGACGTATGAATCAAAAAGGTTCAGCATAATATCAACTGGGACGTCCATATCTTTTGTACTATTAAATAACGATCCCATCGCCCGAAGGGTTTTACCGGCCAATGTTTTAGTGGCATGTATGAATGATCCACCACTAGAAAAAACTATTCCTAAGTAATTAAATGTATTAACCAACTCAACTTCATTTCCACTAATATACCATTTATAGTCTTCCTTGAGACGCCCCCCTTTATGAAATACAACAACTTTTGTTTTGTCAATATTGATCGATAGATTCCATTTAGAACAGTATTGAGTTAGACTATCAAACGATTTCTGTAGACCCGATGCAGTCTCGGATAAAACAGCCGCGTCGTCTGCAAATAGTAAAAGGTATATAGTCAGCTGATCGAGGGTTATACCGGCATTTGGATTACTATGCAGGTGTAATTCTATGTCATTCAGGAAAAGGGAAAACATTATTGGGGAGGTTATTTCCCCTTGTAATAATCCGACATTACTAGCGAAGAATTCAGACAATGTACCCATATGTCTCACACAAAGTCTAACTTCCGAATACATTGATTTTAAAACCCTTAGTAATTTACCATCTATACCCGATTTAATCAGTTTAAACCACAACGCATTTCTATCAATTAAATCGTACGCCTTTCGAAAATCGATAAAACAGGCAAATAATTTGTCTTTACTATCAAACTGATCTTCTATCAGGCAATTAAGAATGAAGATAGCATCTGTCGTGCTCTAACCGGATTTAAATCCAAATTGGGCATCTGTTAGGATGTCATTTTGCACCGTCCAATCTTTAAGCCTATTATTCAATACAACAGTGAACAGTTTAGCAAAACAGCTTATCAGTGATATGCCCCTGCCATTGTTAGGATCAGATGAGTCGCCTTTCTTGTATATTGGTACTATAAGACATTTATACCAACTTTTGGGAAATATTCCTGTTTCTAATATATAGTTAAATAATAGTTCAAAAGAGCTAACTGTTAAGTCCACACTCTCTTTCAGATATTCATATAATATATTATCATGTGAGCAGGCTTTGTTACTATTTAACTGTTTACATGCACGGCGAATCTCACTTTGAGTAATGTGTTTATCTAATTCTTCAAAGGTGCTACTGATTTGTTGATTATTGAAATTTGATAAAAAATCATTGACTTCATCATTCATATTTTGTTCTCCGTGTTCAGATGACAAGTCTTTAAAGTGAGTGAAAAAGGTTTCTGTAGAAACACTTTCCCCCTTACATAAAGAAGATTTCTTATTAAACAGTTTCCAAAACCCCGAGGGCGACAACGTCTCATTTCATTCATTTTTTTGGCTAAGTCAGTATTATAATTCAACTTCCTTTTTCTACAATAATATTTATAATCTTTTCGAACTCTAACTAACTCCTGCCGTGCCACGTCTAATCTGGTATTATTGAATTCTTTAAGTGCTGATCTAAAGCTATCCCGCTTAATCTTGCAAATATTGTCAAACCAGGGCTGATTGTTTCCTTTATCTGAAAAGTGACTGTTTTTAGACTTTTTGTGCTCAAAATAACCCTTTCCACACCTATTCAAGAAGTCAGTAAACTTTAAAACTAAGATATCAGTATCGCTTTTTTGTTCAATCTCTTCCTTTAATGTTTTCTCAATGTCAGATATACCATACGCTATGTCATTTAAAAACTCATTTCTGTATTTAGAATCCCATTTATGATATGAAATATCCTCTAAATTGTAATCATGATTTATTAACTGTGTTTTAAATGTGAACGCTATAGGTGCATGATTAGAATGTTCGGTAAAATCGTGTAAACATGAAAAATTTCGAACACTTGTCAATAGGTAATCAACCGTACTTTGACCGTTATGAGTAATACAGATGAGTTTTCCAATGTTATTGTCACCAGAGAATGGACCGTTTACCAATCTCATGTCTGTAGATTTACAAAGATCGAGCAGATAATCTCCAAACCGGTTTGATCGGGAATCACACGAAGTGCGCTTTGGTGGTAACAAATGATCACCTAAATCCTCTAAATCCAAATCGCAATCATTTTCTACATAGTCACTTTTTTAGCCGACTCGGCTATTGGTGTCGCCTGCTATAAAAACATAACCCTGACTGCTGAAATGTGAAACATCATTTTCCAAGGCTTGAAACAAGTCGTTTTCATATAAGTCATGAGACGGGGAATTCTCTGGTGCAATATAAACTGCTGCCAAATAAATATCATTTTCTAATCCGAAAAAACATTTTTCGAGTTCTAACCAGATAATACAGTCTAAATCGTTTTTTACCACTTTGACACCCTTTCTTATGTTGTCTTTTACATAGATTATTAATCCACCGCTTGATCTTTTTGCTCGTCTGTGTTGGAATTTTCGAAATGAGTGTATAGGATTTGAATATCCTTTTATGTCGATAGTTGAGTGTTTGTTAGTCCATGTTTCATTTAAACAAATTATATCATATTTTGAAATTAATCCCAAAAAATTATTATCTGACGTTTTAATAGATGTTAAACCTTCGATGTTCCATGATAAACAGTGTAACACGCTCTCACACGGATCCTAGCTGTTTTCCACATACAGATTCTTGTCAATGTACAGTTTGTCCACTACAAAAAAAGCCTCCTTGCCCTTCTCACGTGCCGATTTCATTATCGGTACGAGTTTCCGACGTGTGTCCATAATTTCCTTCGGATATTGTTCCGAAATACCGTAGTTCGTACCTTTCAACTGTTTTGAATTTGTTCTCACTTTCTCTCTGTCAGGAAAATATGCAAATTTTGCCACAATAGGTCGGGTTTTGTCCTTCACGTATCCACCAACTCTGTGTACTCTGTGCAGTTTTATGTCCGTAGACGCATTCTCTATCTTAATTTTCTGCTCAATGAAATCTAAAATCTAAAATGGTCTTTTCACAGTTCTCATCCTTCTCTTCTGGTATTTGATAGAACATGAGGTTATCTCGCATACTACGACATTTCAAGTATATATACATTGTACGATTATTAACGCAATTATGCTAGTTAACATAATAGTATGCTCTTCTTGAAAATTGTATACATGTATGTGTGTAACCTGTCTTCACCATGACTTCAAATTTGTATTTGTTTATGGCTACAAATTTTGTAAATTTAATGCTAATAAACTGTATCTTATGTTATGTTATGTTATTATCGACGCTGGATTTACGCTTAATCTATTTATGCAAATCATTTCTATTTCAGTAGAAATTATTGTAAGCAAGTCAGGGATGATTTCATATCAAGAAAAGGGCACAACAGCAGTTCTGATTGTTTGTTTTAACACTAAGGACTGTCGTTTTAAAAAAAAACAGGTCCACTCGAGAAAATGAGTCTTTCCATGTTAGAGTTATTGGAATTCTACTATATAATAAAATAAAAATATGTTTAATAGACTGTACCAGAAATGTCTCAATTGCTAATTCCGTCAACGAATTTTAAAATGACATATAATTTATAACTACATGTATATAAACAAAAATGACAAAGGCTCAGAAATGAAATGAAATGGAAAACGCATATAACAAGACATAACACTGAATAGGTTTAAACTTTCAACATAACACATGTTTTTAGTTTTTGAAAATGGCATGCTTATCCGTTTCATCTGCGTGAATTCCTACCAATGTTATGCAGTCTGTTATGTACCATGATCTTGTACACATGATGTAGATACTATATATGATGAATATGTGCTTACCTTCAGTGCGACATCGAATTTTTGCATAATCAAAAGAAAAGTCACAAAAATATTTACATTGAACTCCAAATATATGGATTGTAATGTTTCTCTGTTATAAACAATCTTGGTATTTTACTGAAAATGATTACCTTTATTTATTTATGTTAACAAAATTAACATTAAATCGAAGGATGTACTATTACGATTTCCGTTTAACGATCATTTGCGACTAAGAATGTTGAAGTAATGTCATTAAAACGTGGCACTGATAGAGTAATAAGTCACATACGGATGGTATTTGACATGCCGAGATTCCCCCTACTGTTTATTCTAGAATAACATGTCTTATTTGTTTATGTTCAAGTTGACTGTATTCTTTTGAAGGTAATAGGGGATATTCTTGACGAAACGGCAGCGAACTATGTCGCCTTCATATGTGGCTCTTTGACCGCTGTCGTCGACTCGACAATCGACCAACTTAAAGCACCGCCTGGGTATGGACCGCTTGGTTCTTTTGGAGAATGGAGTACACCTTGCGGATATGGACAAGGCATTTGTGGTTTGCGAGTCAAACTGGATGACACGCCGTTTCCCGATTACAGTGGAACACACGATGTTGTGTTTTACTGTTGTTGGTAACGCCGACGGCACTTATCGGGGTTTAGTTGTGTTTTACTGTTGTTGGTAACGCCGACGGCACTTATCGGGATTTAGTTGTGTTTTACTGTTGTTGGTAATGTCGACGGCACTTATCGGGATTTAGATCTGCAGTGGTCCAATTGTTAACATAGAAGAGTCGACTTTGTGAAATTCGGCAGTGAAAGGGTTAAACGAATCCTTAGGCCAACACTATCGGTTGGAGTTTCAAAAACTGTAAGTTTTCGAGGAAACATATTAAAGAAACAAGAAATGAGCCATGTCCCAATAAGTACAACCCCATTAACTGTGCGACTAGTGACGTTGTGTTATATATGTAGAATTTCGAGACACAGGTTAAAGATATAGACAGTATACTTTGGATGGATTTTAGATACTTTAAATCTGTTTGAACACTGTTTGACCTGTGTCACGGTTCATGATTTTTACAAAAGTCTTTTATCGTAATAATGTTCAAAATGCACTCACTTACTCACTCCACATACTGAATCACCCTATCACTCATTATCTCTGTACACACCCAATCACCCACCCACTCACTCTCTCGTTCACTTACTCACTAACTAACCAACTCACATTCATATTTACAAATCTTTAAAAAGACTGCATTTGCAAGAAGTTTTGTTTCGGTACGGCAATGCCATCGTCTTATGCAATAATACATATGTCTGGTGATGGAAATTCAGCGACAAAGTTGTTGCTCGCTTTAAAATATTTCAATACAGCGTAATACTGTTGTAAAACAAACATGTTATACTTCTTTAATGCTTGGTTTGAAATGACAAACAAAATAATTTGATATGGGTAATCGGACAGAAATACAATACAATCACATCATTAGGTGTAATAATCAAGCCGTGCCACTGTTATCTATGTTTCATTGCAACTAATACGTATTTAGCTAAACTATTTATAATAATTCAAAACCATCTTTTGGCCGAATAATACTTTCAAACATTAGATGGCTAACTCGTATGTTCAAGTACGTGTGCCAAGTTTACAATTAACTATTATTTGGATTACAACACTCACTTTAATATATATCGTCTTGTTAGCTTATAATCATATCACTATCTATGAAAATATCTCTCAAAAATACAAGTGATAGATTATTATTTTAGATCTGGCATTTACTAATTGGTTTGTTTGAGGTGAGATAATCATTCTAATACGTCATTAAATGTAGGCATTCTGGGCCTATTCAGTCTTTATTCAGTAAAGTGAAAAGTCATAAACTCATTGCAAAAGTTATAAATTCACTGCTAAAAGTTAAAAAATCACTGTGAGTTTATAGAAATATAATTAACAGAGAATTTTTTATGAAATAATGTGCTTTTGACAATGCAACCATTATAATATTTCATTTAAACTTGATATTTAAGTGAAGCGTTTTTGTCTACGTGCGAACCTGAACGTTTCGTCGAGGTCAATACCGAAGGTCTTAATACTATACTTAGACATGGGAACATAAGTTTTCGTAAAAAGAAAAATCCATAACTCCACCAAGAAAACGTGAATATGGGAGTGATCGATTTTGGCTTAGATAGTACACAGGGACGTGCTCCTCTAAAAATAAATATGACACTATGCATATATATCAACAAGGGTAGACACATTGTTTTGGGTCGCCTCGCTTCAACTCATTTTTTTCAAATTTTTCGAACAAATATATGTAATTGAAATACGGAATCAATAGATAATGCATTTCTCTATCTGATAATACAAAAATGTCGTGACATTTTTCTCCCTACTAGACGTATGTTTATACCTTTGAAATATTCGCGAATCCGACAGAAGGACAACCAGCGACATTTCGGAATGGTTCGTTTTTTTTCGCTGCGGTAATTGTCAGTGATATTGCGATATTGCTTTAGAGAAGATTCTCTTAAACATTCTATGACTAATGTTTCGTACAGTACATAGTTATATCAGACTACACTGGATGATCTTGTTCGAGACTGATCGCAAATGACTTACGGGAGAACAATTGTTGTGAGGCAATCACTCTCTGTCTAAAATGTAGACGCATTTGACAGTATCCGTTATTCATGATACTGTTATCATTACCCCAGAACTGCTTTAAGTTAAAGGATAAATTATCTTTAGTTAGTATAAGCTATTCATAGTCTATTTATCTATCACGAATACTGTCAACTCACTATATCTCGAATATCTCATATTTCGAATACATTTTAACTCGAATCATTTCCTTGAACGCACATGTTTCTTTTTTTTTTAAATCAGCGTAGCTGCAGTTCTGATTGTACAGACGAGCAATCAAAACTGTTGTTGTTCTGTTGTCTTGATATGCCTTTCTCACTGACTTCCTTTTTATTATTATCATTTTAATATCAATGAGCCGTTCCACGAGAAAAAACGACATTATGGAATCTGCGTAATGTATCGACCCAGATCAGCCAGCGCAGTCCGTGCAGGATAATCCGGGACGACATATTCCGCCTCAGGAGGAAAGAGGTATAGATCTAGATTATTGATTCATGAAACAGAAAATCCTCTGGAGGAGAAAAGGGTAAGCTTACGCGGCATGCTTCGGCTGATCCGGGTTGATATTTTACGCAGTCCACAATGTTTGTTTTCTCGTGGAACGGCTCAAATGAATTACGAGATGCAAAACATACTGAAACAACTGTTTAACAACTGGAGGTAATTAATGGGCCCCATTTACATAATTAAACAAGAGTATATATGAAGACACGTGTGCGTCGCCTGCCATCTTGTCAGTGAACGAAAGCCAGAGGGACCGACGAGTGGACAGATGGATGAATAAACGACGAACTTGTGACCCCCGATGGTTTGTCCCCCCAAAAGACATTGGCACTATATATACCCGAAACAATTTACTATATAGTTGATATGTCATGACAAATAACTCCGCTATGTTTGCCTAAATTATATCTACGATATCGCTTCTAACATAGTCCTAAAGATCACTGTTTTGTACGTGATGTACGTACTCATTGAAAAGACTTGACGAGTTAGTAATATAATAAAATGATATGAATTATTTAAAAATCTTCAACGGTACATATTCCTACGTTGTGGTCCATTTATGTAAATTGACGGGCGATACTCTTACGAGAACAAATACCACGCAATGAAGATATCATACAGATGTCTTGATGTCGTATGATACTATTGACATCGGATTATGAAAAAGTATTATAGTTCGTTCCCGTGCATAATTGAATTAATGGAATGGTTTCCGGATGTCTGCATTCAATAGACATTCCATAATATTAATGGTTTAATTATAGGGCATACGCAACGAGCTGCGACAAAGTGAATTCTGCTTTACAACTTAATCGAGATACGAAAACAAAGGTTAGGCGCGTACCGAGAGTACAGTATTAGCTGCCCTCTGTTCACCGGTCATTTAAAGTTTGAAATGCGCCTCTGTTTATCATGATAATACTAGGTAGCCAGTATATTATAAGCGCTGAATCAAACAAAGATAGGTCGCTCCTTCATACGGGCATTTATGTTGGAAAATGCATCTATATGCTAATGGCACAATGACAGTCCCCTGTTATTTAATGAAGTTTGTATAAAGTATCTTAATATTCAAATTAGATAAATAATTGCGTGTGTATGACGATAACATTGCCATGTTGCATCTGTGAAATGAAGATGCATTTCATTGGAGCTTTTACTGCCATTGTGCCTAGAATCATTCATCTTCCACCGACGGGCTGAATAATCTATGTTTGAAGGTAGCCAGTTACATGCGAAGAATGTTGGAAGGTAGCCAGTTACATGCGAAGAATGTTGGAATGTAGCCAGTTACATGCGAAGAATGTTGTATGCAATACAGGTGCACATGTTTGATGAACGTTCCGCAGTGGTATAACCGAAACATTATTGTAAAAAGGCGTTAAACTCCAATCAATCAATATATCAATTAAATGTCAGCCTAAATATAGAAGAATTACAGATACGTACGCAGAACTAGACTCCTTAATGTGATGCCTTCACACAGACTTAACCATCCCTCATATCGCCGTACACGGGACTATACCCGTTCATGTGATGCAACCATCCCTCATATCGCCGTACACGGGACTAGACCCCTGCATGTGATGCCTACACACAGACTCAACCATCCCTCATATCGCCGTACACGGGACTAGACCCGTTCATGTGATGCCTACACAAAGACGCAACCATCCCTCATATCGCCGTACACGGGACTAGACCCGTTCATGTGATGCCTACACACAGACGCAACCATCCCTCATATCGCCGTACACGGGACTAGACCCCTTCATGTGATGCCTACACACAGACTCAACCATCCCTCATATCGCCGTACACGGGACTAGACCCGTTCATGTGATGCCTACACAAAGACGCAACCATCCCTCATATCGCCGTACACGGGACTAGACCCCTTCATGTGATGCCTACACACAGACGCAACCATCCCTCATATCGCCGTACACGGGACTAGACCCCTTCATGTGATGCCTACACACAGACTCAACCATCCCTCATATCGCCGTACACGGGACTAGACCCGTTCATGTGATGCCTACACAAAGACGCAACCATCCCTCATATCGCCGTACACGGGACTAGATAAGCCCGAGACTAGGAACATGTTAAAGCTGTGTTCAGTTGAGATTGTCGATCCAGATCTGACTCGATATATGCAAAGTATAATATAAGTTCACAGTTTACTTACATAAGGTTGTAGATTATGCTATAACAGAGAATATATACAGGTGGATCGGAATCGGTACTGTTCAGAAATGCCAACATGCATCTTTCTTCCACCGACGGATTCATATAAACACGGGTTTTATCCGAGTACATCAATTGTATGTATGGCATTTAAACTAGAAATCACAGGTTTCAGATACATCGGAGTGTATTCAGATTTCCCCACATGTTACTGTAAGCAGATTCAACTAGACCTATTTTCGTCTCACGTAGCGCAATTGAATTTCTTATAACCCAATTGTTGTCTGTGTATGATGTTTGACGCCGCTTTCAACACATTTTCAGTTATATCAAGTGGTAGGTAGGTTATTGGTACCAGTGATCCGGCTATCCTGACACAGCGAGTCAGTCGTTTAACTAAACCCACACTACGAAGGAAAAGTGATTACAATCGTTCTGGAAGAAGTTGGTATGACACAATCGGGTAGCGAACCAGTGACCTTCAGCACCGAGGTGGTCGTAACAAAAACTATATAGCGTTTGAATATAATATAATATAAAAACATACGACACATGAAAGAGTCTTCACATTCATTATCAGACGTTATCCTGTTAGACTCAACGCGGACTCTAATCAGACGTTATCCTGTTAGACTCAATGCGGACTCTAATCAGACGTTATCCTGTTAGACTCAATGCGGACTCTAATCAGACGTTACGATGGCGTTCTTAGTTTCGTCCACCATCGCGTTTTGACACAAATCCATCGCTTAGCTCTTTCCCACTAAGACGACTGAAGAGAGCATTATGGCAAAGTAAGAAATTGCTCATTATTAGGAATTTCTTCTTTTGCCACAATGTTTTCAAATGTATTGGATAATTAATAAATTATACTTTCAAATTTTCATATGTCGATTATTTCTAACTACATATTGGAAATCTCGTCTGCTACATATTTGTTGTATGTGGGAAAGGGAGGTTTAATGCTTAAAGGGCTAAATGTATCATAATGTTGTCCTAGAAGATTTACCTTTCGTATCTCATAGTGAAAGGACGTCACATTCAGATATGTTATAAACAGCAGAAATGGAAACGATAAACCGTTTAATTTCAATTATTGCTCATCCCTATTTTGTTTCATTATATTTTACCAGGGGGACACAGCGTAATGAAACTCTACGATTCTGCCATTAAAAGCATGAAAGGAGTTTTTAAAATTCCAATCAATATGAGGAGACGGTAAAGTACCGCATTTTTTGAAGACTTAGAAATTCAATCACCGCTATAAATTGGATTTAATTTAAAAAAAAAAAAAGCTTTGTTTACGACCTTTCCAGTTCTGTTCTTTCTTTCATACAAACACACTTAAATTTTTAAATTCAGTCTTTTCATCTTTGCCGTATGTCTGTCGAATAGGGAAGTTGTTGTGTTTGAACGCACAGTAGCCTTAGGAATCATTTATATGTTTTCATGTAATATTATTTTATGAATTCTATGAAGTACATTATTTTTTATCTCGGGGCCGGGACTTTCAAATGTGAGTCCGTTATTTCTAGTTCAGACGACACAGTTTTATAAGGACGGACACTTTATTCTACGCTCTCTGAAATTCAATTTGTGTATTCACAATGTCTGGCCCTCGGTCCATGATATACATACATATAGTAATTTACATAGAAGAAGAAGAAGAAGAAGATTTTATTATCCTCGTAATAGGTCTAGTGGGGTCGAGGCCGTCCCACACTAAACCGTACAAATCATAATAATCATTTTACAACAAGCCATCTGAGCATAGAGCGTTGTAATAATAATTGTTTGTATACTTTTTATTTTGAATTAGTAATCAGTATTTGTGCATAGCGACGCAAAAGAAAAGGTAAATAAAACGAAAGGGTAAGTTACAGGCACATGGCATGAGAAGAAAATGACTGGCCGAGATACCGAGCATCGATTGTCTTCTCAAATCACTTTGCCTTCCACTGTATTTGTATTTTGCTGTAACCAGTGCTTATGCAAATAAACTTAAACAAGCTATCATCAGATTTCACGTCTGTGCAAACTGATCTTAGTCAGCGTCATCAGCTTATATATTGAAAGTATCCCATAGTATATCCTTTTTCTTAAAGAAAGTAGAAGTCATTTTCAACATGAAAGAGTTATCATCTAGACAACTCTAATAGTACCATTTCTAGATAAAATCAAGGCCACCAGTTAATGTCACATAAACAAAATAGAAACCATTCAAATATCGCCAATCGGCAAATAAAAAGTTATTTGTAGGTATTCGCGTGTCTAATTGAAATGGCTACGAAAACAAAACATAAGGATAAAACAAGAATAATTTTGATGCAAAGGATCAAAGACGCCGCGCATGATTTTGAAGCATGACTTAAAGGAAGCAGATGCAGTTCAGTACATTTAAATAACCTGTGCAAGCAGACGGGATGTAAATATTTCGAACAAGAAAGCCAAATGTCCCTTTATTTTAAACAAGAAGGTTAAGATGTGCCTATATTGCTCACCTGGCTACCATAGCCTATATAAAAAGGTTACCAAGAGCAGAAAGGGTCAGTATTAACGTAGGGATTAAACGTTTTATATGGTACGATCTATGTGATATTCAGCATGTGTAGTTTAGTCGTGAAATGACAACATTTGTCCTGAAATCATATAGTTTACGGTTTGCTTAACATTCACTGCTACTAAAATGTGTCATACAAGCTGAAGTTTCTCCTTCCAGTTAAGCAGAATTATGATAGCAAAAACGGGAGTATATAAAGAAAAAATACGAAGTAATTATAAAAAGAATAAAGATGATATTTTTGATCAAGAGTGAGCATTATGAAAGTTCACATGTATAGTCAACATATAGCAATAATTATTAAGTCTGTTTTGTTTGTTTGTAATGTCACTTTAATCGTTTTGAACATGCCAGTAGAAAACTGAAAACTAAACTAAAGAAAATGGTCAAGTTAGTTCCCCAAGAGCAAAGAGCGAAAACCAGTTGGTACGAATCGTTCATACTCGAACGAAACATGAAAAACCGGGTTCGAATCAAATGAATTTTAGAAATCGTGAAAACAGCGAAGTATTATAGCGGAAGGAAGTGGAGACAACTTAATTACTCTATGGGAACAGATGATACCTTGTCGTCTATATATAAGAATGACCAAAATCGACAAGCGATGACATGCTGCATTTACAAATAATAGAACGCGTCACGTTACGGCCATGCCTATTGCATACTTGGGTTAACGTTGTTTTTACAGTTTCTAGAATTATACTGTAATATGTAGTACTTAAAATCAATCATCATTGATTTTTTAAAGATTAGCCATTTATTTAAAAATCTCAATATTGTAAATAGGCAAAAACGTCTCCAGATTTTTTTTCTGAGCTTTGACCAATCGGGTCGTAAACCAAACTATAAAAAGAGCGTAGCCTAGGAAGTTAGGGGGGAAAGTTATTAAATACCTATTACATGAACATGTGTCTAAAGTTTGGTAATAACGGTAGAAGACATTCGTATTTTGTATCTTGCTGTTTCTTAAATCATTTTATACAATTTATTTATTCATAAAGGTTGTTTTTTCAAACATATAACAGAGGTTTTCTTAACAATAATAATATTAGTTTCTCCCTTTTCGATTGCGTCACCCCATGTACAAAAATAAAACCTATCCCATACTGACACCGCACTTCCACGCGGCGTCAACGACTCGGTTAAAATTACAGTATAGCTTGTAGTCGAAAGGGACGCATGATTCACCTAGTTTTCGACGTGTTCGAATTTTTATAAATTGGTTGTATATAAAATTCATATTCATATAAGATATACATAGCGCGGTACTTTATTAGACAGTACCTCTATGTTAGACCGAGTGTTTTTAAATTTACTGAACTCATGACTTCTGACAGTAAAAAAGATTTGTTGCTTTGATGAATCTTAGAAAATACATGTATCATGCCATTCTAATAAGACAAAAAAAAAATGTGAACACTGTTATATGATTATGAATTTAGTTAGAGTTCCAGACATTTGATAATATATGCACGCTGTTTTGTTTATCCTCCCTGTGAGTATACTCACCTAATCAGTATATGTAGTTTCAGTTTATTGATTGGTTGAGCTGTGTTGTGATGCAGGGATTCGCATAAGTTCTCAACTATCATATAACTTAACTACATGTATTATCACTAAGCCTTCAATTGAATAACTATCATTATGAGTTGAATATATATTTTATTCTATTATTATTATTAGTTGTAACATATTGCGTTATTATGTCTCACTGATAACATAGATGTATTTACAAATATTATATTACAAGATACATGTGTGTTTACGTTACGAACGAGTTGGAATCTTGAATCTTGAATCTAACGTTCATCTATTGGTTTGAAAAAAAAAAAAAAAAAAATCACAAAAGGTCACATTTTGCAGGATATGGTTCAATTTAATGACCTACATATAGTTCGTCTAGACGCCTGGAGGAAATAGTATACAGCTATTTACTCCTCTTGAGGTCAATAGTGAAAAACTATTCTCCCAAGTGAATGACTATTGACCCGAAATAGAGAACTATTGACCGAGACGAAGTCGAGGTCAATAGTTCTCTATTTCGGGTCAATAGTCATTTGCGAGGAAGAATAGTTTTTCACCATTGAACTCAAAGGGAGTAAATAGCTGTTTTATTATATATCTTCATGAAAAACGCATAATTTAAGTAGTTTATTTATAACATTGCTGTCATCATTTTAATTGGGTAAATGTATGTAACATAAATCTAGATTCTAACATAAACACAGGATTATTATTGTAAATGCAGCAAGAATGCAGTATACTGTTACATGACACGCGCGTTAAAATGTTGGTTATGCACGTGCATGACGTCATTTCAAACAATAACATCATAACAGATGAACTATTGACTCGAAAATGGACTATTGGACCTGAATTTTAGAATAAAAGCGAAAAGGAGTCGAATAGTCATTTTTTATTGAATCACACGTCACTGCTTCCCGTCCAATCAAATACTTTGATTCATAGTAGGTATATAATAATTGTAGCTATTGTGCGTGTTTGATAGAGGACAGTTTTCTTTATCTTACGGAATTATGCTCTCTCAGCATCTGATCAAGCAAGTTACATAATAAATTCGGGGATGGGCGTTTACAAGTTAAAAATAATAAGTACTTTTTGTCCTTTGTGTAAGTGTTAAAAATAATAAGTACGTTTTGTCCATCGTGTATGTGTTAAATTTGGTTGTTTGTTTTATTTTATAATATAACATACACATTTACAAGATTTTATTATGTACTTTGCGTATGTGTCACCGGAAGGTTCTAGTGTCTATAACCAGGGAGAACAGAATGGTATCTTAATACTAGAAAATAATATTATTGAAATTAGGTCAGAGTACCAGGATTGTCTATTATTTTTGGCAGGTGATCTAAATTCCAGAACTACTAACTTTTTAGATTTTATTCCAAGTGATAATTTAGATTTTGTCTTTGGAGAGGTTGATTACGATAATGATCATTTTGATATGAGAAGGAATAACTTAGATTGTGTACGCTACAATAATTTTGGTAAATCACTTGTGGAATTATATTGTTGTAATAATATTCATATAATTAATGGTCGACTTCACGATGATTTGCGTGGTAACTTTACATGTATACATCATAACGGTGCTAGCGTTGTTGATTATAATATAGCGTCTAGTGATATTTTTCCTTATATATCATATTTTTGTATAGAAAACCGAGATGAATCAATACATTTTCCTTTGAATTGCCAGTTGAAATTTCCAATTGAAAATAATATATCAAAAATTGATAAGACAAATGAAAACATGCGTTCGATTCTAAAATATAAATGGAAGGATGAACATAAAACTGTATTTTTAGAAAAAATAGGAACTCTGATTACAGCGTCATATGATCAAATATGCCAATATACAAACATTAATATAAATAAAGCGGTTGAAACTATTACACATATTTATGCCACAGCGGCTGAATCAATGCTTTTGAAGAACAAACCTTTTAATTTGTTTACTAGTCCGCAACCACCGTGGTGGGATTCGGATTGTGAAAAATTAAAGCAAAGAAAATATTCACATTTAAGATTATTCCGTCTATCAAATTTAGATTCGGATCTTAATATATATAAATCTGATCGAAATGCATTTAAAAATACTTGTAATAATAAAAAACGTTTATATGAAAAAAGTAAACGCGAAGAACTTGTCGAAGCAAGAAAAAACCCATCATTGTTTTGGAAAACAATAAAACAAGGTTACTCCAAACCCTGTAATGGTAATGATATTTCCGAATTAGAATGGCTGAATTATTTTAAAACACTATTGAAAAATGAAAATAGTATCAATATTGAAACTTCTGATTTTGCACATTATGAAATGTTGAATGACAATGATGCATTAAATTGCCCTATTTCAACTGATGAAATTGTTGCGGGTATTCGAAATCTTAAATCTGGTAAAAGTGCAGGGCCATGTGGCATTGGTGCTGAATTCTTTAAACATACTGAAAATGAAATAGTTCCGATTTTAAATAAATTATTCAATGCTATTTTAAATACTGGTGTTTATCCAGATTCATGGGCAGAGAGTATTCTTTGTCCGATACACAATTCAGGTCCGAAAAATGACCCATGTAATTATAGAGGTATTTCACTTATAAGCATTATGTACAAGATATTTTCTCATATAGCAGCAGCTAGGATATATAAGTGGGCCGAACACGAAGGTAAAATTGACGAGGCCCAAGCAGGTTTTAGGAAAGGGTATTCGGCCATTGATAATATTTTTTCTCTTCAATCCATGGTACAAAAATATTTATCCAAAAAGGGGGGTCGTTTTTATTGCCTCTTTGTTGATTTTAGCAAAGCTTTCGATTCGTTAAATCATGACACATTGTTTAGAAGTATTGCTAGGAAAGGGTAAACTGGTAAATTGTTTAATGTATTCACATCAATGTATAGCAAAACTAAAGCATGTGTTCGCACTCCAAATGGTCTCACTGAGTCATTCTCATGTAATGTTGGCACGAGACAAGGGGACAAGAGTAGCCCAATAATCTTTTCTTTATATGTTAATGATCTCTGTACGTTGCTTAGATAACAGTGTGGTACTGGCATATTCATCACTCATGATATACCTGACATTTTATGTCTTTTATTCGCTGATGATGTCACACATTTGGCAGAAACAGCTTCAAAGTTACAAGTCCAACTAAATGTTTTACATCATTTTTGTCTCTCTTCTGAAATGACTGTTAATCTCAAGAAAACTGAGATCATTGTTTTTAGAAATGGTGGTCGACTCCGCTTATACGAAAACTGGGTTTTTGATGGTAATCTTATTAGTACAACTCCTTATTACAAATATATGGGTTTATTGTTTACCCCTAAGTTGTCATGGTCATCTGCAAAAATTAAACTTGCAGCCCAGGCAAAAAAGGCTGTATTTGCCATAAGAAAATATCAAAGACCATTTGGTATGTTTTTGCATAATGAAATTTTTAAATTATTTGACTCCATGGTAAAACCCATTTTATGTTATGGCTCAGAGGTTTGGGGATATGAATACTCCAGTACAATTGAAAAGGTTCAAGTGGACTTTTGTAAATACTTCTTAGGGGTTAATAATTCTGTTAACAATAATGTGGCGTTAGGTGAATATGGGCGACTTCCTTTATGTATAGTGTATCATACAAATTGTATAAAATATTGGTGTAAACTATTACAAATGCAAGAATATCGTTACCCTAAAAATTGTTACAAAATGCTTAAGTCACTTGATGAAGCTGGTAGGCATACTTGGGCATCAAGTGTTAAAACACTCCTCTTTAGATACGGATTTGGTTTTGAATGGGTATCTCAAGATGTTGGAGAAATAAATATTTTTATTAAACAGTTTAAACAAAGATTAATAGATTGCATGAAACAAAACTGGCACAGTAGTATTGACGATTCTCCCCGTTGCGATACTTATAAAGTTTTTAAAACTCTGTTAAACCCAGAGAGATATGTATGCGTAGACTTGCCGTTTTTACATAAAAAAGCGACTGCCCGTTTTCGGTGTTCCAGTCACAAGTTAAAATTAGAAACGGGTCGACATCAAAATATTGATAGAGAAAATCGTTACTGTCCTTATTGCCAAACTATTGAAAACGTTTTTATATTAGAAAATGAATATCATGTATTTTTTAAATGCCCTAGATAATCAGATTTACGTCAAAAAATTCTATTTTCTTGGTACTCTGGTGGAACTGATCATTTAAATTTTTACAAAATTCTACAATTAAAGGACACTTCCAAAATAAGAAAAATCTCATATTACATATATTGTATTTTAAAAAGAAATGAATTACAAATATAGCATGGATATTGTATACGTAACTCACATAATTTGTTGTAAAAAATGTTATGTATTGTGGGCCGGAGGCCTTTATTTACAAAATAAAACTTTGTATCTTGTATCTTGTATGGAGTATCTATTTACAATATATTTCTATGTTGACCTTCAAAATTTGAAAACTATGTTCATTACCATGCGTGTTAAGTATGTGTGTTATGCACAATTAGCTCATATTATTGCGTTATAAAACAAACTTGTATTCTGTTCTATTCTGGTAACGAACGTATTGTAAATGGTGCTTACAATACGATTGGTGCTTTATGCTACATGTTTCTTGGAATGTTTTTAGGAAGTGTGAAACATTGCCTTCAACACAGAAACATCGTACAGAGTAAACCTTTAAGGTCTTATTGCGTCTATGGTTTGGCATCATTTCAAGTTAGGTAACGAGATATCTCCTCTGAAATCAGCATAGTTTGCGTTTTAGTTATCAAACTGTTTTCGAACGTTTATTACATGAACATTGGAGTCGTCCGATTTTAAATACGGAAGAGTCTACTTTACGGAATACCGTGCCAAATGAACAAAAGTCTGAATTGTTTGCATATTAAATAAGAACAAAATTCGCCAGATGGTGCTTATTTAAATATTGCATAATAGTAGTAAGGTTGTAAGACCAGACATAACGGTACTTTTTACATAAGGATCAACTCTATCGGGTCCGAATTCCTGTAAGTAGACTCTTCCATGTTCAAAATTGGGCTTCTCCATTTGTTAAATGATACACATTTTAATGCTGAGGGTTAAACCAAGATGTTTATGATTTACAACAAACTAGATGTGTACATTATCAAATATTAATTCTGGATTTTGGATATTCTTATTTGAAAATAACAAAGCTATGGGTTAATTTTGGTTATTGGTGACTAGCCATTGTATTGCCCATTCATAAATAACAAAACTATCGTGATATAAAATACCCTAAATGCGCGCAATGGAAGAGGCCGAACAAGCAAGTGAAGTGTCATCAGCATATAATCGTGAAACACTTAAAAGAGTCTCAGAAATATCATTGACATTTATCAGAAAGAAAACCGGACCGAGAAAAGAACATTAAGGGACACCAGTATGTATGGACCATAAACTTGATATATAGATGTGCCAACAGTGACTGGTTGGTGCCGAGTTTTAAGATAAACTTGTATACAATTTAGGAGCAGATCATTAATTCAAATTTGGCACGGCGTGATCAAAAGGCCCCTATGACATACAGTATCGAATGCTTTCGATATATCGCAGAACTTCAAACACAGTTTCTGCTTTGAATCTATACAAGAAAGAGTTTCTGCTTTGAATCTATACAATAAATGGTTTCTGCTTTGAATCTATACAAGAAACACTTTCATGGTATATTTCTAGTAACAGATGGACGGTTTAGGGACGTTTTAGAATTCCAGATGGATGTTCATGAATTAAACGATCTGGATAAGATAATTATAAAACGTTTTATTCACAAATCTTCCCATAAATTTTCCCACTAAAATTTGATAAAGATTCTTTAATTAAGACATACCACTTGAGCTGTTCTAGTGTTATGGAAAAGTTTCGGATTCTAGTGACGTGTTTAAAGGTTAATTGAAGATTTGAGTTACTGCGGTTTTTGTATTTTCAGCGTGTTATAAATAATCAGAGCTCCAGATAAGAGGTGTCTTGCATGTTCTGAATTTCTTGTTGACCCTCTAACCCTATGTTGTTGGTACTCAATTTCTTTTTAATTAGACAATTATGTTAACTCTTTCAGCGCCGAATTGTTTAGAGTAGACTCTTCCATATTCAAAATCGGGCGTCTCCATTACTCATGTAATCAAAGTTTAGACAATTTTGATAACTAAAAGGCAAACAATGCTGATTTCAGGTGAGACAGCTCGTTACGAGCTGGCTTACCTGAATCAGTATTGTTTGCAAAAACCTCAATATTGCCTTTGGCGCTGAAGGGGTTAAGTACCCACATCATAGGGTTTGGTTGGGTGATAAGTGAGATACTTTGGGGGGAAAAAAGATGTATACGCCCACGTATCTGGACCTCTGGTTATAATATAAAGCAAGTTATAACATCGAATTAACCCTTTCAGCGCCGAATTGTTTAAAGTAGATTCTTCCATGTTCAAACTCGGACGACTCTATTTTCATGGTATAGGATTTTTGGAATATTCTTATAACTCACAGCCAAACAATGCAGATTTCAGGTGAGACAGCTCGTTACGAGCTGACTCACCTGAATCTGCATTGTTTGCAACAAGCTCAACATTGCCTTTGGCGCTGAAAGAGTTAAGACGACAACTCCGATTTCAAATGAAGTATCAGGTTCTGGAGTTTCGCGATATATTCGTATTATCATACGTTAGTTTGAGACAACTGTAGTTCTATTTCATTTTTGTCTGTCTGCAAGACCGTATTCCTCGGTGTGTTCGATATATGACATTGGCCGTGTACGCACCACTCATCCAAAGTCTCAAAATCATTTTGATATAATAGAAAAGAAGCCAAAACCATGTAACTATGTAACAGTACCATACACTACTTATGTACAGTAATTATTGCGCCCAAGTTGCATCAAGTGTTGCATATTAACTTTCAGTTGTAAATTGAACACGTGCATCTCTATTTTGGTTCACATACTTGTATGAACGCAATAAGTTCTTTAAGGTAACTGTATTATAAACAATATGAAAATTGGGTCATTGCTCGCAGATAAAGATATAATCATCATTCTATAAAGCCTTCTCCCGGAATATCAGTACGTTTATCTTTTTGCGTGGGTAAATGACCTAAGATCAAAGTCTAAAATTATAATTTAGCCGTTCCACGAGAAAACCAACAATGTGGACTCTGCGTTAAGTATCTATCCGGATCAGCTTAAGCATGCCGCGCAGGGTTACCAGGTTAGACACTGTTTGCCTCCTGTGGATTTTCTGTTTCAGGAATCATTACTCTATACCTCTATCCCCCTTAGACGGAATGTGTCGACCCGGATCACTCTGCGTGGACTGCGCAGGCTGATCCGGGTCGATACATTACGCAGAGGCCATAATGTTGGTTTTCTCGTGGGACGGCTCAATTATGTTTGAGCCGTGTCTTACAAACAAACACTTTTACCGTTGCGGGAGCGAAATAGAATGATGTGTGTGTGTGTGTGTGTGTGTGTGTGTGTGTCACCGTATCGGCCGTATTTCTATAACCACATTGACTTATTGCCACTGAACCAACGCTGTTGGAACATTGTCTCTTGAGAAGTTATCTATATGTATAACACATCATAAAAGCTATCAAAGTGTGTGTAAATCGTATGAACCAATATACATGTATATTTGTACCGTCTTGTCATAATAAAAACTTTTATATAAACATTTTACTACTTCTCTTTGAAATGAATATTGTCTGTAGATAATATTGAACAATAAGTTCCATTTATTGTTTACTTTGTTTCTCGTAAATGATTACGTTTGTTCATTGTACAATATAACTTGCTACAGGCAAATTTGCCTGAGACTAATAAAATGCATTGTATTTGCATTTGAATTGTTTTTAAACACGAACATTGGTACAGGTTACTTTACAAATGCATTATGACTTCCTTTACGCATCGTGGCACAGTCTTACCGAGCATATTGACAAATATGTACACAACAGGCGCAAGTCCAGATCAGTCATTGTCGAGACGTGAGGGTCATATTCAAGGAATTCATTTTTACTGTCGGCATTTGTCGTTTACGTTTAAGTTGTTAAACATATTATACAATTAAATCCTTTATCTGCATTGTATTTGTGTAACAACTTTTTAATCTTTATGTATTGTTGTTACACAATGTAACGAAATAGCATGCACAAGTAAGAAACCAGATATCTGACGAGCATACGGCTGCTGTAATCGGTTCCAATAACTAACTAAAGATGTAATATATGTTTATTTTCTCCTCGGAATCTTGCCCATTTAACATGGCATTCTTAGAGGGATGTGATCCGTCTCAATACCGGTTGCATTCAAACTTGTAATCTTATTTACATCTTGGCCGCCAGGGAACAATGTTGATGTCCTGTTTTAGCCATAACGGAAGCGTCGTCTAACTTGAAAGGGAATGGTAGACATAATTCTAGTTCGAGTTTCTAGACCAGATTTCTAAGGAGGATCCCTACGGGCATACATTTCGAGTGGTGTATTAAGAAATATATCATAAATAGAAATAATTTATGATATGTTACAGTCGTTCGGAGAAGACGTTTGTATCACGGAGATGGTCATCTAATTTGTACTGAAAAAAACAACATAATCAAAGGATACGGCCCCATCATAGTGAACTGCTTTATAATTCTCAACATTTTCAAATAACAGACACATCAGTGTCTAGAAGTCAACCTTATGGCACTCCCTTTAATGCTAAAAGGTACAAGTTGTCATTTCTGAACAGTGTTTTCAGATCATCATGTACATGTGCTCTGTCTTATCAGAATATACACATACTGACAAAAGCTTAACACAAGCATGAGTAAACAATGTGTGAACAGTGTAGGTCGGTCAGTCTGATCTACACTTTTCACAAAAGCTAATTGTACCTTTACCCATGGACATGCTTACATCTGTACACATACATACAGTATATGAGCTGTTCCGTGAGAAAACCAACATTATTGACTTTGCGTAAAGTATCGACTCGGATCAGCATAAGCATGCCGCGAAGGTTAAACCGGACAGACCTTTTTTGCCTCTTTTGGATTTTCTGTTTCAGGAATCATTACTCTATACCTGTATACCCTTGAGACGGAATGTGTCGGCCCGGATTAGCCTGATGTGGGTCGATACATTACGCAGAGTCAATACTGTTGGTTTTCTCGTGGAACGGCTCATATATATGCAGGAAACTTAAACACGGACCATCGGAAGACGAACATATATGAGCCAGTGTATGAGAAAAGGTACACGTATACCTGTTTGAACAGCTTAGATTAAGACCAGCCCGTGCTTCTTCAAAGTTTGATTAAAATCTCCACTGTTAAAAACATATTATTTCCATAAACCAGTTAGAAGCCTCTGTATATTTGTGAAGGTATCTGAACCTACATTGTTCAGAAATGCAAGTTTATACCTTTTCCGATGCACTGACTTACATGTATATTCTGATAATACTAGATTTGTTAACATTCCAATGATCATAACCCTTAGCAAATGTCTTCGCAAATATTGGATTAAACATTGGCAACAAACACAAAACACCCTGATTAGAATATCCAAATTATGTTAGATATTTCCAAGAATCCTACCACGTCTCATCTTCAAGATAATTATGATTACGGTAACGATGTCATTTGATATAACCGGATTGTTGTTCATTCATCCTCGAATAATAGCCCAATATATCGTATTAGGGCAAACACATGGCAATGCCTATAGGGAAGTTTTCGTGGAATTAAAATACAAAAATACATTCCTTTTTTAGAGCTCCCAACATTTTGAATCTCCTTGTGGTAATGTCAGTTTGCAACGTGCACCACGGCCTAGACTTGTAATTTCAAGTTATAGTCAAACAGATTGATTACGCAATCTGAGGCTTTGATTGTTTACAAATCTTTTATTTGCTAAATGTGTGTCTTCTCTCAAGCTCCTTTCACACATGTTTATTATTCAATATCGCAGTGATTACATGCAATTATACTCTTATACCGCTCTGCAGACAATGGCAAGTAGGTTATGAACGTAAACCCGATGCAATATCCTGTACTACGTCGTAGGGAGTTTTGAGCCATCCTTGGCACGCATCAAGGTTTATAATAATATCCTGTCCTTGCGATGTTCCGCTTTCATATGTATACAATTCGGTTTCTTATAGTATACATGGAACATACGCTGCATGTTCTGGTAAAACGATAAGTAAAAATGCGGATAATCGTTCGTGTCCTCGCACATCGGATATATAGAGGATATTTGTTTGTTTTGAGTGGATATGGAATATATCACCTCGAGAAGTGATATAATTGAATATTTTCACGAGCCCGTAGCCGCGAGTGAAAATGTTAAAATTGTATCACTTCGAGGTTGAAATATATTCCATATCCACTCAAAACAAACACATTTTCTTTTTATTTTATGATAATTGATGATGAAATAATGGAACTATTTGGTGTCTTCGTACCTGTTCACACGCAGACGAATCTGTGTGAATGTATGTTTACTACACAATGTCAGACAATGACAATAAGTCCCGATTTGTTAAATTTACGGAATACGGAATTATACATGGGTATAGATAAGATAAGGTTTTTATCACATGACAATGCTTGTATCCGATCTAATAATATACCCATTACGTATATCTCATCGTTTAGCATTAAATAAAATATAATAAGTTTCACCGTTCCCTCACGCAGACACATGTTGACGCCTCTAAACACATATAATTGCCACAGTGTTCTCAACAATATTCAATTATAATTACAAGAAGAATTTTGATGCAAAGCCTCAAAATAGCCGCGCATGATTTTGAAGCATCTTAAAGGAAGCAGATGCAGTTCAGTACATTTAAATAACCTGTGCAAGCAGACAGGATGTAAATATTTCGAACAAAAAGCCAAATGTCCCTTTATTTTAAACAAGAAGGCCAAGATGTGCCTATATTGCTCACCTAGCTACCATAGCCTATATAAAAAGGTTATCAAGAGCAGAAAGGATAAATATTGACGTAGGGATTAAACGTTTTATATGCTACAATCTATGTGATATTCAGCATGTGAAGTTTAGTGGTGAAATGACAAGTTTAGTCCTGAAACCATTTGGTTTACGGTTTGCTTAACATTCACTGCAACTATAATGTGTTATACAAGCTTAAGTTTCTCAAGTTGTTTTTACCAATAAACTGTTGTAAATCCTCTAACAAGGTCCATTAGATAAAAAAAAAAAAACATAGGTGCTTAAATATTAACATATATTAAGGTGTATTGCCTCTTGTTATAAGTTAAGTGTGACACAAGCTTTGGAAGGAGAGGAAGAAGTCTATTCTCCTTCCAGTTTAGCAGAAGTATGATAGCAAAAATGGGAGTATATAAGCATACGAAGTAATTAAAAAAAAAAAGAAAGCTATTTATGATCAAGATTGAGCATTATGAAAGTTCACATGTATAGTCATCATATAGCAAGAATTATTAAGTCTGTTTTGTTAAGTTGTAATGTCACTTTAAGCGTTTTGAACATGCCAATAGAAAACTGAAAAATAAACAAAAGAAAATGGTCAAGTCAGTTCCCCAAGACTAAAGAGCAAAAACCAGTTGGTACGAATCGTTCATCTCGAACGAAACATGAAAAACCGGGTACGAATCCAATGAATTTTAGAAATCGGATGAAATCGTGAAAACAGCGAAGTATTCATAATGGAAGGAAGCAGAGACAACTTAATTACTCTATGGAACCGATGACACCTTGTCGTCTATTAAATAAGAATTACAAAAATCGCCAAGCGATGACATGCTGCATTTACAAATAATAGAACGGGTCACGTTACGGCCATGCCTATTGCATAGTTGGGTTAACGTTGTTTTTACAGTTTCTATAATTAAACTGTAATATGTAGTAATTAAAATGAATCATCATTGATTTGTTTAAAGATTATCCATTTATTTAAAAATCTCAATATTGTAAATAGGCAAAAACATCGCCAGAAACTTTTTTCTGAACTTTGACGAATCGGGTCGTAAACCAAACTATAAAAAAGCGTAGCCTAGGAAGTTAGGGGAAAGTTATTAAATACCCATTACAGGTAGAAGACATACGTATTTTGTATCTTGCTGTTTCTGAAATCATTTTATACGATTTATTTATTCATAAAGTTGTTTTTTTCCAAACATATAATAGAGTTTTTCTGAACAATAATAATGTTGGTTGCTCCCTTTTCGATTACGTCACCCCATGGTACAAAATTAAAACCTATCCCATACTGACGCCGCGCTTCCGAGGGGCGTCAATAATACTTTCCCTAACAGAGTTTATTCTTAATTTTTGCGTAATTAATGTCATCTGTTGTATAATTTACCAGGCTTTTCTTTGCTTCAGACGCTGTATGCACTGACCGACTTAGTAAATATCAACTACGAATGGTAAAACGCACAGTTCGAAGCTTTGTATGTAGCCGACCGACTTGGTATATGTACACAACGAAACGAGCCGTCCCTTAACAAAACACACATTGTGGACTCTCGGTAAAGTATCGACTCGGATCAGCCTAAGCATGCCGTGCATGCTAACACAGACAGACACTTTTCGCCTCATGTGGATTTTCTGTTTCAGGAGTCATTACTCTATACATCTATCCCCCTGAGATGGAATGTGTCGGCCCGGATTAGCCTGCGCGGAATGCGCAGGCTGATCTGGGTCGATACATTACGCAGAGTCCATAATGTTGGTTTTCTCATGGATCGGCTCAAATGCAGATAATGCTTCAATCACATCACGTTAATGTCGTCGTTCCTACGTCCTTATGAAGTTCTCGCTGTGTCCAGATTCATTGACATAATTGTTTTAACCTGTACAGCGATAATTTTGGACACGTCCCTCAGGTCATTGAAGAATACATCACATCCTTACCGGTTTCTTCTGCGTTTATACTTTGACAAGTTATTTCTGAGTCCGTCCACTCTTATCAGGTTTGAACCTGGTATAATGTGATGGGGTTTTAGTAGCTATTAAAAGCAACCGGAAACCGATTAAATATCGACGAACGACTGCTTTATTATTAACGTATTTCATTGCAAGGACAAGGGAAAATTTATATAAGCAAAATCTCATCTAAATTGTTGTTTCCAGGAGATAAGATACGGGGACTCTGGAAGTTCGACAAACCATTTTCTGAAGGCTTACCCCAAAACAACAAATGTGCATTTTTCTGAATATTTACCTTCCTTTCCCACATACGACACATCTGCTGCAAACGATTATGAACACAAAGACAAAAATAGAAAATATCTTTCATGTTTAAACGAAAGAATAACCTGGGAATATGATTGAAAATATTGAGGCATAAGGAGAAATTGTTCATGATGAGCAATTTCTCCTTTTGCAAGAATGCTTTCAAACGTTGTTTGGTGCGAACGCGTTAACATGCTCCTGGAAGTTGCAAAGCGATAAGGCATGTCTTTTTTAATTTCCTATTCGTAAAAGTGCATTGCACCGAAAACCAACTCGAATGCAGCTATAATTTAATTATAAATGTCTAGCATTGCTTAGACGTACACGCTATCCTGCTTGTCAACTTTTATATGACACGAAGAGAAACTGTCACAAACATGACAGATGCAATTTGTCTTTGTGCAGTGTGCAAGATATAACGGCGTATTCGTCTACAGAAAGATCAGATTAAAGATGCATTCTGTCCTTCTTTAATCCTTTATTGTAAATCCTGTATTTCTAATATCCGCGATGTATGAAATACAGCCGTTATTGTAAAACATATTAGCCTTTCCACGAGAAAACCAATATTGTGGACTGTAAAGTATTGATCCGGACCAGCTTAAGCTTGCCGCGCAGGCTAACCCGGACAGCGGTTTTTCGCCTCCTGTGGATTTTCTGTTTCAGGAATCACTACTCTATACCGCTACCCCCCTGAGACGGAATGTGCCGTCCCGGAATAGCCTGCGCGGATTGCGCAGTCTGATCTGGGTCGATACATTACGCAAAGATCATACTGTTGGTTTTCTCGTGGAAATTAGCCGAATCAGCCAAATTATAATGTTTGAATATCACACGCCAGAGAGTTTGGTGTGTTAGATAACTCTGAACAGACGCCCGAGAGTTTGGTGTGTTATATACCTCTGAACACACAACGGAGAGTTTGGTATGAACACACGCCAGAGGGTTTAGTTTGTTAGATAACTCTGAACACACGCCAGATAGTTGGGTGTGTTAGATAACTCTGAACACACGCCAGAGAGTTTGGTGTGTTAGATAACTCTGAACACACGACCGAGAATTTGGTGTGTTAGATAACTCTGAACACACGTCAGAGAGTTTGATGTGTTAGATAACTCTGAACACACGCCCGAGAGTTTGGTGTGTTAGATAACTCTGAACACACGCCAGAGAGTTTGGTGTGTTAGATAACTCTGAACACACATTCTATTTCTTGATAAATTACAGATGTAGTATATAATCTATCTGCAATATAAACACGTGTAAAATTAAAGGGAAGATAACTCCCCGAAAACATCTAATTTCTGCTACATTTGAGTATCAAACTTACCATGATAAGACTCATCAAATAAGTACTTCGATATATTTTTTGGATGAGGTATGTATATTTTTTTTATAAAGTGATTGCGTTGAATGCGACCTTAACTGATGTGCAGTACATGTATTGTTAAGAACGTTTAATTGATGTGTTGTATTTAGGCCGCGTCTAGAGATTTGGGGTATTACACTCCGTTTTGATATCAAAAAGTTGCGAAACACTAATACAGTTACTTCCAATGGTTGTCAGAACATGCATTTAGGTATATATATATCTAATTAGGAAAAGGGCGAAAAATGTTTGAAAAAAAGAACAATAATTTCAAACCTTATTTTGATAATAAGTTTGTCCTTTGACTTGGGCTTACATGTAAAACAGGAATATATGAGGACGATGACCACTCTAGTGAAACTATGCGTAAATCGCCATCAAAACTCAGACTCGCGGAGTACTTCTGTACATAATTTATGAACACTACAGAGCCAGCTCAAGCTGCTGGAATGCACAGGTTCATCTTGATCCATGCGGGTAACAAATGATCTATGGCTGGTTATCCTATTAATCGAGACCAACTTGCATATTTAAGATGGGTCATAGTAAATACTTCTTTAAAGTTTATACCTTATAGTCTGGACCTTTACCAATCGATGAAAGCTATGATTGCCTGCTTCAGCTCTTTGGTTTATTGGAGTCTTCGTTATTCGCATACGTCAATTGGTCAGGTTTAAATCAGCTGGACCGTTCGCCTAGATTGTTTATAACACACCTTTGTGGAAAATTCTCATAATAAATAGTTCAAGCAGATAAAGGGAAACCCAGATATCTGCAAAGTAATGCCTCCATATCTTACGCATAGCTGCACATATGTAAATCTGTCTCTAACATTGCAATTTATCAAGTGTTTTCTTTTTATCTTCAACGACAAAGTTTCCTGGAATTTCTTAATACAGTTAAGTGTAGTTTTGCCAATAATTATTAATCTTTAATTCAGGCTCCTACATCGTTTTGTCGTAATCTACAAATTGTTTTCGAAAAACATTCGTTTATAGATACTTCTACAAAAACAATATCCATTGAATGATTATTGGACAACATATCGAGGGCTTGGCGTGAAACAGTTGTAACTTAAAACTTATTTTGAAAACCCTGGTTTAAGAGCAACTTTGACCCCTTTGTTAACAATGCAAATTTAGGTGCCATTGCTCAGAACGAGCAATGGCACATCATTTCTATTGTTTACCAAGAAAAATGATTTAACATTTTTAAAGACGTTATGGCGAGGTGATTACCCTTGGTAAAAAAATACCAATTTTAGTTACAACCGTTTCACGCCAAGCCCTCGATATTGTTCTATCTGGTCTGTTGAACGGTTCTGTAGCTTGTTGTCATAGTAACCCCGAAAACGCTTGTGGGATTGCAACATCATTGACGGAAATGTTTCTTATATCGCACGACTTCCAGAATGCCGTGATTCTTTGAAACTAAATGTGACGTGTTTGCCTTATTCGATCAAGACCAAATCTTGTTTGCCCTCTTTTGAGATTCGTTCACCAACTAATGATGTTGTCTCGGGAATGTAACACATGCCACTCAATGTACGCCTCTTTGTGATTTAATCAAACGGACACATTTTGGAACAAGTGCTTTATTTATTTTTTATTTTAAAACTACTGTTTTATCGGATATTTAAAAACAAGAACATTTGAAACCTAATTGAAAACATTATAAATTTGAAGAAATTCTTCTTTGTCCCGACAGTTGTCTTCTCCAAAGGCTTCGGGAACAAAAGACTTGATTGCAGACATAAATCAGTACAATACAGAGCTGAGGTTTGTTGATTGAAATATAATACTTTTTCAAGTAAAAAGGCGTATAATCACGGTAGGGAAAATAAACGCTGACAACATGGAAATCAATCACAGACCCCTTTCCCTACCCTTAACAATACAAATAGACGTGGAGTTAATCGTGCATATGCAATAAGTGTAGGGCCAGAGAGTTGGCGAATCCGCATTGTAAGATCAGGTATCATACTGTAAGCTGCTCCCACTAAACATTTTTATCTCGTATTCCTAAAATTTACTATAGATTCTTTTAATAACAAAGCTAGACATGTCAATCTGTACATTTTATAAAGTCAGGATTTAATAAGTTATCCATTACGGTAACGTTATTTCACTGTTTAACTCGCACACTAGCAATTCTGCAGAATTAAATATAAGGTTTATCATTATTTCATTGAGGACACATATTGCTACCTTATAAGTTATAATAAGTCCTGCCATTTGCATGCAAACGTTTCAATTTGAGCTGCGAGAGATTTCTGACTGGACTACAAGGGTTCTTAGCGGTTGAAGTGCTACGGTAAACCCTCTCCATGTCTTTCTAACGTCATTTGTACGTCAGGCCCACCACTCCACATTTACCATATGCCCACAGTGTTAACAAACCAAAGACAAACGTACATTTTCACATACATTTAATACTTCATAGTAAAAGTAACTATTCAATTAACTGTTCTAAAACATTAATATAGATATGAGAATTTCAAATTATTTTGAAAATGAAAATGTTAAGCTACACAAAAGAGGAGCTAATATTTGTTTAGTTTAAATTCCTTTTACATAGATTGCAAAACAAGCTCTTAACTTTCAGCTTATTTAAATCGCTCTCGATGTCTGATTTATGGAGACTTAACCAGTACTCGCGCCGTTTGTGTTGAAAATCCCAAAGGCCGAACCCTCATCACGAAATTCGAACCCGGGATCGTACAAGAGGCCCACGCTCTACCACGGCACCACTCTTTTATGCAAAGTTAATGTTATCGTCCTTGGGAAAAAGTGTAAAGTAGCGTAACATTACCGGTATTAACTGAAAAAGTCTCACGAGGGCATGAAGTCTATATTCCCGAGAATATTTACACAAGTGGTACAAATTTGAATTACATTTTGAATATCTTAAAACACAATATTATACGTGGTACCATTGGGATCACAATGTCAGCTACTTGTATCAATCGATATGAAAGATATCTTTGTTAAAAGATGCAAAAACCAACAGAGATTAAATATATATTTAATGTAGCACTCATTATCTTCAGTGGAGAATGTGTAAACGGAAATGTTTATGTAGTATTTTATAAGGTAGGACATTTTCAAACAGTTCTTCATTCATCATTAACGGGATGTAGTTTAATTATTTAGAGAGATAAATACTTTATTCCGTAGAGAGCGTTACTTTGATTAGTTTTACCACAGAAAGCAGTCTATCAAGACACTAATCTGCATATTGCTCTTCGCTAAAATTAAAAGAAACTCTGAATATGTTCTAAATTTAAGAGCACTTTAATTGCTAACGGAGTATAAATTGTTACAAATTTATTCCCTACGTGGATAACTGCAAAACTGTTTGAACTAAAAAGGAACAATTGTCTATGATATCCAACCTTTGGACATTTCCGACCGAATTGCACCACAGCATAGTCTAATCTAGATCTGCATCTTGTGTTTTAAGATATTACAAAATATGTTACGTATCATTTGACACATATTTAAGGGGTGTTTCAATGAATGCGAGAACTTTTGCGATAACGTGTGGTAAATAATTATGAAAAATGCATTTGTACTTTTAAGGGCAAGTAGTAAATACTGAAAGAAAGGTAAACAGTTTCATTATGAGCACCGTATCACTTCCACAAATGATTCAAGTAGCGTTTTCGCAAACAAAATAGTTTGTATTAAACAAAGTTTAACCCTTTCCCTCATATAGACGCTTTCTGACGCCTCTGCAGCAGACAGCTTTTTGAAAACATAGTGACAAAAGAAGAAATTGCACAAAACGTGCAATTTCTCCTTTTGCCACAATGTTTTCCATTTTTTGTCATAGGTTATCCAGTCAATTATGGAGATTTTCTATGTTTTGACAACATACGTTCAAATTCATCTGCTGCAGAATTGTCGTATGAGGGAAAGTGTTAACGTATGTTAACAATGCTAATGCCAATCTTAGGCATTCTGTCGCCAAGTGGAATTTTTTTCAAAAACATTATTACACTCCTTAGCTTTAAGGCAATGTGTGATTGGGTTCCAGATATATACAGAACTTTTCTTAAGTTAGGAAACCAAAGACCGTATGTATTATCACTTCGATGATAGATTAAATCTTACGTAGTATATTCGATTCATAACTTTTCTTCCCAACGTATATCTAGATCAATGGGTATTTTTTGAATGAAGTCAGTTGAAGAAGAAGCCATGTGCGCTAATGGAACTGTAGTCAACGTTTTTGTCCAGATACGGGCATTCGCCTTGTTTTTACCACTAGGCCAAGCAAGGAAATAACACATTTAATGTGTATAAATCTTCAAGGGAAATGTAACAGACGAATCAATTTGCGAAGTTCTATATACGGACAACAGAGACAATAGAAGTGTTCAAAACAAAATTTTATCGGGTTATTTAACACTTCGTTGTTTTAAGGACAAAACGTTATATTATGCAATATCATAGCAAGACATGGTTTCTCTAAATGCTTTTACAAACAAGACATGCATCTCTTTATGGCCATCCGGGTCCAGAAGCAAAAGTCTTTCTTCATCAGTATGCCGTACGTCAAGATACTAACTTACATGTCTTTGACTTTGACAACGCACGCAAACATAGCGCTAGAACAATCTGGTATATCAGTTTTAGTTAATACATGTATGCACAATCACCAGAGGCACAGTGGATATAGATTTTAAAACTAATGATAGAATTATTCAGACCCTTTTCCTGAGTGAGTTCCTGCTTAATGCAGTACACCTGTTCCATTTTACTTTCGCACGCTTGAAAAAGTGTTTTCAGGTCGTCGAACCATTTATGTGATAACAAAGGTATTTGAAGACTTTGCATTAGACGACAGTTTGAATACAGATTTTGGAAAAGGGAGAAATTGCTCCTAGATTGTGACAAACAAAGTTGAACTATTTCATAGAATTCTAGCTACCACGGCGAGAACATTATTCCGTTGGTATTTCCTTAAGCTGTAACATGTTGTGAACTGATCCGCACAACAAGGCGACCGGCGCTCAAGAGGGACTGTGACAAGATATAACGGTTTTCTATCAATGAACTTTATGGATTATTATCATTAACATACTAACAGTATTAGTGAATATTAAAGTCTTGTTGCACTTGCAAACAATGATTATTCAGCCAAACCTGTGTAAACGCATATATCCCCATTAAGGTCTTAAGGTCTTAACTGTCAGCCTACATTTAAGAGTGATAAAGGAATGCATATACATGCACATTCTTTAAGCAAAACCCAAATCCAAGCATTGCTAGGACAGTGTAAAGTGTCAACATGACGATACAGACGACCACAGGAACAAGCCTTTGGGAGTACATTGAAACTGATTTAATATTGGTTTAGCGTCCCTCCGTCCAGATTCGATATCGATGGAGTTGAATAAAACTATATGAAAATCTTGACCACCATTGTAAAATGCCACTAGGTAAGACAACAAATCATGGAAAATTTAGAGGATTCTTTTTTGATCAAGTATCTAAATCATTTATATACATCAACATATAATCAAGACTGGGTCACATGGAGTCAAAAACATGGTTACTGTATCAGTTTAAAAAAACCGCATTAAAAACGCAATAGAGGCGACACAATGTATTCAATCATCGTGAAATAACCATCACAGCCAAATTGTATTCCAATTTGAGGCGAGGTAAAGTAACTTGCTTTATTTAAAGCAAACTCGTAGAGGTCACAATATTGATCAAATTTCGATCAAATTCGAAATTGTGTTAAACTGGGTCAAAATTAGATCAAATTTGAGAAAAAACGTTTTTAACTACCCAGATCACTATTTTTCAACAAAACTTCATTTTAATAATCAAAACGTTAATTATCATATTCATCAAGCTCGCAACTGAATAATTACGGGCCAAACAATAAGTAACTAGGTCAAATAAAATAAAAACGTGTAAATACTCTTCGTGCAAGTTCAGCATAACATTGCTTAATCAATTCTCCCAAAAATCTGTTTAGGAAAATGCCTAATACTCCCACCATTATGAAACAATGACGCCAAAATTAGCCGATATTTAAACTTTAGAACTTGTATTTATGAACTATGTTGATTCAAAATGCTTATTCAAAATTGGTATCAGTAATTGGTAACTAGCTTATACAAATAAAGAATTGCATACATATTTATTACTTACATATTTCATATTGACATATATTTCATTCAGTGTAATTCTTGAGTACCTGAATTTAGCGCATGGTAGTTATGCTAATCGATCCATGAATGATACTGTTCTCAGCCATACTGACTGTGGAGTAATAGTTTAAACGCAAGACCGAGTTTGAGTTCTAGAGGTTAACCCAAATACCAGATTGACTTCACTGTAATTCTCAGCTAGCTTAATTTATAGTCAAATAGTGAGCGGTCCCGTACGTATGTCTCAGCTGATATTTGATTACTTGAATGTACTGAGATTATAATCACGTTTATTCTACAAATACGGACACTTCAAATATGAACGCTTAAATGTCCTTCTCTGTTTAGCTTTAGCTTTACAAAGAAGGGTAGGAACGGTCATACTTTGAAAGAGACTTTTTGGACTTAATATCAAGAAATTGTGATACGTCTGAAGAAAACTAGTCTTCAATGATTTGAAGGGATTATCAGATATTCAGATATTTTTATCTGACAAGAAACTGACATCCAATAAACATTCTTTAATATAGTATATGCACAACTTATAAGTTCTCACGAGCACCCTAGTAATTTCAGTTAATACAGAACTTAGTTGATTGCTGCTTCTTTACAAAACATGTTCCAGACAAATAAAAAATGATTGCTTCATCAGACAAAGTACATTGAACAAAAATGAGTGTGTGCTTACCATTTCTTATAAAACAATGATAGAATACTGGGGGAACAACGTGCGCCGTGTAATAAACGATTTAGTCTGTTTTCTTCATACATCTGTTTCGGAGACTTATACTTTATTGTATACAAGAAGAATTTTGATGCAAAGCATCAAAGACGCCGCGCATGCTTTTGACACCTGTCTGCCATAGTCTATTATAAAAGGTTATCACAAGCAGAAAGGGTCAATATTGACGTAGGGATTAAACGTTTTACATGCTACGATCTATGTGATAATCAGCATGTGAAGTTTAGTCGTGAAATGACAAGTTCAGTCCTGAAACCATTTGGTTTACGGTTTGCTTAACATTCACTGCAACTATAATGTGTCATACAAGCTGAAGTTTCTCAATTTTTCTTTACCAATAATCTGTTTTAAATCCTCTAACTAGATCCATTAGATAAAAAAAACCATAGGTGCTTAAATATTAACATATATTAAGGTGTACTGCCTCTAGTTATACGTTAAGGAAGGAACGGTGGAAGTCTATTCTCCTTCCAGTTTAGCAGAAGTATGATAGCAAAAACGGGAGTATATAAACAAAAATACGAAGTAATTAAAAAAGAAGAGAAAGATATGTATGATCAAGATTATGAAAGTTCACATGTATAGTCAACATATAGCAAGAATTATTAAGTCTGTTTTGTTAGTTTGTAATGTCACTTTAAGCGTTTTGAACATGCCAGTAGAAAACTGAAAAATAAACAAAAGAAAATGGTCAAGTCAGTTACCCAAGACTAAAGAGCGGAAACCAGTTGGTACGAATCGTTCATCTCGAACGAAACATGAAAAACCGGGTACGAATCCAATGAATTTTAGAAATCGGATGAAATCGTGAAAACAGCGAATCACCGTTCCCTCATGCAGACACATGTTGACGCCTCTAAACACATATATAATTGCCACAGTGTCTCAACAATATTCAATTATAATTACAAGAAGAATTTTGATGCAAAGCCTCAAAATAGCCGCGCATGATTTTGAAGCATTACTTAAAGGAAGCAGATGCAGTTCAGTACATTTAAATAACCTGTGCAAGCAGACAGGATGTTGTAAATATTTCGAACAAGAAAGCCAAATCTCCCTTTATTTTAAACAAGAAGGCCAAGATGTGCCTATATTGCTCACCTAGCTATCATAGCCTATATAAAAAGGTTATCAAGAGCAGAAAGGATAAATATTGACGTAGGGATTAAACGTTTTATATGCTACGATCTATGTGATATTCAGCATGTGAAGTTTAGTTATGAAATAACAAGTTTAGTCCTGAAACCATTTGGTTTACGGTTTGCTTAACATTCACTGCAACTATAATGTGTTATACAAGCTTAAGTTTCTCAAGTTGTTTTTACCAATAAACTGTTGTAAATCCTCTAACAATGTCCATTAGATAAAAAAAAAACATAGGTGCTTAAATATTAACATATATTAAGGTTTATTGCCTCTTGTTATAAGTTAAGTGTTAAGTGTTAAGTGTTAAGCTTTGGAAGGAGAGGAGGAAGTCTATTCTCCTGCCAGTTTAGCAGAAGTATGATAACAAAAACGGGAGTATATAAGCATACGAAGTAATTTTAAAAAAAAGGAGCTATTTATGATCAAGATTGAGCATTATGAAAGTTCACATGTATAGTCAACATATAGCAAGAATTATTAAGTCTGTTTTGTTTGTTTGTAATGTCACCTTAATCGTTTTGAAAATGCCAGTTGAAAACTGAAAAATAAACGAAAGAAAATGGTCAAGTCAGTTCCCCAAGAGCAAAGAGCAAAAACCAGTTGGTACGAATCGTTCATCTCGAAGAAACATGAAAGACCGGGTACGAATCCAATGAATTTTAGAAATCGGATGAAATCGTGAAAGCAGCGAAGTATTCATAGCGGAAGGAAGCAGAGACAACCTTATTACTCTATGGGAACCGATGACACCTTGTCGTCTATTAAATAAGAATGACCCAAATCGCCAAACGATGACATGCTGCATTTACAAATAATATAACGGGTTACGTTACGGCCATACGCATTGCATAGTTGGGTTAACGTTGTTTTTGCAGTTTCTAGAATTATACTGTAATATGCAGTAATTAAAATGAATCATCATTGATTTTTTAAAGATTACCCATTTATTTAAAAATCTCAATATCGTAAATAGGCAAAAACATCGCCAGAAACTTTTTTCTGAGCTTTGATGAATCGGGTCGTAAACCAAACTATAAAAAAGCGTAGCCTAGGAAGTTAGGGAAAAGTCATTAAATACCCATTACATGTGTCAAACGTTTTGTAATCACGGTAGAAGACATACGTATTTTGTATCTTGTTAAATTTTTTCTTAACAATAATAATGTTGGTTGCTCCCTTTTCGATTACGTCACCCCATGGTACACAATTAAAACCTATCCCATACTGACGCCGCGCTTTCACGCGGCGTCAATAATACATTGTCATTGTAGATTAATTTCTAAAAATTAAATCGTTTATAAGATCTTTCTATTTCATTTAATTCCTGATGTGTAGTTTATAGAATTAAGATCAACGATTTAATTGAAATTTAAAGACATCGTGTATAGTAATACTATTAGTCTAAAAGTATAACTTAACGTTTAAGTCAGGTAAATGTTGAAAACAAAACAATGCTAAACAATTACATTTCTACGATTTGTTTTAGATTCATGAGCAAATTCTTGTACGATCTAACTTGACATAGTTTTATTTGAACAAGCACGTATAACAGAAACTGAAAATGAATCGTTTCCTAAGACAAATTCATCTTATAAGCACACATTAGGAGTAAAATGCAATAAAGACCACACTAAACGTGTTTACTTCCTTTGGTGATAAACACTAAACAAATTATTCAAACGGGAAACAAAAATAACGCTCAAAATGGGTCAATTTAGATTGGGTCGATTTAATAAACAATACTTACCAGTCGATACAGAACAATCTATAATACAGTTACGTAAGGAGACCATTTTGCATTGAACAGATCATACGAAAATCACATTGTGTCCGTAGTGCGTCGTCGTGACCAATTCATCTTTTTAAATAATAATTCATTTTAATACAGATGAACGTTTTATGGTTGGCCTCCTTTCAAACGTAGCAAACACATTATGTTATAAATAAAACGCATGTTATCGAAGCAACAAGAAGACAATGCACCCAGTAAACCATTCGAGGACACCTTTACGTGAAGTGCTCTCTGGTTGGTCAATATTTGGTCGTTTCCGGATTGTTAGCCAATCAGCGATCAGGAAATAGGAAACCATTTCTTTTTGTGTCGATATATTTAGTTTTGACGTGTCTGTGTTTTCCGCTGAAATGGTACCCCTTACGGCAACTCAAATATTAAGAAAACGAAGAGACGGATCAAAAATCGGGACAATCTTTCGATGTAGCAACTAATGGGCTACACAACGCACACCGAGTGGTTTCTAAATTCGAAAAACTGTGGGAGGAGATAGTTTTCGCCCGTTTCCATAGCAACGGTAGCTTCTATGGCGACCATACTACAAAAGGAACAACTAGAGCCTAGACCCTTCATCCCTACCAAGTTTGGTCGAAATCCGTTGAATAGTTTTGGCGCTACGCTTGCCACAAACAAACAAACGGACAGAAACGAAGACCGACTTTAAGGGTCTCTAGAAGAGAGAACCAATAAACAAGCATGTGCCGACAAACATATCAGGGGTGTAGCTTGGCAATAATCAATGTGTAGGCCTTCTCGTGAGAAAATCGACATTATGGACGTAAAGTATTAACCCGGATCAGCCTAAGCATGCCACACAGGCGTACCCGGATATACACTTTTCGCCTCCTGTGGATTTTCTGTTTCAGAAATCACTACTCTATTTATCCCCCCTTAGACGGAATGTGTCTGCCGGATCAGTCTGCACGGAAAGCGCAGGCTGATATGGTCGATACAATACGCAGATGTGTATCGCTGCAGCTGCATTTTGGGGCATTTTTAGAAAAAGGGAGCTACGCCCATGCATATTATTGATATAAAAAATCGCTTTACGTTAATGTTGCAGCAATCAAACATGTCGCTGTTGTTATATTACTCGAAATATGACAAAATATAATTATAGTAAAACGTATGCCATATTAATCACATAGTCTAGTCATGCAGTAAATACATATATCATCTCATATGAAAAGGATGAGCTGAATCCATATAAGAAAACCATAATTCCTGTCCATTTATATACATGTATTCTGATCTCCTTTTGAAGGCATAAAAGGACCTCTTTAAAACTTTTAAGAGACTTACAAGGACACATTTTAATTACGTTGGGTGTTTTAAAGGTGTAGAAAAACTGCATGACAATCAGTCAAATATGAATTGAAAACGTTCTATAAACGGTTTGGAATGATGCCTTCTACGTAAACTGGACGTGCTAGGGCTCCAGCGAATACGTGTTTAAAGCGTGTACACTACCTGAAATTCGTTACAAATCCAGGGCGTTTTACTGCGATGATGACACTTGAAAAGACTTACCAGGACATGTTTACATAACCTTCGGTTTTTAAACGTGTGGAAAACTGCATCACAATGAGGCAAATAAATAATGAATTCGTTTGAAGAATGGGTACGATTGATTCTACATAACCTGAACGTGTTGGGGACGTGTCCGCCTAACACGTGTTCTAGACGTTTACATAACCCCAACAGCGCTACATATCAAAGACGTCAACACCGTGTCTATAACTTGTAAAAGACTTACATGGTCCCGTTTGAATACCGTTTTGAAATGTATTAAAGATTTGTCGGTAACTTGGGCAAATGTTCAATTGATGTCTAAACATGTAGAAAACTGCAACGAAACGTTGCAAATACGTTACCAATCAAAGACCAGTATGTCTTTATTTGGTATTCTAAATGTGTAATAAACACGTTTTTAAATCGACTGGAAGTGAATAATTGTACGTCATCTAACACGTTTTAAAGGTGTTAATCACACCACCAACTGCATTGAAATCATATTAAGCAAAAGCAGTGCGTCCTTCTCTGGTAATACTTGCTTAATAAAATAATTTTAAAATCCTTGCATAACTATGTTTATGTTTTATAAAAAATCCTGAAAAGTACAATGCCAATTGCAGCAGTCTGTTTGTGGTTGAGCATGCTGGTTACTTGGTAAATAATGCATATGTCCTTTTAATCGGCATGCGATCATGTAGTTTGTATCGGACTGCATCGCTGAAGGATTGTGTTGGTATAATTTATGGTATCGGAATCATCCATCATAGATCAAATAATGGTAGAAGGACACCCAAGTAAGATTTGTGGCAAAATATTTTCAAATTCGGCATGTACTTTAAGAAAAGACGAGATCACTATACAAACATATAATGACAAAAAGCACAGCACCCTGGAGGCCATGTTCTTCAACGGATCGGAATTAGTTGAATGCACTTGGTAGAGAATCAACCACGGAACATTTGATCCGAATTATTATCATCAATAGAGGCAATACTTTAGGACAAAAATAATTTCATAGTTTTGACTTTTCTCTAGTTCTGATGCCGCAGCGACCGTTTTTCAAAGTCGTCTATTGCAGATGTTTTGTAAGTGAGTAAGGAGGACTCAATTATGATCAATAACATTTTGCAAAATATTTCCAATTCTATTGAATAGTTAAAATTGTATTTATAGAGATTTTTCATGAGTTGCCCATGTGCTTTCAAATTTGTCTGCTGCATATTTGATGTTAGTAATGGTTTGACAAGTTAATTCTCACGTCAAATAAAAAAAATTAACCACCAGTTACTAAAATATATCTTATTTAAATGTGTAATAGACAACGCCAAACCAATAATTATAGGAACAATGTATCCATAATATTGGGAGGTGACGTCGGTCTCTTTTGTTATGTTTTGGTTTTGGATTTCAACTTTCTTCACTCGAACCTTTATACATCTTGCCTTGCTTTTGAGACTGATATCGCTGACGACTGTTGAGATAGTTTGATCCTATAAGCTTCCTTCCCCTCTTAGGCCATTTGAACGCCTGAGCACATCGATCACTAACTATAGAGCGATGTTATGACTCATGCTCGTGTGGGTAGTGTATCCACAGTAAACCTGCAGGAGACAACAAGTTTTGAACATGAAGTCTCCAGTGTAAAGACCTATTCAAAAGTAAGAATTAATTTTGAAATACTGTTATTTTCATAGTAATAAAACATTAAATTGCATGATGTTCTTGACTGTACTAATCAATTGGATGATACAGACTAATACTTACTACTCAGTTGGATGATACAGACTAATATATACTTACTACTCAGTTGGATGATACTACATACTAATACTTACTACTCAGTTGGATGATACAGACTAATACTTACTACTCAGTTGGATGATACAGACTAATACCTACTACTCAGTTGGATGATACAGACTAATACCTACTAATCAGTTGGATGATACAGACTAATACTTACTAATCAGTTGGATGATACAGACTAATACTTACTACTCAGTTGGATGATACAGACTAATACCTACTAATCAGTTGGATGATACAGACTAATACTAACTACTCAGTTGGATGATACAGACTAATACTAACTACTCAGTTGGATGATACAGACTAATACTTACTACTCAGTTGGATGATACTACATACTAATACTTACTACTCAGTTGGATGATACAGACTAATACTTACTACTCAGTTGGATGATACAGACTAATACTTACTACTCAGTTGGATGATAGTACAGACTAATACTTACTACTCAGTTGGATGAAACAGACTAATACTTACTACTCAGTTGGATGGCACAGACTAATACCTACTACTCAGTTGGATGATACTACAGACTAATACTTACTACTCAGTTGGATGATACAGACTAATACCTACTACTCAGTTCTATTATACAGACTAATACTTACTACTCAGTTGGATGATAAAGACTAATACTTACTACTCAGTTGGATGATACAGACTAATACCTACTTCTCAGTTGGATGATACAGACTAATGCTTACTCGGTTGGATGATACAGACTAATACTAACTACTCAGTTGGATGATACAGACTAATACTTACTACTCAGTTGGAGGATATAGACAAATACTTAATACTCAGTTGGATGATACTACAGACTAATACTTACTACTCAGTTGGATGATACAGACTAATACCTACTACTCAGTTCTATTATACAGACTAATACTTACTACTCAGTTGGATGATAAAGATTAATACTTACTACTCAGTTGGATGATACAGACTAATACCTACTACTCAGTTGGATGATACAGACTAATACTTACTCGGTTGGATGATACAGACTAATACTAACTACTCAGTTGGATGATACAGACTAATACTTACTACTCAGTTGGTTGAAACAGACTAATACCTACTACTCAGTTGGATGAAACAGACTAATACTTACTACTCGGTTGGATGATACAGACTAATACTTACTAATCAGTTGGATGACACAGACTAATACTTACTACTCAGTTGGATGACACAGACTAATACCTACTAATCAGTTGGATGATACAGACTAATACCTACTAATCAGTTGGATTATACAGACTAATACTTACTAATCAGTTGGATGACACAGACTAATACTTACTACTCAGTTGGATGACACAGAATAATACTTACTACTCAGTTGGATGACACAGACTAATACCTACTAATCAGTTGGATGATACAGACTAATACTTACTAATCAGTTGGATGATACAGACTAATACCTACTACTCAGTTGAATGATACAGACTAATACCTACTTATCAGTTGGATGATACAGACTAATACTTACTAATCAGTTGGATGATACAGACTAATACTTACTACTCAGTTGGATGATACAGACTAATACTTACTAATCAGTTGGATGACACAGACTAATACCTACTAATCAGTTGGATGATACAGACTAATACTTACTACTCAGTTGGATGACACAGACTAATACCGACTACTCAGTTGGATGATACATGTACGTACATAATGACTGTCATATTATTTAATGTAAGACTCACCTGATGAATATGAACTTCAGCATTGTAAAAAGCGAAACATTGAGCACGAGCACGAAGCGGTTAAATGGCATCAGTTGCATAATGATCATGAGTGCTATTGATGAAAAAGAAACAATCTGAATGCATGTTCGGTTATTTCAACAAAGGGATGCACAAAATAATTACGAATAAGAACTATCGTTTACCGTATCCCCTCGTAGAAATAGTTTTCATGTACAATAACAGAACTTCTTTTTCGGAAAACAGTTCAAAACACACTACATATATTTATTTAGAACTAAATATATTTATCATACAATTAGAGGTCTTTGATATTATGGCATAGTAAGAAAACATAAGTTTTAGTATGCCAATTACTAACTATTTCACTACGTTTACATTTAAATTTGAACCAGTTTGTGTAACAATACATGTGCTATGAACCAATTCATCAATAACATGTCACTTCTTATTTTGATACCATGACACTATATACTTTTAGCCCTTCATGTGTGTTGGTCGACATTGTTGCCTTCTTTGCACATATGCCGCCTTTCTTGGTATTTGTTAGCATGGTCGCGAGCAAAATTACAATGCGCATTAAGTGAACTATATGCTTATTGGGATAATGAATAGATTGGGAAAAATCAATGTTCCCTGCTTCAATTAACCTAACAGTGTTGGAATATGTGATGTCGAATGGTTTTATTGTGAACGATATAAACCGAGTACATAAACGTGTACTTACGATCCTTTTAAATAATCAAGACTTCCAAATTAATGCCAAGAGATAACAGACATTTATTGGCCACTCTAATTGTTAGTCTAGATGAACCATGTCATTATTTTCGTATTAAAGAAAGATACAATCATCAATAAACATTTATATTTAATGAATGAACTTATTCTTCCTTAGAGTGTTTTTCAATAATATCTAATTGGAAACCTTCATTTTGTAACCACGAATTATATGAATCATAAGGGAAGTTATATTTTTATTTTAGATTTAAACTATCTTCAAAATACCAATGGATGAATTGGTCGATGTCTTATAGAAGAGGTATGTATTCATTTAAATTGAAGAAGTATGTGGTTTGGCACAGAAGTTTCCACAGCGGAGTTTGCTCCGTATGCATATTATATAAATGATACGGATTTTGCAAAACGCGACCACCTACATTTAGTCGACCATTAGTTCCTGATTCATGGTGGTTACTTTATCCATGGTTGCTTTCAAACAAAGGGGGGGGGGGGGGGTAATGACTGCCTAAGGAGTACACTGTCCTACTTTAAGACACATTACACGTGTCTGACATAAGAAGTACGTTGGCAAATATCATTGCCTCTTAAAGTTACACACATAAAAAAAGTCTAGTTTGAGAACAGAAAAAAAAACAGCCTTAGCCTTGAATTTAGATGTCCAACATTTAAATATGGTAGGGAGAAATTTCTTTGAACATTAAGATACGCCACTCGAGTATTGTTAGACAATAAGGAATGAAGTTGTACGCTATTCATCAGTATCGCTTAGATACGCTACTGGAGTATTGTTCGGCATTAAGGAAAGAAGTGGTACGCTCCTCACTATATTCTAAAAAGCCTGTTCGATACGCTTCTATAGACAACAATAAGGAAATAAGTGGTATGCACGTAATTAGATTTGTAACACTCAATTAGATACGCAACCGAGCAGTGTTCGATACTTATGAAAGCAGTGGTACGCTCGTCATCAGATTACCAAGAACTATTTAAGTACTCACTCAGGCGTTATTCGACACTAAGGAAAGCGGTAAGAGAATTTGCAGAAAAAGAATGCCATTATACTAGACCGTGTCTTTGTAATTGTATAAACAATCTGTCTCCTTGTTATTCTTTTTATACTCATAATGGTGAAGATTCGGGAATATTTGTACATAAGTATGCAAATTCAAACCTGAGGATTCTCTGTCCGGCTACATTCTTACGAGACGGTTACATGTTCGAAATTAAGCTTACGTACTAGTAAACGAAAGCTTCAGCTTAATTTAAATCTCTCCCTTCTTTTAATATAATTTCGATTACAAGAATGTTTATTTTATGCTTGCATTTCATTCTAAATCAATTATGAAATCTTAGTAACAAAAACAATGTTAACTTAAATATTTCCAAATAAATCTTATTTTTATATAAAAACTATATCTTTAATTCAAGTATTTATAGTATCCTTTTCTTATTATCTAAGTACTCTTTGAACAGTTTGATAGAGTGTGTGTGTGTGTGCTAGTGTTTGTATGTGTATGTTCGTGTGAGCCATAGAAAAAAATAAATATATTGGCCACTCCATGAGAAAACCGGTGATAGTGACAGCATTTTCGATTTTTTGATTTTTACATGTTCATATAATCCAACCTGTCTAGTTTTGTTTGATATCTGAGTGGACTTCGTATGACACATATTGACGCGGTTATGGACGTCAATGATAGACGTGTGTTACTAATTGCTGAAAAGACGTCGACGTCATTTTTATGATTTATGTTCGACGCCCAAACAATTTCGTCATTTACAACAGTGTTATTCTTAATTTTATCAAAATGGTTTTTGAGTACATTTTAAGTCATTCAGCGTATAACTTCACCTGTAAAGCAGTACTACATCGAATGGTGGTGCAATTTAAAGAACGGCGTTTTGAAAAAGATGTTATGGTCGTGCTGAAATACAAGTACATGTATGATATGGTGTTGGAGTCTTATTTCTTGTTCTGCACGAACAATCATTCTACGCAATCACACGATTATTTGAATGCCAAACTCAGGAACACATCCGGAAAATATATTAAATCTAGATCTACTATATTGAAGGAAATCAATTGCATGTATTTAGATTCGGCTTTTCTTATAGTAATCGTTTAGCAGGTTTTTTTTTTAAACCTTATTCAATTTCCTCAAACCTGTGTGGTTTGAGATTATAGCGACCTCATAACGATCTGAGATCAGTGTCCGAGTTTCTGTCGGTGCACTACCAATACACAATTGACAATAGTCAAACCCACTCTTTAGTACTCTTGGTTGTTTGGATAGTACTACGAAATATGCGGTATATCTGCGTTTCAATACAATACAATACAATAATGTTCTCTTATTTAAATTCAGATAAGCAACATTCTGCTTACATTTGTTATAATTAAACAACACTTTGTTCATCAGTGGGAGAAGACATGGCAGTTGGGATAAACAGATAACACATGTTCAGGTGTGTTTTTGTCAAATAAAACATTCAGATCTGCATTATTCTGTATTCATGACAGCTGGAATAAATAGATAACAACATGTTCAGGTGTGTTTATGTCAATTAAAACATTCATATCTGCAATATTCCAGACATGCAGGCAGGCAGGCATGCAGGCAGACTGACAGACAGACAGACAGACAGACAGACAGACATACAGACAGACAGACAGACATACATACAGACAGACAGACAGAGAGAACAATTGGTCTTGGTTGGTCACCTCAGAACGGGAAATAGTATTAAAACAATTGTAAGTTGTTATTACGTCTAATTCAAAAATGTTTTTCAAAATCTTAAGCTTAGTTTGAGTCGAAAAAGATGCAAGTACACGTGTTTGGAACCCGCCTATAAAAACATCTGGACTAAAGTTTACATAACGCAGGTAACAGTAAAAGCCAAATATCAGCCCTTTCACGTATATATAATAATTATACAGCAGGCAACTCGAATCTTATTATTCCGCAAGCATCTGTAAATTATCTATACGTGAAATTATGATGATTTAAAGGAGTTAACAAACTTTGATGGGAGAGGAGAATATGCTCACCTTGAAATATGTATTCTTTTGACACAGGTGTTTTCTCCAGTCGTCTACTACAAACACGTAACATGGTCTGTCCTGGTAGAAAGGATTGGCGCACTGTGTGAATTCGTTATGATTTCTAATAAATCAATTACCTTTGTGATCTCTCTTCAGAAAACAGATGCTTCCCTGTTTGAAGTTGCTTTATAGACGAATAAATACGCACTAACATGTTATAATGGGATATCATTATTTGGACGCCGTCAAATGTCAATCAAGCTTTTGGGATTTAACCTATAATGACATTTTGAGGCTCGGCTGCAGTGAAACAGTTTCGTAAAATGCTGCATCTACATTATAAAAGCAATTGGAATATTGAGTAGAAAACAGTGTAGGTAACGTACTAAAACATGCTCCTTCTGAGCATCAACCTCCTTTTCCACGATGTTTTTCAAGCAATCGAGGGCTATACAGGAGTGAAATCGTTCTACAAAATCACGGATAACATATAATGTGTATCTGTTGTTATAGCTATTTTCGAACGGCCACGGATGATTGATTGGCTGGAGTTATATCCAAGTTAACCAAGCCAATTGTGTCCTAGCTTTCTGGGACCAGTCCTTCACAAGACTTTCATCGCAACTGGATACATTCCCACATAAACTTTGCTTAAAGCATTGGATGAAGACGAATTATTCTTCAACATTGACGTCTGTCGATCGTCAGGAAGAATCAGTGACTGAACCAGTTTCGAACCTAAGGCTCCGGGATAACAGACTGAAATTTCAAGGCTCTATTTAATCAACAGTTTGATATTTTCCCCGTTATGTTAAATGTCGGCGTTTATGCCACGGCCCCTTGGTGTAACATTTCCAAAGTGAAAACAATTTTCGACGCTACTTTAACAAACGAAATCTTCTGCATGTTCTATTTTCACAAAGAGTTAGTTTCTTCGATGAATATGACATAAACAACTAGGTAAATATGACATACACAACTAGGTAAATATGATAACATCTTACATGACGTTCTAAGCGCGTCTTTTGTGATTTGTGTTGCTGTTTACATTATGTATCTACGTTGCTACTATACATGTGAACAGTGATGACGTACTAGCCTGCGAGTTAACGTTCTAGACCATTAACCAATTGAAACACGTGACGTCCTGCTAGATATGCTATATAAGTCATTAAATGTCAAACTGGACCTCGTGTTTTTATGATAGATGATCAACTATCAGATTTGTAAAACAATTGGGTTTATTATAAAAATGAAAATCAGTGATAATATATTATCAATAAAAGAACCAGAGAGAAGTTCTGTTTTCTTGTATAAGACGGCTCCAATGGAGCAACGTGGTATATGGATTGATTGCTGGATTGATTGATTGGTTGAAGTGATTGGATGATTGATTGATTGATTGGTTGAAGAAATTGTATGAGCTGAAAACATGGCATTTGGTCTCACGGTTTCGATTCTAAGAAGTTCAAGGATTTCCTGAAGTCTGCAATACATAGCGGTCATAACAAAAGGAAAACATACTCCAAGAAATGCCATGTTTCTCATGTTGATCTTCTGATATGTTGGGGTACGGTTATAAACATCCATGGATATAAAAAACAACAATACAGTCAAACCCTCAACAACAATAGAAATCATAACATAGACATGTGTAATGTGTAATGCGCTGTCACGGTAATGACCAGTTCATATGAAGATCAATTTGCACTGTTATCAAAATATTTACTTTCTGCTGTTCAAGCTGTGTTCGATTTTGCTGAGTTTAAAACTAGAGAATCAGGTCAAGGGTCCAACGATCAAATGGTTGTCTAGTTCATGGAATTTAAGAAAAATTAAATTTTAGTCCTTAAGCGCATTTACTTACAACTTATCACCTTTTTCTGTCATTCGGATGGTGTTAATACGACTTGTTTTCTTTAGTGTGTGATCTAAGAGACAGTTTCTCTCAACACTAATGGAGAAATAAAGTTTATATCAGTATCAGTTGGAACATATTTGTTATAAATTGAATATGAATGGAGATAGAGAGAGAGAGAGAGAGAGAGAGAGAGAGAGAGAGAGAGAGAGAGAGAGAGAGAGAGAGAGAGAGAGAGAGAGAGAGAGAGAGCAGTTGGTCTTGGTTGGTCACCTCAGAACGGGAAATAGTGTTAAGACAATTGTAAGTTGTTATTACGTCTAATTCAAAATTGTATTTCAAAATCTTAAGCTTAGTTTGAGTCGAACCTCTGAGTCTTTTTTATGTATTCGTGAACATGTTGTACACTTGTATCATGTATTGTACTAGGAAGAGATGTGTCGCCATATAATAAATCGGGTGTTTAGTGTTATTCTAACAATTAGTATAATGATGTAAATGCAAAGCTCTCTGTACGTGCGGTATGGAAAAGTATACAATCAAAGAAATAATGGTAAATTTTCTCAATTTCGTCACAGGTACACACAGGACTATCAATAATATTCTTTGAAAAGAGGTCTTTCATTAGAGACCTACAGTAAGTTCTTAATCTACTATGTAATATCTGCAACTTTCTCGTGCCAATAGTAGTATTTTGTATGGAACTCGTTGAGTATCAGAATTAACATTTCTTTTGAACCTTTCAAGAGAAAAACTATTAGTATAATCTATTTGGATATTGTTCAAATCGCTGATTGTTGATGGGATGGAGGAAATTGAATAAAACTGTGTTGTTGCATTGTATATTTCTACATTCAATTGAATGTCTTAGAGTGTAGGTTTGGCGTACCGTTTCTGGAAACAGAGAGAACAGATAAGATGGACTCCGTTGATAAGCCATTTTATAATAAGTAAGCTTGTGTTTTCTTTTTTGTTTCGTTTCACTTTCAGTGGTTTGAGACATGTTTCTTAATACAAGGTGTTGATGGAAGCTAGTTTTTTTGCACCTGTCATTGCTTCTAATTGGATTTTATTTCAATTCATTTTTTCTTAACGATGGGTAATGTTGTCCCATACAGCGTCGGAATACTCAAGGAGAGGTATAATATCGGACTAATATATCTTCTTAAGTGACCTACTATCTTATATGTGTGTAAGGTTTCGCTATATATGTATCCTTTGCCAGGCCTTCACTTTGATGCTCCCTACATTCTCAGTCCAAGTTCCGTCACTCAAAAATAAAACACTTAGATGAATGTGATTAGTGTTGTTTGCATAAAAAAGGAGGGATGGATTTGTTTGTTTGCTTTGCGAGATATAAGTAGACTTTCAGTCGTATTTGCATTAAAATAGAAAAAACATTTTCCAGCCCAAAGAGTTATTCTTGAAAAGTCGGAATTCATTGTATTAGCAGCATTTATAGGATCTTCTACAATAATATACAAACTTGTATCGTCGACAAAGTTTAATTTTAGAGTTTATATTGAGGACTATTTCATTTATAAAGATAATAAAAAGGAACAGGCCAAAATAAGGCCTTGTGGAACTCCAGCATGTATCGATACAATTTCTGCTGAGCCATCAGGTAAGACTACCATTTGTTTTATATTAGATAAGTAATCTATGAACCAATTCACGTGTCGTCCTGTTATGCCACTCATTTCATGTTTGAAGCGAAGGCCTGTGTGCATAACACGGTCCAAAGGTTCTTTCACTTCGTCCAGCGCTTGGCAGAAGGTATTGTACATGGGTATTAATTGATTTGTAGTGGAATCATTTGGCACAAAGCCAGATCGAAGCGTTGCAATGTTGTTATTGCTGGTTTGAGCCATCGGAAGTCAGTAGCAACTATAATTTCGCAAGAAAAATTCTGCGTCTTAATATGTGACAGAAAGAAGACAGTTATTTGCTCGGATTTAGGATTTGTCACGAAGAAGTGTTTAGTGTGATTCAACGGGAGGCAGAATGAGATACCTATACCATCGAAACACATTTACACAAATGTCAATATCAAAGAATTAAATCCATGTGTTCTTATTTAAGGAAACGACAATGGTGAAAACATTTTTAGAAGGGAACAGGTTTAGTAGTTACTTTCTAATTGCTTACAAACTGGTAATTGAAGTTATCTGCAAAATTTTGCTTGTGAAAAATGATACGTTAGTGAACTTTTTGAAAATTCCTGAATTTCGAACGTTTTTGTCTTTCGCTGTGGTCCTTTAACACAGTTTTAGTGTTCAATATCTGAGAAGTTCCTTTAAATTACGGTGTAATACTGTTCCAAAGACATTCGAGAAACAATAAAAGTTCGGTTTTAATCATAAAATCCGTATCAATAAGCTTTAGATGTCATTGTAAACTCGGAATCTGTCCAATCTTACAACAAGGCCAAGCTAATTGACTTCGAAAGGACTCCTTTAAACCACAACTTACAGGGAACTAGGCACATGTATATATATATAACACATTACACATTCTCCTAATCATTTCTAGTATTTTAAATCTTTCCCTCATACAACAATTCTGCAGCAGACGACTTTGAACATATTTTGTAAAAAAATAGAAAATCTCTATAATTGAATGGATAACTAATGACTAAAAGTGGAAAACATTGTGGCAAAAGGAGAAATTTCTCGTTTTGAGCAATTTCTTCTTTTGTCACTGTGTTTTCAAAAAGCCGTCTGCTGCAGAGGCGTCAGAAACGTCTATATGAGGGAAAAGATTAAATGACTTACGTGATAATATAGCCTCCATGTATACATAGGTATACGCTTGAGAGGACGTTATCTGTACTGTATGGAACGCCTTTACTGTCTTAGTATGTTGTATTGTATTATATGCAGTACATTTTTACGTATATGAGGTACATATTTCATTTGACGTGGTACATTATTCATGATATGCAGTGCCTTTTCTATTATGTGTGGTGATTATTGAATAATATGCAGTGCAAAATAGTGTTTAAACAGTAGAATAACCATTATACGTTGTACAAACAACGTCATGTGCAATACAAACTATATACTATGCAGTACAAATGACATTATATGTGGTGTATTTGTTTGTGTATGCAGTAGTTTTACATGTATACGTTGTATGTTGGTCAATATATGCGATGTATGTTTTAATATATGAAGTGCCTGCACGTATCTTTATACCTGGTGAATTATTATGTATGTGTTCATAAAAGATCATAGTAGGCAATGCATTTGGCAATATGTTCGGTCCATACTAATGTATACATGGTGTAAACAGCTTTATATGCGGCACATTTTTCATTAGGATGATCATACTTTCCGGCATTCTCCGTAATTATTTATCCGGAAAATACCGAGTCAGACAGATAGATATTAACATTTACACCGTTTACTCAATTTTAAAAAAAGCGCTTGAATAATCTATAAATAGATGTGTACACAAAATGTCGTCGTCTGCACTGAAATCCGCTCTAGACGAGATTGGTCTGTTCATTCGGCATAATTTGCAGTCTGATCAAAATCTAAAATCTAAAGTTTGAATATTACTAGTCCAATAATATATGACCTCTCACAAGCTCGAATGCTTATGTTATATGAGTAGATTATTACATGTACTTACATATGCTTATTAGAAGCTTCAGTCAACTTGTGAAGATTATGATAAGCAGAGCAAATATGAAGGCTGATTTGAACCTACACTGTTCAGAAAAAAACAAAGTTATGTCTTTTCCCAAAGACAAAATCAAATATATCATGTAAATCACCTTTCAAGTTATTTCTCTTATTTCCAGAAGCTGCTGAGGAATTTAAAGTTGTTTTTATGAGGAAACATTACCATAAAGTGGTAACCTAAACACATTTTTAAATCTTTTCCGTAATACAACAAGTATGCATCAGATGACTTTAAGGCAAAATTATAGAAAATCTTAATAAATGAAAGTATGATTATTGAAGAGAGGTTGGTTGAACGCATCGTGACAAATGGAGAAATTTCTCAAGATGAGCAATTTATCCTTTGACCATAATGATTTCAAGAGTTGTCTGCTTCAGGAATTAGAGATCGTCTGCATAGACGAAATTCTGCATCTCGTCTATTTAGAAAATGTGTACACTTTTCATAAAGATTGTTCCACAAGGCCTTTTTAAAATGGATTAGACGGTGTTAATGTTCAAACCTATCTGTCATGCTCGGTAATTTCCGGAAATAATTCCGGAGAATGCCGGAAAGTATGATCAACCCCAAGGTTAATGCACCGCGTATAAAGTTTAAACCACCGCATATAATCAAAGTACCACCACACGTATTGAAGAATAGACTGCATATAATGTTGTTTGTATTGCATATGACGTTGTTTGCACACTATATAATGGTTATTGTACTGTATCTTCATACTTATGCACTTCATATTATTAAATAACCACTATATATTATATAAAATGCACTGCATATCATGCAACATGTACCACGTCAAATGAAATATGTACCTCGTATACATGAAAATGTACTGCGTATAATACAATACAACATAGTAAGACAGTAAAGGCGTTCCATAGTACTGGGTGTTTATACCATCTTTTGCATACTATACATATTTCATATTCAGCCAATATATCATGGTGATGCGTTCCAATATAATGCCCCGGTAGTTCAGTCGGTAGCGACGCGGGCTGTCAATCCAGGGGTTGTGAGTTCGAATCCTGGCTCGGCCAACTTTCTTTCCGAGGATTGACAAAAGTCAATGCGACATGCGTCATTCGTCTTCCACAAATGGGCTAAATCTATGTGGAAAAGCAGCCAGTTGCTTGGGAAGATTGTTGTGTGCAGTACTGGTGTGAGAAATCCATGAAATGCATGAGAAGGTGAACTGGCCGCCGTGATATAACCCCAATCAATCAATTTAATCCAATATAATGACTTCTATTTTCAATGTGTTGTTGATAGATTGTCGTCGATACATGCAGTCCTAAACTATTATCATTAGTTATTTTCAATTAACGGTAAATTAAAACAGGAGTAACAATCAAACAATGAGCTGACTGCCGCCGAGCCCGGATAACTCAGTCGGTAGTGACGAGGGCTGTCAATCTATTGGTTATGAGTTCGAGCCCCAGCTCGGCCAACATTCTTTCCGAAGGTAAGTTGTGTGGAGTACTGGTCTGAGAAAGCCAGGAAACACACGAGCAGGTGAACTAGCCGCCGTGATATGACTGAACAAGTGTTGAATTCGGTGTTAAATTCAATTGAATCAACCAATGAGCTAGCTGTCTGTCATCAGTAGTTAAAGAAATAGTATACTCGCTTCTGAAAACATGGTTCGGGTTTTAATTGTTCCAAAGCTTTTCCAAATATGATAAACGCCGTTCGACAAGAGTTTAGGTATAACAGGAAGATAGAGAGAATATGTTTGGTTCATATGGATAAATTGTTCCTATAGGATTTCTTTAATCTTGTGTTGACGTTTCAAATCCTTTTTCCTGTGACTGCGATATAACATAGAAGCGTGTAAACGATTAAGCTTAATCTAAGTCGAACAAAGTGCAGTCGTCCATCCCGAATTGAATAGTATATATTTATGTTCAATGTATTGCACGCTCTGAATTGAATTGAGTCTAACGCCCTTTAAACGGTATGTAGGTAATAACACGGAGGACGGTTCACCTAACGATTGCTCCCTAGCCTTTTAGCACCAGTACACCACACAACATGACACCCGTCATATATAGTAAAAAGACTAGTTAGGGGGAGTGAACAGGTTTTTCCCCACAATATTTCTCGTATAACTCAACAAAATCCTATCTTTTGAGTACCCACAACATAGGGTTTGGATGTCAAATAGGAATTTTAGAAGAAGAAAAATGCCCCTTCACTAGAGCTTTGAATTATGTAGCCTATTTCGCGGAAGGATCATATGACACTTTGACTTGTGCCAATCCCTAGAAAGAATGATTGGGCGAACCGGGCTACTTTGATTGATAACCCTCGTCGACTGAATTATCACGACCCGACAGTTTCAGGTAAAACATACTGTTCGCTATCGAAAACCGTAAGATTGCACTTTGCCAACCTTTCGCATTTTTGGTCATAATTTTAGTCTTACTTTGCCAACCACTCGTGTTTTAACACGTCTGTCTTTTCTGTAGTAACAAGTGTGGAAAATGGACCTATCTGTCTACCTAGTAGATACATTAATGGTTTTAATACAAAGAAAAGTGATGAATATTACAAGCACGAACTATTTTAGGTATGTATGCATTTAACCCTTTCCTACATGAACATGCTTATTGATTTATCTGTAGCACCGACTTTTGAAAACATTGTTGCAAAATTAGACAATTCTTATGATTGTACATACATGTTTATATTAGATTCAATTTTTATACTTTCTTTCAAAAATTCGGTAGACTTTTCACTAACTCGAAAACTTAAATCAATATTAAGAATTGGTATTGGTAAGTCCGCATATACCATAGTTTTAGTTTTCAGCGGGTGAAGAGAAGTTTTTGTTTTTTTAATCATGCCGCTAAGGCTAACTCAGACAGACAAGTTTCGCCTCCTGTGGATTTTCTGTTTCAGGAATCATTACTCGATACATTACGCAGAGTCCATAATGTTGGTTTACTCGTGAAACGGCTCATTTGTCGTCGTAATTCTATTACTGCGTTCTACCAAATGATTCACCGATTCAAATGTTTGTATGATTAAAACAGTTAGTATATACAGACGCTTTTGGACGCATTTACAACAGCCAGCATTTAAAAACATTGTTGGGAAGAAAGAAATGCTCACATTGAGGAATCTGGCCATTTCTACGTCAGGATTTCATAAGTCATGAAGGTATGGTTTTTAAAAAACCTATTGCATATTTGGTGTTTGTGGTAAATGGTTAACGCTATCGAAAAGTACAGGCACTGACCAGGGAAGTTTTGATAATCATAAAGTTATTGGTGTCGATGTAAGGAGTTCCTTAATTTCCTTTTTTACCCAGAATTAATATAATAATGCAATATAACTGAATCTGTTGAATGGGGCACCAGACATCCATTCTAGAGTAAACTTTAGAAACCAATAACCCGCCATGTGTGGTATTGGATAATGGCTGGTAAAGGCACTAGGTAGTGATTTTCAGTAATGAACAAAAAATGCCGCGCGCCTGTCTTGTTAAAATAAACCAGTTCGATAGTAGGGGGTACTCTGCATTAGATTATAACTGTTTATTTTTTTTAACTCGGTGAGGTTATAACTTGAAAGTCACTTGCTTTGGTGAAATATTAAACGTTGTTATGCGAACTGTGTTTTATACATACTTGTAAATAATCGTGGATATTAAATTTGATTAATAATTGTCATAAATTTAAATAACAACAATTAAAAAATAATTAAATAACTTCAGAAGTCTTCAGAACGTTTGTGATTTTTTGGTGTAAACGTGACTACTTAAATGAATATAAACACTTTAATAACATTTATATAATGTATATATCGATATGAAATGTTATTTTTGTTTAACTTATTCACGAAAATATGTAACATGTATTGATTGAATTAAATCTTGAATCTTGATATAACTTATAACATAACTGCCGGTATCAGACATGTTCAAAGATCGTGGATACTTTTGTAAATAAGTGGTCACGGCGTACTAGAGAAGTAGTATTGTAGCACTGGAATAACTAAGATGGATAACAGAGACAGTAACGTAACAAACAACAACAGTGATTTGACTGGAAATATGTCTACACAGGGCTATGAATTCTACAACCCGTTTGACGAGATTCATTTCCGGGTATTCTTCATCATACTTTACTCGATCGTCTTTGCAACTTGTATTATTGGTAAGTAATTTTATCAATTGATTTACTCCTGGCATGCATTTGCTTACTGTGAACACTGAACAGATGCCTTCATTTGAGCCCCGTCACACGACAAAATACATATGAGCAGTTCCACGAGAAAACAAACAGTGTGGACTCTACGTAAAGTATCGAGCCGGATTAGCCCAAGCATGCCGCGCGGGCTAACCCGGATAGACACTTTTCGCATCCTGTGAATTTTCAGTTTCAGGAATCATTACTCTATAGTCTATACCTCTATCCCCATGAGACGGAATGTTTCGGACCGGATTAGCCTGCGCGGACTGCGCAGCTTGATCTGGATCGATACAATACGCAGAGGTCATACTGTTGGTTTTCTCGTGGAACAGCTCATACTGAGTTGTTGTAACCCTAGGGGATTGAAGACTCGGCGTCCCTGGTACAATCCACACTCGCGGCCGTTATCGTCTACAACCCATATGAAACGCACATACCTAGCATAGTAGTGGATGGACACCCTAGGATCAAAAGTAAGTGAAACTTCCCCGTGATATTTTTACAATACTGTTGAAATTACGTAAAATCCATTGACACGAATACTAGGAGGTGTTGATCTCATCACTATTCAGACCAGTATACATGCTTAGAATTATTTCTAGTATCAACAACCTATTTGCAATTCGTTACAAAAACAACAAAGTATACACGCGGTATTTTATATTGTTTAAGGTATTTCCTGTGTCAGCTTATTTAGGCGTTGACTAATATATTGCTTCTGTTTATTTCATAGATTGAAGTTGCACCACGGTCCGCCACACAATCTGCCAGCCAAATAGTTAATAGCATGGCGAGTGTAATAAACTCAATATCTGAATTCAGACCATTATTTAGTTTAGCCTATGGGCACTTAATTTGAAACGTAGAAGAGATATGATGGTGACGCTGGTTTCTGTCATTTTTTAAACTTTTATCAGACACATGCTTCAAGCTTACGATTTTTTAGATGATTGTTTAGACTTATAAACGAAGACCATTACATTGTAAGGCTACGTGTGTGTATTCTAAGATTTTACTACCGAGAGCTTGATATTAATTGATTTCCAATACCTTTTAAAGATTAATCACGTTTTCCACACTCAATTACAGAAATCTTGCACTTTGATTCCTTTAATTTACTATTATCACTGTTTGTTAAAAAAATACATTCACAAATAACAAATATTGCAAAAGACGCAAAATCGACCAGTAAGACGGTAATTTCAGACACGAAATATAGGAACGTCTTTATTGTGACATTAATTGTAGTTGTATGTATACTTTGACACTATATTTGACGTAAAACAACAAATAATGGACATAACATCGAAGCGCTAGATCAATTTCTCGACAAATGAATGCCTTGACTAATCCCAAAACTGGGAAAATACTCTTGAGTCACGAGAATGTTTGACAGTTAACATTTATTGAATGATGGTATTAATGGATGCCCTCCTTGGCGCTCATGATTGCGGCGTGAAGCATTACGACCCACTTAATTACGACCAACTTGCATGCGCCTTATATGATAGCAAATACCTTTAACTGCGTGACCTCTGATCGTCGATTCACATGTGACGTTGCTCAAATATCAACTTGAATTCCCCTGATTTGTAAGCAAACTCCCTTTGGGCGATTCTTAAAAGAAATCACTACACCATGGCCGAATTATTTGCTTTTGAATTTAATGCAGGACGTCCAATGACCGGACCCTGCTTTTGGTGGATATGGTGGAGTGCCAATTTGGTAAGGTGGTATTTGGTACTGATTAGTTAATATGGCATAATGGATAAGTGGTAGGCCTACTGTTGCCGTGGTGTATCTGATATATCTTTGAAATGACGTAAAGAAAAAATAAATGAATAGCCATGTGACGTAAATTCATCAGATTCTGAGTAGACACAGTCAGACCTTGCATTCCATTCATGATTTCTGCATATAATGCCCGAGCTATCATCACCATTTATGGTACTGTTATGTCATCTATACATGACTAGTTCCAATAGGAAGTAAGATTATCCGACCGTTATGGATCACTTTATCTATATGATATAGTCTTAAATAGAATAACCAACAGTTTATATGGCTGTTGAAAATATTTATATCCTGTAATAAATAACCAAACTCGGTTAATTCATGCATAACTCTTACCGACTTGTAGGCGTACCTTTACGTTACTGCGACAGGCAACCTTTGAACACGGAGAAATTGTTCGTTATAAGTAATTCCCCTTTTTGCCACAGTGTGATCCATGTGTAACTAAATCCTCTTTCTTTGCGAATAGTCGATATAATGTTTGGGTATTTTACAAGTGATCTGTTACAGAAGTGTTCCATAAGAATGTGGAGAAGAGTAAAAATCAATATTTTTGATTTACATAACGAGGGCTTGGCGTGAAACGGTTGTAACTAAAATTGGTATTTTGTTACCAAGGTTAATCACCTCGCCATAAAATCTTTAAAAGCGTTAAATCATTTTTCTTGGTAAAAAATTTGCATTGTTTACAAAGGGGTCAAAATTGCCCCTAAACCAGGGTTTTGAAATAGGTTTTTAGTTACAACCGTTTCACGCCAAGCCCTCGATACACTGATAATTTATCTACACAGAGGTGTTCTATAAGCTGATAAACTGATTCACTCTGCTGTGTTATACAAAGTAATTATCAATTTAAACGACAAGTTAAGCAACACTGTATATGTAAGCTTACACAACTAATGCGAAGTCAATACAAAAAGTATCGTACACATACAACAAAGTACTCTTGCAAAAGCCTTTTTGTAGCTATTTTTTTAACTTAATTATAATAAAGACAATGAATTGAAATATTTAGGAAGACCATGCTTATGTTGTCGGTTAATACATTATGTAAACATCCTCAAAGTTGAAAGACAATCGTAAATGAAGATGTTAAGCATATTTTCGTTTAAAGTGCATTGTCATCTTTCTTTAAAAGTACAGTTTCTTATTAATTTTATGCGTTGAAATGACAATTTCTCTTTTTTGTTTAGCCATCTATCTTCTAACCTGTCATATGCATATGTTAGCGCCATCCAAAATGAACACTGTTCCAAATAGGTGAGCTCGGTAATCATATTTCAGATTTGTCAATTACGTAGCTGAAATTGTATGCAAACGAACCCGCCGGCACGAAATCGTGTAATCTTATCGTCTTTCTTCTCTCAAATAACTGATATACATATGGTATTAATCCTAGTATTTGTTATAACTACACTAGATTTTGTAACGCCGTTTGTCATTCAAACGGGGTGAAATACTTTTTATTCTAGAATATTTCCAAACATTTATTTGTGTTAGTGTGCCATTTGACTTTGTTAAAACAAAAGTGTATTATGTATGTGGTATGTTGGGCAAATTGCCCTTTTTCCTGAATAAAACCTATCTATCTATCTATCTATCTATCTATCTATCTATCTATTAAAGATGTGTGCACGTGATCGCTGTGCGATGGCTGGGTATATAAGAGTGGTTTGATCGATTTTAGTCAGTTCTACGCAAGACTTCGAGCAGTAAACTTCTCACTATCCCAATTCAGTGACAGTCAAGATTAATATGAGGGTTTAATAGCTATTTATGTATTCACTTGTAATATGATCTTGGATGAATGGTATGAAGTGGTTAATAGCTTTCCAGAGTATTTTCCTAAAATGTGTTTACCTCTGATTTTTCCCCTGGGTTAGTCATATCGTAGTCATTATGCTTAAAGTTCTGTTTCAGACAACAGCACATTTGTATATATATATACAACATTGGGCATTTATATAGTAAGCACATATTTGCTTATCTTCTCATGTGAATAAATTGCAGTCTTGCACATGCAAAAGGTGTTTGTTAGTGTTTATACCTTAATATTTCCAGTTGCCCGACTTCTGAAATATTCACATGCTTCGAATCAATCTTCAGAATCATCATCAAAATATAAAGGGTTTTTTAATTCTCGCGTTTAAATTTTGTTGTGAATTCATCCGTCAAGAAACACCATTTGCCTATGCTGTTAACCTATTATCATGTTTTCTTGTTCTACTTTATGTTATGTCCACGGTTATACGACCCATGACCCTACCTCTAACAGTTATTCCAATTACATTTTATATGACCATTTTCATGAACAATGTATAAATTTCTGCAGTGCACCAAGACTGTTGAGTCTTTAGCTTACGTAAGCCACTTCAAGTTGTTGTCATATGATTCGTGGGCTGGCTAATTTTATCATTGTGTCTCTAAACACACAGCTGATTTTTACATAGCACATAGAGTGTCAGTGTATACGCCCCAGCCATTGTCGTGGTTTCATAACAGACAGACGTCTGAATGATTTGAAACCGCATTTTTGTCAACCGTAATATTACCCCTTCTTAATATTCCTAAACACGTTATTCAATTAATTAAATCCAAGATAGCCTGGTGGCCGATGTCAATACGTGAGCCGAAAGACAAATAAGGCAGAAATAGCAAAAATTCATATTTCACAAAACACAATCAGGGGATAGTATATTCTTAGAACACCACCTCGGGGGTGTAGTGGTAGAGCGTCCAGCTGGTTTCAGGATAAAGGGACCATTATAACGGGTAATTTACCCAGGAAACGCCGAGATATAACTGAACAATTGTTGGAAGCGACGTTAAACACCAGCACATTCAATCAATCATTATTCTGAGACTGTTATCGGTCGACATGGTTTTCCAAACAACCCATCTTAATGTTACATTCAGTAAGATTGACAAAGTCTTGTTTAATTGAATATATATTGAACAAGCCAGATACTTACCACACGCCAACATACAAGTGAAATTTCACATGAAATTTTGCTCGTTGCAAACGGAAATAGTTTGTTTTTTGCCTCGGTTTCCCTCAATAATAGATACAATATCCGATAATGCCAATCTTACGGCATTTGTAGATTCATATCATCCTGTACATCAACAAAGGCTGAGCTTCCTCTGCAATGTTAGTCACCGACAAATGTCACAACTATATTCAGGTTGTTTTTCCTGGAACAGTGTTCTTCTATATTTAATAAAGATATATCTTGTATTAAGGTGACAATTGATAGGTTATAAGCGACGCACCATCATTAACTCACCAGGTCAAAACGGCATATATGGATGTGTGTCTTTTAGAAATAATTCGTGTCTAAAGATATTGTCCCGATAGATTGTGCCTATGTACTAATTGCCATTTGTAATTCTTATTTTGTGTTTTACGCCGCTTTCATGTTTAAGTTGTATCATGGCGTTTCCTGAGAAGGTTACCAATACTATTGGTCCATGTTCCATGACACCAGCCAGTCAATCGTAATGCTAACCCCACAACAACGAGGGCACCAATAGCATTGGTATGACTGCTTGGATCAAATCCACGACCTCCCGAACCCGAGGCGGTCGTCTCAAAAAGAAAAGGTGCTGCATTTTAAATCATGTTATTTAAACAGATTTGTGACCAATGGTAGCCATCAAAATATCAAAAACAGGAACAAACCTACTAGAAAATTGTAAATAATGAAATGTTATTGAAAGACAATGAACGAATTATAAAAATAAGCTTTGCTTAAGGAATACGAATCTTAAGGTATGTGTGTCAATGGTAGATATAAATAATACAGTGCATCAAAGAAGATATAAATCATACTCCCTATACCACCTAGAGAAAGCGAGATATAACCATTGTATATGTATACCTGTTCTTGAGAGTGATACATAGAACCAAGACGGACACTGCTTTTTATTTCTTCATTCTATGTTTTTATATGTATGCTTTGTTATACACATGTCTCTATAATAGGAAACTTACTTATCTAATAAATTAATTACACCAAGTAATTCAAAACACATCATATGGTTATCATTAAATTCGTTTAACTAGTTCAAGATTATCTTGCGAATAGTGCAGGACTACTTCTACCTGCGAAGAAGAGGAAGTTTTAATAATTGAGCCGTCTCATGAGAAAACCAACATTGTGGACTCTGCGTAAAGTATCGACCCGGATCAGCCTAAGTATGCTGCGCAGGCTAACCCGGAAAGACACGTTTCGCCTCATGTGGATTTTCTGTTTCAGGAATCACTACTTTATATATCCCCCCCTGAGACGGAATGTATCGGTCCGTATCAGTCTGCACGGACTGCGCAGGCTGATCTGGGTCGATACATTACGCAGATGCCATACAGTTAGTTTTCTCACGGGAGTAAAGGTAAGGAGATGTCAAAAAGAAATCAATGTAGTCCTTCTTAAGAAATACTGATTACAATCTATTTCCACGACGATCAATCAAAATGTTATATTGAACAACACCAACTGACATGAAGGAGATTTAATACCAATTTGTTTTGAAATAACTGGCTTGTCACCCGTTTACGGACAGTATGTACTCATAGCACATTTTGTTCTATTAAATAAATCAGCCGTCCCACGAGAAAACTAACAGTGTGGACTCTGCGTAATGAATCGACCCGTTTCAGCCTAAGCATGCCGCGCAGGCTAACCCGGACAGACACTTTTGTCTCCTGTGGATTTTCTTTTTTGGGGGAGTTATTACTCTTTTATCCCCGATATGGTATGTGTCGGCCCGGATTAGCCTGCGTGAACTGGGCGGTCTGTTCTAGGTCGATACATTACGATGTCCAAAATGTTAGTTTTTCTCGTCGAACGGTTCAAATTACTATCTGCAAACATCTAATGAAACTCAAAGGCAAGGGTTGATTGTTAAGTTTGCCATTACCCCAATGATTCATGAACACGCAATTTCTGTTTTAGCGAAAACGATCTTCTCAAGTTGGATTAATTCTGTGAAAGCTCTTCATGTCATTTTCAGCTTTTGTCACGCCAGTCGGTCCACTTGCCTGTGTAAATTACCATATGCGTTTTTGTTCTGCTCATCCATAATCTGTAATGGAAAACTTAGGATACACATAGGCGAAGTTTGGAAACAACCCTATAAATGAAAGTAAGAGTGATCGGCACTAAATTCAAACCACCTGTTAGACATTTGTGTTCATTGTAGATCCGGAACGGCAAGCTCTTGCGGGCAGACTAATCTGTATCTGAACTGTTCGTGTATTTTATTTAGTTTCAAGAAACTTCTTTAAAGCGTTATTATTTGGATCCTTAGCGAAAACGGGCCGTTACGTCTTTTATCACAAGGGTAATACTTACGTAAAGGTTGGTATTCCAAGCGCATCGCTCAATTATTAAAAAATAAGCATGTTTTCCTTTTGCCTCAATGCTTTCATAACTTGCTTCAAAATGCATATACATGAAGTTAATGTTTATTGTTCTACGTAATTGTAAACACTTATACATTTGAATTCCAGTTACTGTTGTCAACTTCATTGACTTTTCGACAAACGTTTGCATATTGATGGAGTTATGTAAAAAAAAAAATGTAGTGAACCATGTTTACATACTAAATATACATTGCCCGACGATTGTACAGGATACCATGTGTCACAATTGTTGGTTTAGGTATTGCAGATTAGGAAGAGCAAATCGTGTTTACATGGTATATGGTGGAATAAGGGTAACACTGACTTTATATTCCATACGTGTTAACCATGTTTTTCCGAGAAAACGGAAGTCTATAAGCATCGTGTTCAGGGTTATCATAGACATTCTTTAATGAAAGTGAGATGATCCTTTCTCTGTAATGTTTATTATCTTAGATATATGTGCCGTTCCACGAGAAAACCAACTCTATGGACAATGCGTAAAGTATCGACCCAGATCAACCTCAGCATGCCACGTAGACTAATCCTGTCAGACACATTTCGCCTCCTGTGGATTTTCTGTTTCAGGAATCATTACTCTATACCTCTTTCTCCTTTAGACGGAATGTGTCGGCCCAGTTAAGCCTGCGCAGGCTGATCCGGTTCGATACTTACGCAGAGTCCATAATGTTGGTTTTCTTGGGGAACGGCTTATATATTTAACATTAGATAAACATATATGAATTAATTTGTATAGAATACAAATATTTTTTATTTTGATGATTATGTTAAATATAATTATACAATTTAAAATAAATATCCATATAAAGTTTCTAGGGATGGGAACGAATATTGAAAACGATATTCAAATATTCGTTTTCCTTTTTCGAATATTCGTTTTCCTTATTCGAATATATTCGAATATTCGATTTTCGAATCAGAAATCGGTATCCGATTTCAGGTTAATCCGAACACTGGTACTTCCCATTTCCTTTTTCAAATAATGGCAATTTTCCAAGTAAAAGTATGAGCTATATATATATTGTTTACGTATATATATTTCATATTTTCAACTGAACTTACACTCTCTTTTTTCTCAACAGATGTATTTGAATTTCAATTTGAAGTAAATCAAGAAAAAAATCCCTTCCAAACGATAAACCAAATCGCAACGTTTTTTTAGCCATATATTCATTCAGGTGTCGCTTGTTTACCGAGTTTAATATTAAATCGAATCAAATAATTAACGAAATAATTATAAATCTTATTCATACAACAAACATAGGGAGTTGGGTGATATTTCTTTTACCGATTTCGTCATGTCAATCTAACCGCGTGTTGGTAGAAAACAAAATCGCGGACGATTTAATTTGTTCGCTTATGGGACTTCATTTTTGAAGAGGTAAAGAGGAAAGCTGCATACTTTTGAGACGTAATGCGGTGTTTAAATATGATGTATTCAATTTTTGCAACAGCTGTCTTTAACGTAAACATCGACTATGTTTTGGTTAGGCTGCGAGGGTTTTACGGAACTGCAGACTGTCACCGGTTATACATGTTTGTTGATTTAAAAATATATTCTTATTCGAAAACAGTATTCGAATATTAGTCCGTTTTTCGAATATTCGAATATTCGAATATTCGTTCCCATCCCTAAATTATAAACATATATATGTTAAATATTAAATATTCTATCATCATTGGAGAATAACATGGTACAAATGTTCCGGTGTAATAATATATATATGATTTATTAAACACCATTGACATTCGTTAATCGTTTCCTTTTGTAAAACGCAGACTATATACAAACGCATTTTCAGGCTTACAGAAGTGTTTAATACGGAAGCTTTCAGTGGGCACATGATAGGCCGCGCTTTAACCTACAGTTTGCTAGAAATAATATTAGTTCTTATAGACAACCAATGTCTGAAGAAGTCGGATAGTCGGGTGAGAGGAGGTGGAGTTAAATCGGCACTTCGATTTGTCAAATGTTCAACTTCACAATTCGAAATTAGAGTAAGTGAATAGCTCCGTGAGCGAATAAATGTTTCTTTGAAATGTGCTGTGCGTTTTCCCTAAAATATATCACAACAATGTAAATAGTCAACTTACAATCGGTAAAACCCTCTCTTTTGTATCGTCCCTAGTCAGCAAGTCGATATAATTATTCGTGGTCAATTTTAGGTCGAAAACTTGACTTTGGCCAGTTATAATTTCGAGTTGTCGTGGTCAATTTTAGGTCGACAACTTGATATTGGCCAGTTATAATTTCGAGTTGTCGTGGTAAATTTTAGGTCGACAGCTTGATATTGGCCAGTTATAATTTCGAGTTGTCGTGGTCAATTTTAGGTCGACAGCTTGATATTGGCCAATTATAATTTCGAGTTGTCGTGGTATATCTTAGGTCGACTACTTAACTTTGGCCAGTTATAATTTCGAGTTGTCGTGGTATATTTTAGGTCTACAACTTAACATTGACCAGCTATAATTTCGACTTGTCGTGGTATATTTTAGGTCGACTACTTGACATTGGCTAGTTATAATTTCGAGATGTCGTGGTTTAATTTCAGGTCGACAAGTTGAAAAAAGAGCAATGATATCGATCTGAATACTTCGATATTGGACTTATCGAAGTCGAACAATCAGAAAGTAGACGTAGCTGTCGTGTTGCTTTAAAGTCGACAAGTCGATGGCGGAAACATGAATACACAATAAAGAGATAGCTATAGATAATTCATTAAATAATTCAATAAGTTCCAATACAGGCGTATTTTATGCACAAATGTGGAAAACATTTTAAAATCAAAACACTTAAAGTACTAGTGGGACAGTTGTGCTGGTATTCATAAATTAAGGTCAGACAGGCGGTTGCATGTGTATCAAGCGGTCACTTGAACAAATCAAATGAAAACTTTGTTAACGGTCAGAAGTCACATAGTATACCCAATTGTCATGCAATTTGGTCCGAGTGTTTGTGTGGATCACCTGAGATTATTAACAAGGTCAGCATATCAGTTTCAAGGACAACTTGAGTGACATTATAGTGGTCACATGTTATAGCAAATAACAATGTTAATTAGTCTTCATAAGTCATTTGAGTTATTGGATAGAAGTGGCTCAAAAAGAAATGCATGTGGTTAAAATCCAATTTCACTCCACAATTTCGCTGCAAGAAACCTGTGCGTTTAAGTTATCAGAAAAAGTTATATTGTTTAGGATTAGACATTAATGACCGTTTATTACACATATCTTGCTATGTAAGAAAGTATAATTAACACCTTCAGGTTGAGTGTAATTAGAGGGTCATTTATAGTTATTGTATCCTAAAAATTATTAAAGAGCAATTATACTGCTTTGGAAGTTACCAAGGATTTGATTTCCTTATATGTACAAGGACAACTATATAAGGTTTTTTTACACAGGTGAGCGAAATAGGACCATAGTGATCCTCGTGTTTATTAATTGTTTCAAAGAAAACTACATAAATTGTCTTTTTCTTCCTTTAATGACCATCAATTACGTTACAGCATGCAGTTGTTCACTCGTAAAAGGTACTCCAATGAATATTTAGGCCAAATAGTTGGGAAGGAGTATATTTTTAAAGTTTTCACCTAATATAAGGCTTTAAGCCCCGCCCCCTCCCCCGGTACCCATATCTTTAGATTAATCAACATGGTATGGTGGAATCTGATAGAGAGTCACCCAAGGAACATTTTGGCAAACTTATTTGAAAATCGGTTTGACACAGTCGGAGGAGAAGATTTTTAAATTTTCACTATAGCCATATAATGCAAACTAGACCCGCCCCCCTGGGGACCCTAGTTTTTGACAAATGAACATGGCTTGAAGGAATCTGATAGAGGGTCACCCAAGGAACATTTCTGCAAAACTATTTGAAAATCGGCCAGACACATTCGGAGGAGAAGATTCTTTAAGTTTTCACTATAGCCATATAATGCAAAATAGCTCCGCCATCTGGCGGCCATATTTTCTCAACCAATCAACATGGCTTGAGCGAATCTGAAAGAGGGTCAGCCAAGGAACATTTCTACAAAATTATTTGAAATTCGGCCCGACACTTTTGAAGGAGAAGATTTTTTTAAGGCTTTCACAATAGCCATATAAGAAAAAATAGCCCTTCATGTTTTTCGATCAATCAACATGGCTTGAAGAAATCTGATAGAGGAACGTTTCTACAAAATGATTTGAAAATCGGCAAGATTTTCACTATAGCCTTATAAGGCAAAATATCCCCTGGCGATATGTTTTTAGACCAATCACCATGGCTCGAAGGAAAATGGTAGCGGGTGATCCAAATTATTTGAAAGTCGGCCAAACAGTTTTGGAGGAGAATATGTTTAAAGTCTTTTCTTTCGGTAGCCATGGAAACCAGAAATTTGCATGGATCCAAACAAATTGAATGAATTTAAGAGAGGTCATTGAGAGTATGCTTCCAATGAAGTTTCATCACAATTGGCCAAGTGGTAAGGGAGGAGAAGTCGTTTGAAGCAAACAGTTGACGCACGGACGCACGACGGACAATTCGCCATGACATAAGCCCGACTGGCTTTAAGCCAGTGGAACTAAAAACCCATGGGCATGCTCAAATTAAAATGCTTTTTTCAAAGTGACTTTCCTCAATGGTAAATGAAGTCATTCATAGTTGACAAACATCTCTTGTGTAAGCCTGTCTGACATTAATCAACGAATACCAACACAACCGCCTCACCATTACTTTCAGTGCCTTGATAACATCATATCTGTTTGGGTTCAATACACTCTGCTTAGAACTACTTGCTTCGGCGGAGCTGCCTGTGTTATACGAAACGTAGTAACTACAAAAGCCCATTAATCATTCTTTAGTTTGTTGAACCTGGAACGGATATATGTCGACAACCCTAGCAAGACCACTATGTACGTCTGTGTTAGTAGTACCCGGAAGTAACATCCATTAGTCCATTCGTTTGTTCAAGCTTTGGTGTCACCAGCCTTTTCAAAGAGACAAATGTGAATCTAGTCTCCGTCATCTGGCTGTGCAATCCTCTGTCGGTCAGGCTTTCACCGACTGACATATCTTATTACTTCGAACTATCTTCTTATTACGAAACTATTAACGACCTCACACAATATAATGTTAAAGTAGTTCTATCGATCTCCGCGTATGGATAAATGTAGACATTTTTTAATTATCAGTTATCAAATAATCCCGAAAATAAAGTTATTTGGACTTTATAATTGCTACATTAAACTGATTAACCACTTTAAAATAATACACCAGAGAACCGTTATGATGCAACGAAAGGTGAATTTCATGCACATGAATAACACTTAACAATAATAATTCGAATACTGCTAGTTATAAGTAATAGTAGTACACCTTAATAGTTCTTTACATTCACGGACAATGTTTCATCGTAACACCGTACTTTCTATAGTGGTCGTTTACGTTATTTCGAGGCATCATCATATAGGTGCTGCATGGACATTCTCTAGTTTGAAATGTCTGTAATAGACAATGGTAATATTAATTACCAGGGGATTTAAATACCATGCTATTGCTTTATCTCTTATTACATGATGTTTTACAAATCCCTTGGTGAATTAGTATGTCATTACGTTACTCTAAATGATGTAACACCTTAAACGTGTTTGGACTTATTAGTTATTTAATCTAAACAGTAGTTCAAGGGACTCTTAATGGATTGAGTTAATCGGTTATGAGTTTAATTGCATTACGCGAACGTTGATGACCCCTGCAAATCTGTAAATTCATTTGACCAGAGTCGTCTCAACTCACTCTTAAGCCAAAGAGTTTTCGCAGTCAACAGTCATGTAAAAGTGTCGTTGCATTATAACTTGTGAAAATATATCCCTTGTACCTTCCCATAAAAACATATTAATGGGATGTCGTCACGGATATATGATAAGAACCTATCTCTTGAGACGAGTCTGAAACCCTTTCCAAAATACATCACGACTTTGTAAACGTCTTTGCATAAACATGAGGAATCTCTGTAAATGAAATGATAATAATTGAATATTGTTTTAAAAATCACTGGCAAAATGAGGAATTGCTAAACAGCCATAACGTTTTCACACGTCATCTGCTGCAAAGCCATAAGAAAGTGTCTCTATGCGGGAAAGGGTTAAGTTACCTACCATTCATTTCAAGCAAGATGGAGAACCATTATCAACAAGGTCAAATAGTGACATACGGAATAGCGAGCCAGGGCTTAAAAGGAAACGTCAAGCGTTGAATAATCTGCTAGGCGTAATGTGTTGTTTGATATATTACCCATATATCATATTAAATTGTATTCATGGACTATTTTTAAAGTAATTCTCGTATATTTTATGGTATTCCTCGCGCCTTTCATTCATAGTTTGGTGCGTCACTTTTCTTTGTAAGTATATGTACATTCGCTCATTCGTTTCAACGCCATCCTATTTAAGTCAAAGGGAAGCAATTCGGATCGGAACATCGGTCAGCTTAATGGAAAAATAGAAAGGTCAACATGTGAGTTTTTTGTGCTTTTCTGGTAGTTTTAAGAATGAACTTTAATTGAATATAGGTTTCTGGGTTATTTGGATTATTGGGAAAGAGCCATAGCCCAAAACTCTATAATAATCTGATCGCTTATCGAAAATTAATTGCTTCCATCTAACGTAAATGTAAGGTACAGAGTACCAAGTGAGCGGTGCTACAGTGAACACCAACCTAAGCGTAACTATTGTGTAGAAAATATGTTACCTGCGTATCGTTGCTAAAAGGTCCAAATATACACCGTTTGTATGGGGACTCTTGAACTATTCTAGGACTTATTTGCGAACAGTGTACTAGAGCCTGACAAGACTGAACGGATGCGCATGATGATGTGGTTCTACACGGCTCGCACATGCCTTAAATACTGGTCTTCGAAATAGCATCGCGCTAAAAAAACATGGCAATATTCATGCATTAATAAATATAATTGAGCCGTCCCGCGATAAAACCAACATAATGGCCTCTGCGTAAAGTATCGACCTGGATAAGGCAAAGCATGCCGCGCAGGCTTACCCGGATATACATTTTCTCCTCCTGTGGATTTTCTGTTACATGAATCATTAGTGTATATCTCTATCTCCCTGAGACGGAATGTGTCCCGCCCGAATCAGTCTTAAATCACTTAGTTGGGACCGTTGGCGTTTTGTCAGGTCCTCACTGACTCTGATTTTACACTCCCTCAGGCGTTGTCGACCGGAGTACATTTTATATTTATCATTTTCATGTCTACAATTAACAAGCGTCATAAAATATTCTTCCTCTCCTACTATTCTAAATGCTCCTTTAATACCATCCGAACTTCAATTGTCATCCGACAAGTCACAGACAGTACTTCCGATACAATCTGATCCTTTAATTATCGGTGGTGAATTAGTTTCAGTTGGCGTCATGCGGATCAAAGAAATCAAGGATAACGTTGGATAATAACCTAATCAGCCCAGCTGAACCAAACTCATACGGTGTTGAATAGAACCGGAAATAGATAAATGACAAGTTATGCCAATATAAAATAGTTTATTTATTTGAGTTACAGCAGTTGGCGCTCTCATTTTTCACTGAACCTTGGTTTCTCTTTCCCCCAATCGACGTAAAAGCATTCATATAAGTCCTGACCGCCTCGTTAGAACTTGTTAGAACGTCCGCCTCTGGTGCGGTAGTTTGTAGGTTTCGAGCCCAGACCGGTTGATATCAAGTTATGGCTGTCCTCCTTGGCGCTCAGGGTTGCGGGGTAAGAATTATGACTGACTGACTGACTGACTGGTGTCAGGATAAATGGACCAGTAGAACTGGTAACCTACCAAGAAAACGCCGTGATATAACTGAACACTCGTTTAAAGAGGTGTTACTCACCAATCAATAAATCAATTAAACCTGACCAGAAACTGAACAACAGCGATACGGGTTAGCCGGTTTCCCTTTCCCCTTATTCATATCGTTACCTATTCTAATTTCTTAGGATTCGCTGTTCATGCCATACACATATTTTGTTGATGATTTGGTCACGACCTTTCTCAACATTCAGCATTTAAAATAAAATACCCTTTACTATTTAAGCTTTTGTTGTGGCTTTCATTTATGGCATACAAGTTCAACCATTAAATGTCCACGGTAACTATTCCTGATGTCGATCTAGGATGAACAGAAGATATATGTTTTTTACTTGCAGATTTTGTTCATAAATATATTTTTAAAATATGCAATTATGAAAAAACAGACGTTTCCAAAACTGACAGTTCAGAAAAAATCTTTAGAGAATGCAACTGCAAAAAACATCTTGTGATACTAAACAATAAAAGATAAAAAATATAATGACATATACGTTCAAGAGAAAATAAGTATTATGTTCAGGCTAGTTTTGTCCAGCCTTCTGAAGACATTATACGCACTCATATGTATCTCACGAATTTGTATGAGTTTATATATTTCTCCTTGGCTTTTAGAAAGACATGTTGTTTGTGATGTTAGCATTACACAGGTATTTAATGTATCAGCAGAAAAGTGTTATCAAGAACGGAATCCTGTTAGCAAGAAATTGCTTTGTTCGTTAAATTCGGGTTCCGAAGCTATTCCAAGAAACTTCACCGAAGTGATCAATGGAAGAGTCTACTTTAAACAATTCGGCGCTGAAAGGGTTAAAGAATAAAGTCTTCATGTCCCATATCTCAAATAAATAGACCATGGTGGAGTTGCTCTTGGTCAAGGCACAATTCCAATCCAAGTACTGGTGTGTTTTACCCTGGGAATAAGTGAACTGTCGCCGTGATATAACTGAAATTATATTGGAAACGGCGTAAAACCAACAAAACCTAAACAATAAACCTAAACAAACAGATAACCTAAACAATTATGTTATCTTGACATTACAATATTCCTATCATGTAATTTGAATTTCTAAAAATAAAATCAGAAAATCGGCCAGGTGGCGATTGAAAGGAAATGTATGAAGCAATATTCTCAAATCAGTTATGTATGATCAAGGAAGACAGACAGACGAGACGCTTCGAGGTCTTTTATTCGTGAAAAAATCCAGATTTGATTTAGTATCTCTGTCACCGGAAAATAAATTGTATCTTATCTATAGATCCTAATTGAATTTCCATTTGGAGTTACACAGTTCATTACTCGAGTCGGCTGTCACTGGCAATAAACATTTCTGCATTACAAGATCATAACAAAGTATTTTGATCTCTAAGATACTTCCGATGTTAAGTTGGTATATTAGATGTATCCCCAGTGAAATCCGTAAGATTACAATAACTCGGGTTCATGTCTAATGACGTAAGCAGTTACCATATATGCTATATTACAATCGCATTATGAAACGTGAATGGTATAGACTAAATACCCATTTCCCTCGCTGCAACCTATAGTTCATTGAATAATCTATTTAATTTAAAAGTTTGATCGACCCATATATGCTTAGATTTTCTGCCATGTATTAAGGAAGACTTTTCTTCAAAATATTTAAAAAATAACCCAAAATAATTGTCATCAACGTTATATGATATGTGTAGATGTTTGAGTAAATGGTCTAACAACAATATATTGTCTAAGCAGTACAGGGAACTAACAGTTATCCGGAAGAATTGACCCAGAGAGAGAGTGATAGTGAGAGAGGAGAGGAGAGAGAGAGAGAGAGAGAGAGAGAGAGAGAGAGAGAGAGAGAGAGAGAGAGAGAGAGAGAGAGAGAGAGAGAGATGAGAGAGAGAGAGGAGAGAGAGAGAGAGAGAGAGAGAGAGAGAGAGAGAGAGAGAGAGACATGGATAGACGGAAGACAAACAAACAGAGACAGAGATACAGAAAGACAAACAGGGAAGGGGGATGAGTGAAAGAGAAAAAGAGATCAAAATCCAAATAGACTGAGAATGAAAGGGCGGGTTCCATGATGTCTGTCACAACACGTGTCCTCTCAGGACATGCCACCATTCATCTTAAGTAAGCGGGTTGTTTTTCAGTAAGGCAGATAGTGCCAACTTCGTCTTTTACACATGCATTGTTTTGAGCATGGCTCTCATCTTGAGACATTTTCGAGGAATGATGCTTGAATATTTTCGCCATGTGAGATTCTATCCTTGCAAACATCTGTGTAATAAGATGGATGTCTATAAAGAAGGGTCCCCATATCCTATGCATGAATTATGACTTATTTTGCATAATTGTTATGGCGTTAAAAATGACTCAATATAGACTGTAGTTTGTTGATGTTTATTCGTTTTTGGTCAAGTAAGAACAAGGGGGACAGATTTTTTCAATAACTACCATCCTAATTTAGGATAACAATTACAGATTAACGAGATGTAGTTTGTGGTGGCCTGCTGCGATATTTAGTCCATTATGCAATTTACGATAAATCAGATTTACGTGTCAAGTAAAAACTGACTCTTCGTGCCTATGCAGCGGAATTCATAAAATTACTTTAACATTATTTGAAAAATATTTGATTCAAAGGCGACTTGTAATCACATCGTGCTAAAAAAAATCATATGTAACACTTGTTTGTTCATGATTCGTTTCATTTTGTTTATGTTTGAGGCCCTCATGGAAGACTAACTTGCATACATGTACTATGTCAAATGAGTGTCCTCTCTAAATAAAGCCTTTATTATTATTATTATAAAGACTAGATATGTAGTCAGATGTATCTTATATAGTGTAAATGGTTATGTGTGTAGGTTGTTAGCGCTTTCAAATATACGGACGCCTCTGCAGCAAACGACTATTTAAAATACTGTGACAAAAGCAAGAAATTACTCAATGCGAAACAATTCTCAATTGATGTTTTAAACTCTATTCAGTTATTTTACTTTTATTTATAGGGAGTTTTCCTTTTTGTACAAACATTTTATCAGTGTTGACTGCTGCAGGTTTCTAATATGTAGGAAAGGGTTTTGCAATTACTCATTGCGATCTGTTGGATACAAATGTATATTAAGATTTACATAACACTACTCATTTGTCGACGGTAAGGTTTAATATATATTATTAAGACCTGTTTGAATACAAGTTCGCATTGAACAACTGTTAAGGTAACACCTAACACCCATCATTACAATCAGACAAAATACTTCAGATCAGTATGACAGACAGACAGACATATACTTTATTTCCCAACCAGGTTACATAGTAACAACATGGTAAATACATACAATAGTAAAATACAATAGTCGGTGGGTACTTCTGATTATACATAATATTTAGTATATAGTATTTAGAACCACATAATACAGTTTCAAAAATGCATATTTGTAGTTTTATAGTAATAATAAACGGTTCCATAGCGAACCAATCCGTAAATCGCGGGGACGTAGCTCCCTTTAGGTACTGTAGGCACGTGCCTACACATTTTTTCTAAAAATGCCCCAAAATGCAGCTGTGTAATGTATCGACCAGATCAGCCTGCGCTGTGCCGCGCAGACTGATCCGGCCGACACATTCCGTCTAAGGGGGGATAGATAGAGTAGTGATTCCCGAAACAGAAAATCCACAGGAGGCGAAAAGTGTATATCCGGGTACGCATGTGTGGTATCCTTAGGTTGATCCGGGTCGATACTTTACGCAGAGTCCACAATGTTGATTTTCTCACGAGACGGCCTACACATTGATTATTGCCAAGCTACGCCCCTGAATCGAATGGAAATGATAGGGCCAGGTTAGGTCATACTCACGCGAGTATACCCCATACTGACTCCATCATATCTATCGTTCTCAGACTGAAACACGGGGAACACAAATATAATTTATTTGTAGAAATGCATTTTTAAACAAACAACTTGTCCCCATGTACATATGCTCAGTCTTATCAGAACTAACAACAGTTGACACAATCAACAAACAAGCTTGCGTGAGACAAAAGATGAGCAATCATGAAGCTCTTGATCAAACTGAGCGGATGCACAAACCGATGTGGATCTTCATCGTTTATAAATCCCATATATATATAAGCTTTCCACACGGACTAGCTAATTCATTCTAAAATACCTATTTTAACTGTCATTTCCCGCATTCTAAAGTGTATTGATCTTTAAGCCGACGTTTTAATTGTTCTCTGGAAAGGACATTATTTAATAACCTTAATCCTTCTCCGGCAGTAAGCGAGTTTCATTCCGTATCATGAAATGCGTGGCTTTAACCGTTTCCCATATACACCAGACGACTTTGACTATAAATGAAAGTATAATTATTTAATAGGGTTACGAACCTTCTCCTATTTGCCTCATTTTTTTCAAAAGTCCTCTGGTACGGAGTCGTCAGAAATCTTAAAACCTTAATCCTTCTCCGGCAGTAAGCGAGTTTCATTCCGTATCATGAAATGCGTGGCTTTAACCGTTTCCCATATACACCATACTACTTTGACTATAAATGAAAGTATAATTATTTAATAGGGTTACGAACCTTGTCCTATTTGCCTCATTTTTTTCAAAAGTCCTCTGGTACGAGTCGTCAGAAATCTTATAAATTATATGTGGAAAGGGTTTAAACAATATTTGTATACTATTCTGGTTAATGATTAATAATCAATTGATTGATTGACTGATTGATTTACGCCGTTTTTCAACAATTGTTCAGTCATATACCGGCGGCCAGTTCACCCACTCATGTGTTTTCTGGCTTTCTCACACAGTAATCAACTGGCTGCTTTTCAAAATAGACTGTTCGGCCATTGGTGAAGACGGAATTATGCTGATCACAAATGACTATTGTCTAACGACGGAAAGAATGTTGGCCGACCTGGGATTCGAACTCACAACCCATTGAGTGACAGCCCGCGTCGCTACCGACTGAGCTTCTGGTCGTGGAAAACAACAGAGTAAGGTTCGGACATACGCTAAGGTCCTTCTAAGTATAGGTACTATGTTAAAAAAGACTATTTGAACCGTAATCGACCGGTTTAGAACATTCATTAATATCACGGCGGCGTGTTTTATCTATGGCGTGTTTCTTGATTTCTCCCAACAGTATTCGTAAAACAATCATTCCCAGGAAACTGGCCACATCGCCACATACACGTTTTATCCCATTGACAGAAGATGGAAGACGCATGTTAATCTGAGCCGTCCCACGAGAAAACCAACATTGTGGACTGTGCGTAAAGAATCGACCCGGATCAGCCTAAGTATGCCGCGTAGGCTAATCCGGACAGATACTTTCGCCCCCTGTGGATTTCCTGTTTCAGAAATCATTACCTTATACATCTATCTCCCTGAAACGGAATGTGTCGTCCCGGATTAGCCTGCGCGGCATGCAAGAATATTCTTTCAATCGTCTTTGACTATTTCGCAACAAATATAGCCGTCTAAGTTTAGGTTTAAACATTACTTCATATTTTTGTTACATGTGATCAGGGACGGAATGTTTCATTTATAGCATTAAAGACTTAACAATCAATTATACTTAAATACAACAGTTAATCTCTGTCTCGATTTACAGAGAGCTGAAGTATAATGGTAAACAATTAGCGAATCGATATGTAGATACTGTCTATATATTACACATTACTCCAATGTGATAGACACAGAAATATCGAACAGTCATAACCACTCCTGTAATAGTTACTTGATAGAAGATAGCATTGTGTAGTTCATGTTTTTAGTATTTCCTCGAAAACAATGTTTATGTAATAAGCTATACTTTGTTATTACTGTTTTTTCACTGAATTAACACGGAAAACATGATTTCCTCTTATGGCACGAGTGATCATAGATGTTCGTGGTGTTCACAAGTGGAACTGTATATCGACTTTACATTAAAACAATTATCTTCTACGACTACACCATTACATACTCTAACCCACCGAGGAAACCCAACCAACAAAACCTGTTAAAAATCTCTAATATATCTATAGGTGCTACCTATTTACGAAAAACCGCAAGATAATTATAAACAAAAATTAAAGAGCATACTTTGGCCATAAAAACGGATTTATAAGTAATTGACTAGACAATAATAATGTTAATGTCATGTTTCTTGCATTATCAAAACATATTTGGAATTCGTATTGCTGTTGTCTATTATTTGAACAGAAAATAATAAAGTAAAGACTTTCAGAAAATCAAGGAATACATTTATAATGAACGAGGTTAAAACATGAGGGCCAAGATGATCCTTAATCGATCACCTGCATTATGGTAAAGAAGCAAATAGATCAGCCCTTTTCTGATGCCACCTGGCGACTGCCTTTTTCAACCAGTCATATGACTGGAACAAATTATGTAAGGGGTCACATTTCTGCTAAACCCTTTCCCTATTAGAGACGGTTACTGAGGCCTATGCAACAGACGATTTGGGAAAAAATTGTCGCCACAAGAACAATTGCTCCTTATGAGAAAGTTATCCTTTTGCCACAATGTTTGATAAATAATTATACTTTGAATGAGTGAGTCAATAGCTCATGTATAGGAATTTGGGGTCTCTCATGTTGTTACCACTTTTTTGAGGGAAACGACGTCGCTCATTGACGTTACGCCAAGATGAAGTGTAACGGAAATGACATATCTCTCTCTCTCTCTCTCTCTCTCTCTCTCTCTCTCTCTCTCTCTCTCTCTTCCCTCTCTCTCTCTCCTCTCTCTCTTCCTCTCTCTCTCTCTCTCTCTCTCCTCTCTCTCTGTCTCTCTATGTCTCTCTCTCTCTCACTCTCTCTCCTCTCTCCCTCTCTCTCTCTCTCTGTGTCTCTCTATATGTGTGTGTGTGTGTGTCTCTCTCTCTGTCTCTCTCTGTCTGTCTGTCTGTCTCTGTCTCTGTCTCTGTCTCACAATCTCTGTCTCTGTCCTCTGTCTCTGTCTGTCTGTCTGTCTCTCCATCTTTCCTTCTCTCTCTCTCTCTCTCTCTCTCTCTCTCTCTCTCATCTCTCTCTCTCTCTCCCCTCGTCTCTCTCTCTCTCTCTCTCTCCTCTCTCTCTCTCTCTCTCTCCTCTCATCTCTCTCTCTCTCTCCTACTCTCTCCTCTCCTCTCTCTCCTCCTTTCTCAATTCATATTAAATTTATACTGATACTGATATAAACTTTATTTCTCCATTAGTGTTGAGAGGACTGTCTCTTAGATAACATTAAAAACAAAACAAGCCGTATTAACACCATCCGAATGACAGAAAAAGGTGATAAGTTGTAAATAAATGCGCTTAAGGACTAAACACGGAGGGATCTTCTTAAAGTTCCATGAACTAGACAACCATTTGATCGATGGACCCCTTGATCTGATTCTCTAGTTTTAAACTCAAGCAAAATCGAACACAAAAGCAGAAAGTTAATATTTTGACAACAGTGCAAATTGATCTTCATATGAACTTGGTCATTTCCGTGGATGTTAATAACCTTACCCCACATATCAGAAGATCAACCAACATGAGATAACATAGCCATTTTTTGTACTAGGAATACATATATTGGAGTACGTTTCCTTTTTTTATGACCGCTATGTATTGCAGACTTCAGGAAATATCTTCAACATTTTTAGAATTCGAAACCAGTGAGACAAATGACATGTTTCCTACAGCTCAATACACTCCACTTCAAACAATCAATCAATCAATTCAATCAATCAATCCCAATCAATCATCAATCAATATCAATCAATCAAATCAATCAATCATCATCCAAGCACTTCAACCAATCAATCAATCCCATCAATCCATCCTTATACCACGTTGCTCCATGAAGCCGTCTTATACAAAGAAAACAGAACTTCTCTCTGGTTCTATTTATTGATAATATATTATCACTGGATTTTCATTTTTATAAATAAACCCAATTGTTTTACAAATCTGATTGATTGATTAAATCATCTATCATAAAAACACGAGGTTAAGTTTGACGTTTAAATAGAGGATATTACATGAGTGGTCATTCAATACGGAATTTATTAAACGAGTTTTCTGAATTGATAGAACGAGCCCTTGGCGAGTTTTAATCACTTTTAGAAACGAGTTTAATAAATTTCGTATTTGAATGACCACGAATGTAATGTTTCTTTTTATATCATATATACTATCGCTATAAAGCGGAACGTATTTACAACGCTAAACGTTACGTAATAAACGTCACGTAGTAACATTGTTTATTAACTAGTTGAATACGCAATTTATTCAATGGCTTTATACACTCCGCGACGTCATTTATGAATAATGACTTTTATATATGCCTGTACATTTTCCGGTGGGAAATACATGCAGATTGACATGCGCAAATACACCACGACAGATTGAAAATTCCGTAAACTACATGCGGTGTAAATACAAGATTGTGACGTCAGACAGTGCGCGGAATACTTTCAGCGAGGTATCCCAATATAACAATGTATTGTATCTGAAATTTAATAGTTTTTTCGCTCTTCATATATCGTAGGTATATAATAAAAGGAATATTACGTTGCAGGGAGCGATAATATGGGTACGTATTGCACTGACTCGTAGCGTGGGAAAAATCCAATATCTTCTTCGACCTTCGGTCTCGTAAGATATTCGATTTTTCCAACGCTACTTGTCGTGATAAATACAAACCCTTTATCGCTCCCGCAACGTAATATTCAGTATATATACACATGTGTGTAAAATAACATGACATAATACTAGGAAAAAAGGACGTCACGTCCCATCGTTTGACGTCATACGTAGGCACTATAGCGCCAAAACCTGTAAATTTCATCTATGAAATATTAAACGTTAAGTACATTTTTATCGAAATACGCCTCAATAAGTCACTTTATGTGATAAATATGATATCTCATGGAGTGTTATTTATTATACCTTTTAATAAACTAAGCGAATATGACCTCGGAATAATATTAGTTATTGGGTTTGTTACTGACCCACTACGGAAATATAGGGGGTCTGTAGGTTAATTGGGGGCGAGGCGATAGCCGAGTCCCCCTATTAATCCTATAAACGACCCCCTATATTTCCCGTAGTGGGTCAAGTAACAAACCAATAATTGATTTATTTCATCGACCACCTTTCATAGAGCAAAGAATTTGATATTGTTTCATTTACATTAACGTTTACAATATGTCACTAGAAGAAATTTACGGGTTTTGGCGCCAAATGACTAGCGTATGACGTCAAAGAACCGCTGACGTGACGTCATTTTCCTAGTATTCGGTCAATAGTTTTTAAATTCCCTAGTATTAAACCCACTTTAAATTCCAAAGATGTTCCAAATCTAAAAAAGTAGGTTCCGGCAAAAATGATAGCATCACTAGTGATGATATTAAACAACTAAAAGTGTTATCGTCACAGTGTTTAGTTATCATTTTTGTAAAAATTGATATTGATTTT